>CM051242.1:18921259-19273759 GCA_027917425.1 Gastrophryne carolinensis | reverse complement strand
TGTGTGTGTGAGTGTGTGTGTGTGTCTAACCCCCCAGATCGCCGAAACAAACTCACCTCCTCCCAGTCCTACGGCGCATGTGCGGCCGCTCATCCAATCAGTGCAATCCGATCCGCTGATGTCCGCTCATCTAAGCCTTCGTCTAAGGCGAGCGGCTCCGAGTGTGCTGACTGCCGCTTCCCTCGCTACCCTCTAACAGGGAGGGTGCCCACGCCGGCCATTTACAAATGCCTGGGCACGCGCCCTGCTAGAGGGATCGCGGGGATGCGTCCGCAACTTGCGTATGCACCTTGGACCAGAAAAGGTAAGTGTGTGGTCGACCTGGGGGGTTTTCCCCCTCAATCACCCTATTACAGACAATGTGCAGAATCCCCCCCAATCACCCCATTTAAGACAGTGTGCAGAAACCCCCCATTCACCCCATTACAGACAGTGTGTAGAATCCCCCCAATCACCCCATTATAGACAGTGTGCAGAAACCCCTCATTCACCCCATTACAGACAGTGTGTAGAATCCCCCCAATCACCCCATTACAGACAGTGTGCAGAATCCCCCCCATTCACCCCATTACAGACAGTGTGCAGAATCCCCCCCATTCACCCCATTACAGACAGTGTGTAGAATCCCCCCAATCACCCCATTACAGACAGTGTGCAGAATCCCCCCCATTCACCCCATTACAGACAGTGTGCAGAATCCCCCCCATTCACCCCATTACAGACAGTGTGCAGAATCCCCCCTATTCACCCCATTACAGACAGTGTGCAGAATCCCCCCCAATCTCCCTATTACAGACCTCACATTACAGGCAGTGTGTGTGGCATCTCACACTACAGGCAGTGTGTGTGGCATTGCACATTACCGGCAGTGTCTGTGACATCCCAAATACAGACAGTGGGCAGCTTGCCCCATTACAGCCAATGGGCGGCATGCCCTATTACAGTTAGCAGGCAACATCTCCCCACCCCCAATTACCCTGCGACCTTACCAGCGCGTCGCCACCGATTGCAGACAAACAAACAGAAACACACACACGTTACCGCCGCTGCCACACACGCGTTCCCACCACCTGCCTGCCTCCATCGCCACACACGCTCCCTGATCTAGCGCTGCCTCGAGGCTGCAGATGGGCGTCACCTGTGATACGCACCAGCATCCACTGTTTTCAAAGGAAGCCAGCCCTATACAGGCCATGTCCACCAACAGGCCTGAACCAGTGCAAACTCAGGGGGAACGTGTGTGGTGGTGGGCAGAGGTGGTGGGAACATTTGTGTGGCCTTGGTGGCCGCCACAGGAGCCGTGGGTCAGCACTGGAATGTACTTTTTTTTTTTCGCCCAATAAGATGCACTAACATTTACCCCCTCCCCATTTTTGGGGATGGGAGTGCGTCTTTTATAGGGTGAAAAATACAGTAATTATAAGCATAAAACACTTTAATCAAGTTCTGCCCATTGTGCTCTATGGGTTTTTAACCTACAGCGGCACTATAAATCAGCGCAGCTACAACCAGCGCGTGTGTATTAATCCGGACCAACAGCCTGGCAGTTGGAAAAGAAAGGTAGCGGCCATGTTGGATCTTCCTCTCCCAACATCTCAGCCATGCTGCTGCCTGGATTCAACTGACATAACTGATAATGCACAATAACAGGAAGCCCAGCAGCACTTCCTGTTTGCAGGTGGCCTGCAAATGCATGAATCGCCGTCTCATTTCTAAAATTTACTACAGCAGGAGTTAGAAAAAGGGAAATACATTTTTTTTTTTTTGTGCAGCAATCTAAATTGCCCTGGGGAGGGATGTGTATGAGCACTGTTTGTTGTGTTGGTTTGGTGTATGTCATTTTTGACTGTTGGTCCACTTTGAGATGCTAGCTGGTGGCTGTATCGGCGCTGCCGGTGAAAAAAAAAGCGCCGCTGTGTGGGGCTGAGGCTTCATAAATCAGGCCCCTCGTCTGTGTACTGTACGTTTTACCTTGTCTGTAATTATACCTTGTACAGCATTATGTCTTACTAAACATATTGAATAATTTTTGTACAATTTTTGATTGTATTATAATAGACCCTTAAAAGGAGGTATATCGTGAAAATTGTGTAATATTAAATTTTAATTTTTAATATTAAAAATCCATATAAACACATCAGCTAATGAGAGGAACTTCTGGCAAGCTTGTGGTTTCTTCTCATGGTTGGAATCAAATCTAGGGAGTGTATTAGGGGAGACAAACCCTGTTCCCCACTGATTTTCTCTTCCTTCCATTAAAAGAAAGAAACTTGGCTGGATATTTCTCTCCCAACTGACAAAACAGAAATGCACAGTAACAGGAAGCCCAGCATGACTTCCTGTTTGTAGGTGGCCTGCAAGCTCATGAGCAGCCATCTTGTCTTTAAAATTTATCCCAGTAGGTGTTAGAAAAAGGTCAATTATGTGCAGCAATCTAAATTGCCCTGGGGAAGTATGCATATGATCACTGTTTCTTGTGTTGGTCTGATTTAATTCATTTCTGACTGTTGATCCGCTTTAAAGTGGACCAACACCCAGGATTTTGACTATCCTGGGTTTTAGTCCACTTCGGCGGGGCACCCCGATCGGGGGTGTCCCGCTCTCCGAAACCCCCCAGAAACCCCAAAAAACTCACCTCTCCCCGCTCCCACGTGACCGCGCCGTCCAATCCCCGCCGACGTCCAAGCGGGTGACAGCGGCGTCCAAGACAGGGCGCCCGCCGCCGCCTCCCGCGCGTCACTCTCGGTGTGCGCGCGCCCGCGCCGGCCATTCACAGACGGCCGGCGCGGCCGCGCGCACGTCTACAGGGGCGCGCGGGAGGCAGCGGCGGAAGCGCCGGCGGATCAGGTAAGGCGTTTGGGTTTTTTTGGGGGGGTTTCACCCCGCGGGACATCCCGATCTCGGATGTCCCGCGGTGAGTGAGGTGATCGGCCCGGGAATCTTATATATTCCCGGGCCGATCACCCCTGGGTGTTGGTCCACTTTAAGGATGTATGTAAACCCCCTCCCTCTTCTCTTTGTTTTCTGTGGTTGATTTCCTATACAATAGAGGTTTGATATATGATTTTCAAGTGTCTGGGTATGTTTTTTTTTAAATATGTTTTTAATAAATTGTCTATTTAAACAGTGAACATTTCAGCTGTTTAGTGTTGATCTCTTTCTAATAATATTTTCTCATTGTATTCTAAAAATAAAATGCACGGCCTCTATAAATAAATTTCCCCCCCCGATGCCCATGTGTGCAGCATATGTCACATGTAAAAATATCCGCCATTATGAGATTCGTTACATTTGAAAACAAAAACATGTCATATGAAAAACTTGCTAAATATGCCGGGAACGCCGGACGCAGGAAAAGGGAAGGGGACCCGAGCGGCCGCTGATGACAGCCGGGGTCTGGACGCAGCCTTGGCCTTGGATTTTAAGTTGGGTCCAGCTTGTGTGTTTACTGCATGGACACAATGGGAGGAAGCTAATATTATGCGGCAGAAGAAACGACCCCGGATCACATTAGGGACATTCTTCCAGGGCTTGGGGCCGCGCGTGCATTGTGTATTCTTCATGGAGCTCCTCGTTGCTTACACCAACCTAAATACACACTTTAATGGCTTCTGTCTGTCTGTAAGAGATTTTTTATTGTACCCAGAGCAGTATTTCCAGAGCCTGTAAGTTGCTTTGGTTGTGCTCTGTCACTTATGCTGACGGCTGAAGATCTGCAGCTCTTGAGCAGTTGAAATTGTTAATACCGTTGGAGTTTTGGTGAGTATAATGTCTTTTAAAGCTGATCTAAAGTAGAAAAAATTACTTTAGGTCAGTTTAACCCTCCCTGGGTCCCCGCCCCTGCCCTTAGGACAAATTTTGATCCCCCCCCCCCCCCACTTAAATCGGATCTTCAGCATCATTTAATAAAAAGTCCAAACCCTTAAAAAACTATTCCCCAGCATCTAAAATGAATACGTTGTATATTTTTAGTCACTTACTGTTTATTGTTTTCCCCACTGGGCTGCAACTCTGATCAGGATTCTAGGGGCCTTATTTATCAAGGAATAGCGACAGATAGCGACTGGGGAGCCGGCCAGTAAAGCCAGGTACCGCAACTAGAACGCCGGCTCCCCTCCACAATCACACATTTATCAAGCCGATACTGCTTAGCGACTGAGATAGCGCCACCTAGCAACTCATTCATCATTATCCCAGCCTCATCCCACAGCCCAGCGAACATCCTTGGACAGCGACAGGTATGACCTCTCGCTACCTGGCGCTCTCCAATGCATTTCAATGGCAGAATGTATTTTAATTAATAATTATTTTTTTATTTTTTTTTTTTTTTTTACATTTCAAAAAAAAAAAAATCCGTGAACACTTCTTCCTTTGAAAATGTATTTTTTGGGGATTTAAAAAAAATTTTTTTTTTTTTTTTTGCAGAATTGATATTACAGGTCTGATTTTAAACTATTCAGCTTTGAATATTATTTCAAAATCATTCCATTTTTTTTTTTTTGGGTGGTTTGGGGGTTAAAAAACTACTTTTAACACATCGCCTACTGCGCTCTGGGATTTAAACATGCATTTCACAGCGCTAGGAATTTTTAAGGCTGATTTTTTAATGAATATGGTGGGTGCCGGTCGCTATGTCCAGTCGCTATCATGCGCTCCCATACAACAGCGAACCTGTCAAATTGCGACTCAGCATCTTGTATTCAACATTACGGCACACCGACTGAGTCGCTATCATCCACCGAACAATGGCCAAGCACAGCGACTACTAGCGGTCGCTGTCAAAATACCGCTACAGTCGCTCAACAGTCGCTATCTGTCGCTATTAATGAATCAGCCTCCCCGATACGGGGGCCGCCATCTTGCCTCTGAAGCATCACATGCTGAGGAGAGGAGGTAAAGTGCAGGGGGCGGGTTATAGATGTGATTTGCACAGCCAGAGCAGAGCCGGGGTCAGGAAATAGACAGCAATCCCAGAATTCAGAGCAGCACAGTCAGAAAACATATCCTGTTTGCAGGCAGCCTAAGACTCCATGGGCCAACGTCTTGGATGTTCAAAGGCTCATAAAATGCACTAAGTGCTGGCAGGATGATTTTAAATGTGGGCAATCTGTATGTACAGGGTAGGGGAAACATATAAAATAGGCTCTTATTCAAGTCAGGTTTAAAGTGGACCAAAACCCACGGTGATAGATTCTCGGGACGATCGATTCCCTCCCCCCGAGGCATTCAAAATACTCCAGCAGGGCGTGTGCCCACGCCAGGGATTTGTGAATGGCCGGCGCGGGCACACTCCCTTTAGAGGGAAGTGGGGGATGCGGCCGCCAGTGCGTTCGGGCCTGTTGGCCTTAACCGAAGGCTTAGACGATGTGACGTCAGTGGCTCCGAGCACGCTGATTAGACGAACGGCCGCGCATACGCTGTAGGACCGGGAAGAGGTGAGTTGGCTTTGGTGATATGGGGGGTTTCATACAGTGGGGCACCCCCGATCGGGGTGCCCCGAGGGAAAGGACCAAAACCCAAGATAATCAAAATCCTGGGTTGTAGTCAACTTTAAGGCCCGGAATTGGTCTTTCTTACTTACATTTATTCGTCCTTATGCTCAACTAACTGCATCCCACTTTGCCTGGCAGACATGGTTGGCTGCTGTCCTGTGGGCCACACGAGCCGTGTTAGATTGCAAGCTACACCCCACCTTGACAAGTATTTGCCAGCTCTTTTGGGGTTGTGCGGCATACACTGTACATTTGTTACATTTTCTCCCCCAGAGTAAACACAGCTGAGTGGCAGTTACAATGTAATACACTGTATGATAAAAAAAATGTTACAGCAGTGTTACCTCCGCGGGAGAAAACGAGAGCTGAGAAACAGGGAACTGCCTGTAATTAAACTATTTGCAGCGGTCCCCAGAACAGCTGGCAAATTATACTTGTCCTTTAAACTCTTAATAGATAGTAAGCTCTTCTCCTTCTGTATCCTCCCTTATATCCTAATAGATTATAAGCTATTCTCCTTCTGTAACCCCCTTAATACCCTAATAGATTATAAGCTCTACTCTTTCTGTATCCTCCCTTATACCCTAATAGATTGTAAGCTCTTCTCCTTCTGTATCCTCCCTTATACCCTAATAGATTGTAAGCTCTTCTCCTTCTGTATCCTCGCTTATACCCTAATAGATTGTAAGCTCTTCTCCTTCTGTATCCTCCCTTATACCCTAATAGATTGTAAGCTCTTCTCCTTCTGTATCCTCCCTTATACCCTAATAGATTGTAAGCTCTTCTCCTTCTGTATCCTCGCTTATACCCTAATATATTGTAAGCTCTTCTCGTTCTGTATCCTCCCTTATACGCTAATAGATTGTAAGCTCTTCTCCTTCTGTATCATTCCGTATACCATAATAGATTGTAAGCTCTTCTCATGTACCCTCCCTTATACCCTAATAGATTGTGAGCGCTTCTCCTTCTGTATCCTCCCTTATACCCTAATATATTGTAAGCTCTTCTCGTTCTGTATCCTCCCTTATACCCTAATAGATTGTAAGCTCTTCTTCTGTATCCTCCCTTATACCCTAATAGATTGTAAGCTCTTCTCCTTCTGTATCCTCCCTTAAACCCTAATAGATTGTAAGCTCTTCTCCTTCTGTATCCTCCCTTATACCCTAATAGATTGTAAGCTCTTCTTCTGCATCCTCCCTTAAACCCTAATAGATTGTATTCCTTCTCCTATCTGTAGCGTAATTGATATGGTAATAGATCGTTTATTCTGTGTCCCCCGTCAGTCTCTCTTTTAGTAAATCAGCCCTGTGAGCTCTCCGCAGTATATTACTATGAGTGGTGTCACTTGCCTGACAGCACAGAGTTCCTGATCTTACAGATTACAGTGGCGTGGCCGCGGGGCACAGCACCTGCCAGATGTGATCATGACACATTACAACGTGTTAGCAGGTCTGAGAAATGTTGGCGATGGCCCTGGGGTTCGGTGGAAACTGTCAGAAGTTCTCAAAAGCTGTGGGGAGGTTGTTGGCAAAACACTGCACATAACTTCACAGCAGATGTGATAATTGCTTTACAAACCCAACACATAATAACATCCATGAAGCTCAACCTTTGCTACCCCCCCCCCCCCCCCCAACAAGGGACAGTACAGACATGAGTTTACAGACAGGGCTTTATTTCCCATTAGGCATTGCTAGGCCTGTGCCTAGGGAGGCCACTTGCAAAGTGCACTGTAGGGACCCCCCCGCAGAAACATGTAGTGTGTGTGGGGATCTAAGAGGGTACAAGGGGTTAAATGCATTTTGCAGTTGGAGTGCCTTCAGACACTGGGGTCTATTCATCAAGGGATAGCGGCAGGCAGCGTCTGGTGAACGCCGGGCGCTGTGCGCAAAATCACATTTATGAAAGCAATTCTGGTGAGCGACTCTAACATCGCCATGTAGTGTACGATTCATCATTACAGGCGGCTCAGCTGCCTGTCGCTCTCCCATACATTTCAATGGACGTTCCTTTTCTTCTGTTTTAACAGGGTTTTGTGTTTTTAATTTTTTTTCTCTCAAATAATTGTGTGACCTCTCCTGGCCTAGAAAGAGTCATTTGATTTTTTTATATTTTTATGCAGAATTGTCATCACAGGTCTGGCAATAAAGTGTTAATGTCACAATGTTATAACAATGTAATTCCATGTGTTTTGGCTTTGTTACTGGTGGATATGTGTTCAAAAACAGACTTTAATCACACAGCATCTGGCGCTCTATGCTATAGCGACCAGATCCAGAGCGCCGACGCTGTGTGAGGCTGTTTTTTTGTTGAATATGTTGTGAGTCGTTGAGAGTCGGTCGCACTGAGCTGGCACTACCTTTCGCTCCCTGCAACGCTGTACTGGTGTTAGAATGCTTAACATACATCTCATTCATCAATGCCGGCCAGGTTACTATAGCAAATAAGACGCTCTGTTACAGCGCCCGATAGCCACTCACAGCGTATATTAGTGGCTGCTCTTAGCGCCTCTGTACAGACGCTCATCTGACGATACCTGGCGCTAGTAATGAATCAGCCTGACTGTGTACAGGACCTGATTTTCACCACTGTGGTCATGTGACTCCTGTACTTCCAGAACCAGAAAGCTGGTACTCTGTGACTGCACATTTAACCCTTTGCACCCTCTCCCCTTCTTACACTCACACACACAGGCTCTGGTGGAGCACAACATTCTCACAGTAATGCAATGCAATACAAAGCAGCCAGTGGCTGTATTAGCCGCTATCTGCAATAGTGCATTTGGGCGCCATGTGACAATATGGATCCTGATTAGAGTCCTCGATGGGGTCTAGTGCCACTCAATGCCTTTACTCAAAGCTGTATTAATGTGGCCAGGAGGGCCTAACAACAATCCTATGGGCCCCAGAGCAAACTTTGGACTGGGGGCCCCCAACAGACAAAGCGACTGCTGTGCTTCTAACACCCACAATGAATGCTGCCCGCTGGGCACCCATCAATTTCTCTCTCACTTGTGCTGATATTCTATGGACGATGTGTGGGGGGCACTGGTCCCGGGAAGTGCAGGGCATGCAGGTACGGTATTTGCGCTCCCCAAAGACCAAATAATTAATATGCAGAGTGTAGGCAGATTCCCTCAGCTTCTATAATGATTAAGTAAAGCCCCACAGATGCCCCAGAAACCCAATATTAAGCTTAACACCCGTGTCCCCAGCCAGAAATTAACCCCCACTGACCCAGAATTAAAAAGGCAGGGTGCAAGCAGACCCCCCAGACCCTCGGTGATGTGTCCAAGTGACCGCGAGCAGCCATTTAGCATGGCCAGTGGCTGAGCCTATCAGCGCTGCTTGGCGCTGGCCCTGGAAGTTGATAGGCTGCTCCACGGCAGCCATAGAAAAGGACCCGGAAGAGGTGAGTTCCTAGGCAGCCAGTTTTTGTTTTACAGGTGGCAATGCGCAGCCCGGGTCACACTGCCCCACTGCTGTAAAAAGAGGCGATGGTAATTTCCTCTTTAATTGCTAGTGAACCCAAAAATAGACAGTGTGGCAGAACCCCCCAAAACCAGGCAGCGTGGCAGAACCCCCAAGAACCCCAAAACAGTGTGGCAGAACCCACCGAAGAACCCTATAACAGGCAGCGAGGTAGAACCCCATAATAGGCAGCGAGGTAGAACCCCATAACAGGCAGCGTGACAGACCCCCCAAGAACCCCATAACAGGCAGCAAGGTAGACCCCCCAAAAACCCCATAACAAGCAGCATGGCAGAACCCCCAAGAGCCCCATAACAGGCAGCGTGGCTGAACCCCCAAGGTCTCCATAACAGGCAGTGTGGCAGAGCCCCCCCAAGAACCCTCAAAACAGTCTGGCAGAACCCTGAAACAGACAGCCCGCACACTGCCTGTATTGGGGATGCCCGCACACTGCCTGTATTGGGGATGCCCGCACACTGCCTGTATTGGGGATGCCCGCACACTGCCTGTATTGGGGATGCCAGCACACTGCCTGTATTGGGGATGCTTGCACACTGCCTGTATTGGGGATGCCAGCACACTGTCTGTATTGGGGATGCCCGTACACTGCCTGTATTGGGGATGCCAGCACACTGCCTGTATTGGGGATGCTTGCACACTGCCTGTATTGGGGATGCCTGCACACTGCCTGTAATGTGGATGCCTGCACACTGCCTGTATTGGGGATGCCTGCACACTGCCTGTATTGGGGATGCCTGCACACTGCCTGTATTGGGGATGCCAGCACACTGCCTGTATTGGGGATGCCTGCACACTGCCTGTATTGGGGATGCCTGCACACTGCCTGTATTGGGGATGCCTGCACACTGCCTGTATTAGGGATGCCTGCACACTGCCTGTATTGGGGATGCCTGCACACTGCCTGTATTGGGGATGCCTGCACACTGCCTGTATTGGGGATGCCTGCACACTGCCTGTATTGGGGATGCCTGCACACTGCCTGTATTGGGGATGCCTGCACACTGCCTGTATTGGGGATGCCTGCACACTGCCTGTATTGGGGATGCCACACACTGCCTGTATTAGGGATGCCTGCACACTGCCTGTATTGGGGATGCCACACACTGCCTGTATTAGGGATGCCTGCACACTGCCTGTATTGGGGATGCCTGCACACTGCCTGTATTGGGGATGCCTGCACACTGCCTGTATTAGGGATGCCTGCACACTGCCTGTATTGGGGATGCCCGCACACTGCCTGTATTGGGGATGCCCGCACACTGCCTGTAATGGGGATGCCCGCACACTGCCTGTATTGGGGATGCTTGAACACTGCCTGTATTGGGGATGCCACACACTGCCTGTATTGGGGATGCCTGCACACTGCCTGTATTGGGGATGCCTGCACACTGCCTGTATTGGGGATGCCTGCACACTGCCTGTATTGGGGATGCTTGCACACTGCCTGTATTGGGGATGCTTGCACACTGCCTGTATTGGGGATGCCCGCACACTGCCTGTATTGGGGATGCCCGTACACTGCCTGTATCGGGATGCCAGCACACTGCCTGTATTGGGGATGCCTGCACACTGCCTGTATTGGGGATGCTTGCACACTGCCTGTATTGGGGATGCCTGTACACTGCCTGTATTGGGGATGCCTGCACACTGCCTGTATTGGGGATGCCCGCACACTGCCTGTATTGGGGATGCCTGTACACTGCCTGTATTGGGGATGCCTGTACACTGCCTGTATTGGGGATGCCTGCACACTGCCTGTATTGGGGATGCCTGCACACTGCCTGTATTGGGGATGCCTGCACACTGCCTGTATTGGGGATGCCCGTACACTGCCTGTATTGGGGATGCCTGCACACTGCCTGTATTGGGGATGCCTGCACACTGCCTGTATTGGGGATGCCTGCACACTGCCTGTATTGGGGATGCCCGTACACTGCCTGTATTGGGGATGCCCGCACACTGCCTGTATTGGGGATGCCCGTACACTGCCTGTATTGGGGATGCCTGTACACTGCCTGTATTGGGGATGCCTGCACACTGCCTGTATTGGGGATGCCTGCACACTGCCTGTATTGGGGATGCCTGCACACTGCCTGTATTGGGGATGCCCGTACACTGCCTGTATTGGGGATGCCCGCACACTGCCTGTATTGGGGATGCCTGCACACTGCCTGTATTGGGGATGCCTGTACACTGCCTGTATTGGGGATGCCTGTACACTGCCTGTATTGGGGATGCCTGTACACTGCCTGTATTGGGGATGCCTGCACACTGCCTGTATTGGGGATGCCTGTACACTGCCTGTATTGGGGATGCCTGTACACTGCCTGTATTGGGGATGCCTGTACACTGCCTGTATTGGGGATGCCTGTACACTGCCTGTATTGGGGATGCCTGTACACTGCCTGTATTGGGGATGCCTGTACACTGCCTGTATTGGGGATGCCTGTACACTGCCTGTATTGGGGATGCCTGCACACTGCCTGTATTGGGGATGCCTGTACACTGCCTGTATTGGGGATGCCTGCACACTGCCTGTATTGGGGATGCCTGCACACTGCCTGTATTGGGGATGCCTGCACACTGCCTGTATTGGGGATGCCTGCACACTGCCTGTATTGGGGATGCCTGCACACTGCCTGTATTGGGGATGCCTGCACACTGCCTGTATTGGGGATGCCTGCACACTGCCTGTATTGGGGATGCCTGTAGACTGCCTGTATTGGGGATGCCTGCACACTGCCTGTATTGGGGATGCCTGCACACTGCCTGTAATGTGGATGCCTGCACACTGCCTGTATCGGGGATGCCAGCACACTGCCTGTATTGGGGATGCCTGCACAGTCTATATTGGGGATGCCTGCACACTGCCTGTATTGGGGATGCCTGCACACTGCCTGTAATGTGGATGCCTGCACACTGCCTGTATTGGGGATGCCTGCACACTGCCTGTATTGGGGATGCCAGCACACTGCCTGTATTGGGGATGCCTGCACACTGCCTGTATCGGGGATGCCAGCACACTGCCTGTATTGGGGATGCCTGCACACTGCCTGTATTGGGGATGCCTGCACACTGCCTGTATTGGGGATGCCTGCACACTGCCTGTATTGGGGATGCCTGCACACTGCCTGTATTGGGGATGCCTGCACACTGCCTGTATTGGGGATGCCTGCACACTGCCTGTATTGGGGATGCCAGCACACTGCCTGTATTGGGGATGCCAGCACACTGCCTGTATTGGGGATGCCTGCACACTGCCTGTAATGTGGGGATGCCTGCACACTGCCTGTATTGGGGATGCCAGCACACTGCCTGTATTGGGGATGCCAGCACACTGCCTGTATTGGGGATGCCTGCACACTGCCTGTAATGTGGATGCCTGTAGACTGCCTGTATTGGGGATGCCTGCACACTGCCTGTATTGGGGATGCCTGCACACTGCCTGTATTGGGGATGCCTGCACACTGCCTGTAATGTGGATGCCTGCACACTGCCTGTATCGGGGATGCCAGCACACTGCCTGTATTGGGGATGCCAGCACACTGCCTGTATTGGGGATGCCAGCACACTGCCTGTATCGGGGATGCCTGCACACTGCCTGTATTGAGGATGCCTGCACACTGCCTGTATTGGGGATGCCTGCACACTGCCTGTATTGGGGATGCCTGCACACTGCCTGTATTGGGGATGCCTGCACACTGCCTGTATTGGGGATGCCTGCACACTGCCTTTATTGGGGATGCCTGCACACTGCCTGTATTGGGGATGCCTGCACACTGCCTGTATTGGGGATGCCTGCACACTGCCTGTATTGGGGATGCCTGTAGACTGCCTGTATTGGGGATGCCTGCACACTGCCTGTATTGGGAATGCCTGCACAGTCTATATTGGGGATGCCAGCACACTGCCTGTATTGGGGATGCCTGCACACTGTCTGTATTGGGGATGCCTGTACACTGCCTGTATTGGGAATGCCTGCACAGTCTATATTGGGGATGCCAGCACACTGCCTGTATTGGGGATGCCAGCACACTGCCTGTATTGGGGATGCCTGCACACTGCCTGTATTGGGGATGCCTGCACACTGCCTGTATTGGGGATGCCAGCACACTGTCTGTATTGGGGATGCCAGCACACTGTCTGTATTGGGGATGCCTGCACACTGCCTGTATTGGGGATGCCTGCACACTGCCTGTATTGGGGATGCCAGCACATTGTCTGTATTGGGGATGCCAGCACACTGCCTGTATTGGGGATGCCTGCACACTGCCTGTATTGGGGATGCCTGCACAGTCTATATTGGGGATGCCTGCACACTGCCTGTATTGGGGATGCCTGCACACTGCCTGTATTGGGGATGCCTGCACACTGCCTGTATTGGGGATGCCTGCACACTGCCTGTATTGGGGATGCCTGCACACTGCCTGTATTGGGGATGCCTGTACACTGCCTGTATTAGGGATGCCTGCACACTGCCTGTATTGGGGATGCCAGCACACTGCCTGTATTGGGGATGCCAGCAAACTGCCTGTATTGGGGATGCCTGCACACTGCCTGTATTGGGGATGCCTGCACACTGCCTGTATTGGGGATGCCTGCACACTGCCTGTATTGGGGATGCTTGCACACTGCCTGTATTGGGGATGCCTGCACACTGCCTGTATTAGGGATGCCTGCACACTGCCTGTATTGGGGATGCCTGCACACTGCCTGTATTGGGGATGCCTGCACACTGCCTGTATTAGGGATGCCTGCACACTGCCTGTATTGGGGATGCCTGCACACTGCCTGTATTAGGGATGCCTGCACACTGCCTGTATTGGGGATGCCTGCACACTGCCTGTATTGGGGATGCCTGCACACTGCCTGTATTAGGGATGCCTGCACACTGCCTGTATTGGGGATGCCTGCACACTGCCTGTATTAAGGATGCCTGCACACTGCCTGTATTGGGGATGCCTGTACACTGCCTGTATTAGGGATGCCTGCACACTGCCTGTATTGGGGATGCCTGCACACTGCCTGTATTAAGGATGCCTGCACACTGCCTGTATTGGGGATGCCTGCACACTGCCTGTATTGGGGATGCCTGCACACTGCCTGTATTGGGGATGCCTGCACACTGCCTGTATTAGGGATGCCTGCACACTGCCTGTATTGGCGATGCCTGCACGCTGCCTGTAATGTGGGATACTGCTCACTGCCTGAAATGTGGAATGGCCCTTCCTGCCTTTAATATGGAATTCTGCTTACTGCCTGTAATGTGGGGTCTGTAATGGTGTGATCGGGGGGATTCTGCACACTGTCTATAATGGGGTGATTGGTAGGGGGTATTTTAGCACATCATTTGGTTCAGAATATTTTTTTTATTTTTATCTTCCAAATCCAGGGTGCGTCTTATAGGGCGAAAAATACGGTAAACATAAAAAATCAAAAAGTTTTTAAAAATGACTCTTTCTAGGCCAGGAGAAGTGACACTGTATGGGAAATGTATGGGAGAGCGACAGGTAGCGACAGGTAATACCTGGCGCTCTGGAAGCCAGAGCTCCGGCGCTATACACTGAGCCACCTGTAATGATGAATCAGTCGCTACATGGCACTGTTAGAGTCGCTCACCAGAATCCCCTTCACAAATGTGGTATTGCGTACAGTGCCCGGCGTTCACCAGACGTTGCCTGCCGCTTACAAGGCACTACCTGCCGCTATCCCTTGATGAATAAACCTCATAGAGACCCTAATCCATTTCCTTTCAGCACTGGTAAAACCCTTCTATTAAAGATGTTTACCTTCTTGTGGTGAGGCTACTTGATGGAGGTTCTCTAAACAGCTGCACACTGCTGTGCCACACATGCCCTACTGATGGTGTGGCTGCTGGATGCTGTTGCCTGTACCATAGCTGGATGGATCTTTACTAGAAAAAAGTAAGTACCACCTAATTGCTGGGCTGATTATTACTTCCCTTGCTGTCAGCTGGCACTCTGAGGTTCAACATTATCACTGGCTGCCAGCGGCGGGGGGGGGGGGAGGTTACTGGATGGACAGACACACAGTGCTGGGAAAGTCTGTTAGGAATTGGAGCTGCAGTTGTCAGCAAGGGAAGTGGTAAGTAGTCATTTATGCAAAGTGCTGGTAGTCAAGCTATGGAGTTATAACATGGAGGATAATGAGGACCCAATAAGCAAAAAAAAAATGTTCCACTTACCATGTCCCTAGCTCTACAGCAGGCAGATAGATGAACAGGTAGATGGATTGACAGGCAGGGGGTAGTCAGATAGACCAGTGTGTTTGTAATTAGGCAGGTAAGTGGGCAAAAGTGTATGTTACATAGGCGGATGGATGGGTAGGCAGGTAGATAATTTGGTAGGTAGGAAGTCGGTTGGTTAGGTGGGTGGGTAGGGCCCCCCGTGTGACCACCTAATCATGGGCCCCATCGCAACCACAACCCCTGAGACCGTGATCATTGCGCCACTGGAGGCTAGGACATTTAGCACCCACAATGGAACCCATCTGTCTCAGCATAGACTAGACTTGAGAGTGGAAAAGAGGTAGCCGAAGGAGGGAGGGGTCTCAGCATAGGGGAAGCAGACTCACTTAGAACGTAGGGAAGAGCTAGGCCCTTATTTAACAAGGGATAGCGACAGGTAGCGACTGGTGAGCGGCCGGTAATGACGGGCCCCGCCGCGAGAACGCCGGCTCCCCACCACAATCACACATTTATCAAGCCAATCCTGCTTAGCGACTGAGATAGCACCATATAGCGACTCATTCATCATTATTCCAGCCTCACCCCACAGCGCCAGCGAGCGACCTTGAACAGCGACAGGTATGACCTCTCGCTACCTGGCGCTCTCCAATGCATTTCAATGGAACAATCTTTAAATATTCATAATTAATTACTATTAATGTTTTTTTTTTTTTTAAATGTCAAAAATTCTGTGACCACTTCTGCAATGTTAGATATTTTTTTTAAGGTAAAAAAAAAAAAAAAAAATTGTGCAGAATTGATATTACAGGTCTGATATTATTGTATTCATATTACTAAATGTTTTGAAAAACTTTTTTTTTTTCCCAAAAATATGGTTGTTTGGGGGTTAAAAAACTACTTTTAACCCATCACCGCCAGCGCTCTGGGGTTTAAACATGCATTTCACAGCGCGAGAATTTTTTGAGCGTGATTTGTTAATGAATATGCTGGGAGCCGTTCGCTGTCATGCGCTCCCATACAGCGCGGAACCTGTCAAACAGCGACTCCTAACCCCGTATTCAACATTACCGCACACCGACTGAGTCGCTGTCAACAGCCGAACAACGGCCAAGCACAGCCAATACTAGCGGGCGCTGTGAAAATACCGCTACTGTCGCTCATCTGTCGCTACCTGGCTCTATTAATGAATCGGCCTCCCAGTGTTAAAGGACGGGCGTCCATATCTAAAATTACTTTCTGGGACTTACAGGGAAGGACTGCTCAACTCTATTGCTTTGTCCTGAGCCACCTTGTGTTGGAATAACAGCTTATTGCTACTGGAATTCTTCTAATGTTTGTAGATGCTTTTATCCATCATTCCATCACCATTCGTACAGGCTCCTCCATCTATCGAGCACTTTATATGGATTTTTATTATTTGCTTAATTTCTAAAATAGAGCTCCTTTTTTCTTTTACATTTTTACCTAACCTGACCACACCTTAACTTGGAGGCTGATTCACTATTAACACCAGGTATTGCCAGATGAGCGCCTGTATAGCGGCGCTTACAGCGAGTGTTATTAGACGCTGTAGTAACCTGGCCGGCACTGATGAATGTGATGTGTGTTGGGCGCTGTGTGTTGGGCGCCGGCACTCTAAAGCTAGGTGCTGTAGCACAGAGCACCAGACGGTGTGTGATTAAAGTCTGTTTTTTGAACACATATCCACCAGTAACAAAGCGAAAACACATGGAATGACATTGTTATAACACTGTGGCATTAATACTTTAGTTCCAGACCTGTAACGACAATTCTGCATAAAAAATATAAAAAGTCCAAAAAATGTATAAAAGTGTTTGTTTGCAGCCAGGAGAGGTCACACAATGATTTGAGCCCCCCAAAAAATGTAAATTGCCAAACACGCTGTTTATACACAACTAATGAAAGCCCATTGAAATGTATAGGAGAGCAACACTGAGTGACAGCTACTACATGGCACTCCTGAGCCTAGAGCGCCGGCGCTATACACTGAGCCGCCTATAATAATACATCAGTCGCTACATGGCGCTGTTAGAGTCGCTCACCAGATTCGCTTTCATAAATGTGGTTTTGCGTACAGCGCCCAGCGTTCACCAGACGCTGCCTGCCGCTACGAGGCACTACCTGGCGCTATCCCTTCTAAAATAACCCCCTTACTCTGCTCTGCCCTCTTACCTGGAGGAAGTGTAAAACAGAGAGGCAGATGGAGGGAACTGTAATACTGAGCAAAAAAGAGAAGGAATCTAGCAAAAAGGAGGAGGAAATGTGGAAAGAAAGAGAGTAGGGGGTGTAGATAAAAGTTAAAGATGGTGAAAGGAGGTAATATGTAAATGAGAGAAAGAAGGAGGAAATGTGGAAAAAAGTAGAGAATTTGGAAAAGAAAAGAGCCAGGAATGCGGAAAAGAAAAGACGAGGGAATGTGAAAAAGAAAAGAAAAAAAGGAAGGAATGTGGAAAGAAGAACCTCCTTCTTCTTTCCACATTCCTTCCTTTTTTTTTCAAGTGATCTTCTTTTCTTTTCTACATTCCCTACGAATGTAGAAAAGAAAAGAAGATCACTTGGAAAAAAAAGTAGGGAATGTGGAAAGGAAAAAAGGAGGGAATGTGGAGAAGAAAACAGGAGGGGAAGTGGAAAAAAAAGATGATAGAATTTAGAAAAGAAAAGAGGAGGGAATGTGGAAAAGCAGAGGTCAAAATACGGAAAAGTAAGGAGGAGAGGAGAGAATGAAGAAGAGTAAAGAGGAGGGTATTTGAAAAGAAAAGAGGAGGAAATGTGGAAAGGGAAAAAGGAGGGAATGTGGAAAAGAAACGAGTACAGAATGGGGACAAGTAATGAAGAGGAAATTTTGAAAAAAAGGGGGAGAACGTGCAAAAGAAATGAAGAGGAGGATGTAGAAACGGATAAAAGGTGGGGAAATGTGTAAATGAGAGCAGAAGGAAATGAATGTGAAAAAGAAAAAGAGGAGGATATGTTACAAGAAAATGAGAAGGGAATGTGGGAAAGGAAATAAGAAGAAATGTGGGAAAGGAAATAAGAAGAAATGTGGAAAAGTAAAGAGCAGGGAATGTAGAAAAAAGGCAAATAAAAGCGTGACATGAAAATTTGCGTCCTCAAGTAGCACTGCAGCTGTTGAGAAGTGAAGGGAATTCTGGGCAGACCCGTTGAGCCAGCTTAGAGCTACCTCCCATAGAGTGCCCAAATGGCACCTCCTCCTGGCACCCCCTTACAGAGGGCTTGGCACAGGTCACACACCCCAAAGGTCGGCCGTGGTCATAAAGAATAATAACCTAAGGTTAACGAGGAACTAGTTCAATTTGAATGTCTGTTACAAAAGCCACTACTACTTTGTACAGCGCTACGGCGGATGATAGCAGTTTATACATAATAAGTAACAATAATATACTAATTCAGTAAGTAAGTGAGGGCGGGACTGTCACCTAAATCTTATGAGAAAGTAATTTGACAATTTCTTTTATTTGCTGCTTAACACCAATCATAAGCAAATCTTCAGTTATACAGTCAGTGGATCCTGTTATCAGGATAGGTGTAAACAGTGGTGGACTGGGGCCAATAACCAGCCCTGGATTTTACCAGCCCCTGGCTGACCCAAGACATCCCTGCTGAGACCTCCCCAACCATGATGCCGGGGCTATAGCATTGGGGGCTGGGATTCCTTGGCTTATGGGTACAGGGGGCTGAGAGGGAGAGTTAGGGGGCAGGGATTGAATGGGGGGGTGTTAAAAGCAGCAAACTAACTGGCCCCATGAGCATGTATGCAATTTGTATCAATGTACATAATGTTCAGTTAGGTGAAACAATGTATCTCTCAAGCGAGAGTGTCTCTCACTCAATATGTATCAATGAATGTAATGTTTATTCATGCAATACAATGAGGCCGATTCATTAATAGCGCCAGGTAGCGACAGATGAGCGACAGTAGCGTTATTTTCACAGCGCACGCTAGTATTCGCTGTGCTTGGCCGTTGTTCGGCTGTTGACAGCGACTCAGTCGGTGTGCGGTAATGTTGAATACGGGGTTAGGAGTCGCTGTTTGACAGGTTCCGCGCTGTATGGGAGCACATGACAGCGAATGGCCATAGCGAACGGCTCCCAGCATATTCATTAACAAATCACGCTCAACAAATTCTCGCGCTGTGAAATGCTTGTTTAAACCCCAGAGCGCTGGCGGCGATGGGTTAAAAGTTTTTTAACCCCCAAACAACCATATTTTTTGAAAAAAAAACAAAAACATGTTTTTCAAAACATTTGGTAATATGAATACATTAATATCAGACCTGTATTATCAATTCTGCACAAATTTTTTTTTTTTTTTTTAACCTTAAAAAAAATATCTAACATTGCAGAAGTGGTCACAGAATTTTTGACATTTAAAAAAAAATTATGAATATTTAAAGATTGTTCCATTGAAATGCATTGGAGAGCGCCAGGTAGCGAGAGGTCATACCTGTCGCTGTTCAAGGTCGCTCGCTGGCGCTGTGGGGTGAGGCTGGAATAATGATGAATGATTCGCTATCTGGCGCTCTGTCAGTCGCTAAGCAGGATCGGCTTGATAAATGTGTGATTGCGGAGGGGAGCCGGCGTTCTCGTGGCGGTGACCGTCATTACCGTTCGCTCACCATTCGCTACCTGGCGCTATCCCTTGTTAAATAAGGGCCAATGTATCTCCCACTGTAACACCCCGTGGTCTCTAAACTATTTTTGAATTGGCGGCTTGAACAGCCTAGTATATTGCTATCTGTACCATTTTTATAGCCTATCATTTTGGCTCTATCATTGGGATTAGTATATAATAATTTTTCCGGGTTTTTCAACATAATAATTTTTGTCATTTATTGTTATTATGAAATGGTGGGGAGTCTTTTTCTCTTCCCTTTCTTTTTTTGTTTATTAATTTAACTTGGGAGTGATAGTGCCTGTTAATCCGGTTCTGTAGAGGCCTAATTGACTTCGGGTGTGCTGCAATGGGAGTTGCATGCATGACGTCAGTATTTAAATATGTTTCATGGGAGCAGGAAGTAATGTCATGATTAAGGGCTGAGTCTGTGCCCGAAACGCGTTGGCATCCAAACTGCTCCCTAATGCTTTACCTTGACTTGTATCTGTGGATGGAATGCTTTTAAAGAATTTCGTACGGAATAAAAACGTGGATATTTTATCCTTTTAAACTGGATTAAGGCTGGCGTATTGACTGATCTACATATGCATGTGAGCTGAGCACTCATGGCCGGGCCTCGTCCTATGATTCCTGCATCCAAGGACTCTTGATACCTACAGGTGGGGCTGATCATCTTTTTTTGGTTTTCCGTCAAGTAACTGGCCCCAAAGCATTGTGGCCCACCAGGCTTTGTCCCGGGTCTCCCTAGTAAATAACCAACATATAAGAGCACTTTTAGGCATTTATATACCCTCCAACTTTTCAGGGTGGGAAAGAGGGACATTGGTTAAATAAAGCCACGCCCCCTTATTGAGGGATGAATAGCAGATAGAATGTAACAGTTACAACAATATAAACACTGTAAATAGGCAAATGAATCATTTATTGCTGCAGATCTGCATGTTACACCTCAAAGAGGGACAAATGAGAAGAAGGGACAGGGGGACATGGACTCAAAAAAGCGACAGTCCCTCAATATCAGGGACACTTGGGAGGTATGCATTTATAAACGTACGAAATGTGTTTCTTTTATTGAATCACACCTTATTTTTAACTCATGTCCTGATAAGGATCAATGAAACTTTAAAGGGACATTGCAGGCAAAGGGTTACATTAGCTGCCTTCTGCTTGCCCCCATGCTGGTTGTCAGGGGCGGCATCTTTCAGTCATCAGCACTTTACATTCCCTAATAAACCCTATAGAACTTCTGCTGAATCATTTTTCAGGGTCCCTCGAAATTAATTGACACACACATGTATGAGTCATCCTCTGCTGATGAGGAGGAGGCCCTACACATGGAAGAGATGTCACTGAGAGCTACTGAGAAATATAAAGCAGGCTGAATAAAGGCTGGATGAAAGATGAAGCCCCTGACAGCCAGCATGGGGAGAGCAGGAAGCAGGTTAATTTAACCCCTTGCCTGGAATGTCCCTTTAAGGAAAGTTTACTTATAGTGGACCAAAACCAAGGATTTTGACTATCCTAGGTTTTGGTCTTTGCCCCCGGGGAACCCCGATCGGGGATGCCCTGCTGTGTGAAACCCCCCAGGTCGCCCGATCTCACTCACCTTTCCCCGGTCCTGCAGCGCATGTGCAGCCTCTCGTCCAGTCAGCACGCTCGGATCCACTCCCACCCCTTCGTCCAAGAGCGCGTCTAAGGCGAGCAGATCCAAACGCGTTGGCGGACGTACCCCCGCTACTCCAGGCATTCACAAATGCCTGGAGCGGGCATGTGCCTGCTAAAGGCAGAGCAGGGATGCAGCTGCTGCTTGCGCATACGCCAATGGACGGGGAGGAAGGTGAGTTTTCGGGCGATCTGGGGGGTTTCACACAGCGGGACATCCTAAATCTGGTTGCCCTGGGGGGAGCGAGCATGCCTGCCCTCCAGGGAGGGTTTTGGTCCACTTTACAGTTACGAGGTCCGGAAAACAACTTTCCAGCAGCAGCAAGTCATGGGTGGCTTTCTCCTCGCCCTCATTGGCTAGCACTTACCTTGAGAGGGTCCAATGTCGGCGCCATACGCTATACCGACCAGGAAGACGAGCCAGCAGGGAGACATGGCCGGTCCCAGATATAACGACGCACAGTGTTCCGGAGTCTGGGATCACTCTTCCATGTCTTCACGTCCCGGGACTTCAGTGACAATAGGACATCGGCTGCACTTACTCATAACCCCGCTTCCTATTTCCTCACCCAGCAGCTGGAGACCCTCCCATCATCAGACAATGCAAAGTTACTGAGGCTTCCCTGCACCATTGTTCCCCGTACTGATGGCATGCCACCGCTACTGCTGCTGATTATTGTCCCCCCATCCATACCACCCAAGGGTCCCTGATTTGGAGGGACTGTCCCTCTTTTGAGTCCATGTCCCCCTGTCCTTTGTTGTTCTCATTTGTCCCTCTTTGAGGTGTACCATGCAGATCTGCAGCAATAAATGATTCATTTACCCATTCAAAGTGTTTCTATTGTTGTAACTGTTACATGTTATCTCGTATCCATCCCTCAATGAGGGGGCGTGCCTTCATTTAACAAATGTCTCCTTTTCCCACCTTGAAAAGTTTGGAGGTATGCTTTACACGCTTACTCCATATACTCATACCTCCCAGCTTTTCAGGGTGGCAATGAGGCACATTTGTTAATAAGGCTTGCACTGCTGCCGATAGATTTGTTACTGGCCCCGAGGCCCTTCAGACCAAAGACTAAAAAACCTCCTGGACCAGACCATAACCCAAAGGTTGGTGGAGGCCCCCTTTAAAGGGCAGGTGGTGGAAACCCCGGGGCATGCGCCCCCCCTCATAATCCGGCCCTGGCCGCAACATACTCACCTTCTTCAAGGTGCCGCAGCGATAAACTGCGGAAGCAGCAGATGGCGCTGCTGAGCGCTCTCTCCCCTCAGCGCGCCAGGCAGTGATTAGCAGAGCTGAGAAAGGAGAGATGTGGCTGCTTAGCAATGGCATCCCATGGGGAACCTGGAGAAAGGGAATAAATGTCATGGCTCCTGGCATCTGTGTGCAGGTGTGGGTATCCCAAATCAGGATGCCCTGTAGGACTCGGGATAGGGTACCAAACTGTTGGTACACTGCGATGGGGGTGGGAATGGGTTTGTAACATGGCTCCTGAGTCCTGAGAGAAGAAAGCTTTGACCGTCTCCACACATAACAAATGGTGCACAGGTGTCGCAGGTTCAAAGGATGAGCTGTGCGCTTGCTTCAATGAAACAAGTTAAAACAACGTTTTTGGGCGGGCGGAACTAACGTGTAAGCGATGGGGTTAAACAGGAGGCGGCACTGAACAGCACCCCTGCCTGCGCCTTCATGCGCCAGAGGGATGCCTGTGTTTGCTTTACCTCAATGGCTGCCGCTGATCGGTGGCTGCACATCAAAGCTGAGAGAGAAATTAGAGGCTTCCGAAAGCAAACAAGACTCACAGCCGGGACCAACACCCTGAACAAATGCAGAGATGAAGGAGCTTATAGACAATGCCAAAAAGCACGTAACACAGTCATACCTCCCAAGTGTCCCTGATCTGGAGGGACTGTCCCTCTTTTGAGTCCATGTCCCCCTGTCCCTCGTTGTTCTCATTTGTCCCTCTTTGAGGTGTAACATGCAGATCTGCATCAAAAAAATGATTCATTTACCTATTCAAAGTGTTTCTATTCTTGCAACTGTTACAATGTATTTTCCATCCAGCTCTCAATGAGGGGGCGTGGCTTAATTTAACAAATGTCCCTCTTCCCACCAGGGAAAGTTGAAAGGTATGGAAACTCCTAAAGTGGACCAAAACCCAGGATAGTCAAAAGTTTTGATTGGGGGTGCCCCGCTGTGTGACCCCCCCCCCCCCCTAGATCGCCGCAGCAACTCACCTTTTCCCGGGCCCATGGCGCGTCTAAGAGCAGCGGCTCTGACGGCCGCATCCTCCGCCTCCCTCTGACAGGGAGCGCACCGATCCGGCCATTCTCAAATGCCTGGCGTGGGCACACGCACTGCTACAGGGAAGCAGAGGATGCGGCCGTCAGAGCTGATGCTCTTAGACACGCCGTGGGACAGGGATAAGGTCACTTGGCTATGGCAATCTGGGGGGTTTTACACAGCAAGGCACCTCCGATCGGGGTGCCCCCGGGGCAAGGACCAAAGCCCAGGATAGTCAAAATCCTAGGTTTTGGTCCACTTTAAAGTGGAACAAACCCCAGGATTTTCATCTTCCTTGTTTTTTTTTGCCGGCTCCTGGGGCATCCAGAATTGGGATGGGACGCCCCGCTGTGTAAAACCCCCCAGGGCACCCACTAAAACTCATCTCTCCTCAGTCCAATGGCGCATGTAGGGGGGTCTTGTCCAATTAGAGTCCTTTGCTATGTTTAAATCCTTCAGCAAAGGGCTCTGATTGATTTTAATAGGGAGCGAGAGCAGCCTATGGATCAGCAGATCGAAATGGCTGGGGTGGGAGCGCGCACGCCACCCAAAGATGAAATTGCTCTCCATTGAAAACAATCAGAGCCGTTTGCCGAAAAGCCCCACCGTCGACCCCACAGGTACCAAGGGAGGATTGTGGTAGAGAGGGGAGAGGACCATCCGTCAGTGTTGACACTGCCGCGCAGGGCTATCCACCTCCTAACGCGGAACCAAACCTGCAGAGGGGCATCCCAAACTGGGAAGAGCCTGGGGTATCCCATACCTCCCAGCCAGGAGAACAGTGACCGGCCGGACACTGCTCACGCCTTTCCAGCACAATCAGGCCTGAAAGACAGCCCACCGAAGACAGGGGGCCCTGTGGCATCCCCACAGAACCGTGGCATGAGCCACCAACCCACCCAGGACTGGGGTCAACAGGACTGAAATTGAGGCTGCACATCTCTGCCAAGGTAAGCACACTCCTTTACTCACCCTCCTAGGCCTGAAAACTCTTGGGTAGAAGGAATCCCTGCTCTGAGTACCGTATGGGCAGTACTGTGTTAGCCAGGACCTTGGAGGAGAGAGATTTAGGGATACTGATTACTGATAGCTGCAAGATGATTGGACAGTGTAGCCAGGCAGTGGGAAAAGCAAACAGGATGCTCGGCTGCATAGCTCGAGGCATCACCAGTAGGAAGAGGGAGGTTGTGATGCCGCTGTATAGAGCCCTGGTGAGGCCACAGCTAGAATACTGTGTGCAGTTCTGGAGACCTTACCTGCAAAAAGACATTATTCAAATAGAACGGGTCCAAAGGCCGGCAACGAAAATGGTGGAAGGACTTAAACTTAAAACTTATCAGGAGAGACTTAAAGAACATAATTTGTACAGTCTGGAGGAAAGAAGGGAGAGAGGGGACATGATGGAGACCTTAAATATGTGAAAGGATTGAATAAGGTTCAGGAGGGAAGTGTTTTTAAGAAGAAACTTAATGATAGAACAAGGGGCCACAACCTGAAGCTAGTCGGGGGGAAGATCAGGAGCAATGTTAGAAAATATTATATTACAGAAAGAGTAGTAGATGCTTGGAACAAACTTTCAGCAGAGGTAGTTGAAAAATCAACAGTCACTGAATTTAAACATGTCTGGGATAAGCCTCCATCTATCCTAAGATAAAGAGAACATACTGTTACATAAGGGCAGACTAGATGGACCGTATGGTCTCCTTCTGCCGTCAACCTTCTATGTTTCTAACTCCCTATGCCCTCCCCTACTCACCCTTCCTGCTCTCTCTACAGAGGTTCTGGATGGATGCACTGAGGCTGCCCGAGGATGGCATGGGACCCCCCTGGAGCCCCCACCACAGGGTATACAGCTTCCCTGTGTGAGCCCACACAACCCTATATTCACCAACTTGGTAAGTGGACCTCGATTAGTATTTTGGGATGCCCCTTAAATAGGAATCAGATCTAGTTCCCTTCAGTAACTGAACCCTTTTATTTTCGCACTAACAGGCATCTCCAGCCCTTCTCCCTCCCCAGACCCAGAGGAAGAACCCACCTGGACCATGTTAACCCCTTCCTGCCCTCTGTCCAATAAATCCCTTTAGTTTAAGATTTTTGTGTTTTATTGTACACATTATTTTCTTCTTTTTGGTTTCCACCGCAGATTTTAAAATCACTTTTCCCTACTATGGCGAAGTTACAGACAATCCAAAGAAGATTCCAGATTGTCTTTTTTCCTGGAAAACAGGAAGCAGACGTGAGCCGCCGGGGGAACGTCTTGTAAGAGGAAAGGGATATGCCAGGAAATGTGACTCCAACGTGATCCTAAACCGAGCTTACTGCACCCAGAGATTGGTAAAAATGGCTGCTTGCTGCCTCCCATGTCGCCCTTTTGCTATCAAAGTGGACCAAACCCCAGGATTTTGACTGTCCAGGGTTTTGGTCCTTGCCCCTGGGGCACCCCGATTGGGGATGCCCCCCTGTGTGAAACCCCCCCAGGTTGTCTGATCTGTGCGGCCTTTCGTCCTATCAAGGTGCTCGGATATGCTCCCGCCCCTTCGTTTAAGAGCGCGTCTGAGGCAAGCTGATCCGAGCACGCTGGCGGGCGCAACCCCCTGGGGGTTTTCACACAGCGGGATATCCCGATTCTGGATGCCTGGGGGGAGGGAATCTAGCGGCTCTGGAATCTTATAGATTACAAATACTAAATACTAATTATAATAGATACATAACACACGTTTGCTAACATAAGAGCAAATTAAAATAAAATACTATATCAGTTCAGCGCCTCGGGGACATCATTTTGGAAAACAAAAATATACAGTTTCAAAAATGCCATTGAATGTGAACTTTCCCCTTAAAGTGGACCAACACCCAGGATTTTGACTATCCTGGGTATTGGTCCACTTGCCCGGGCTGCCTGAAACCCCCCCAAACACCCCGAAAACTCACCTCTCCACGCTCCCACGTGACTGCGTTGTCCAATGCCCGCCGACGGACAAGTGAAGTCCGTCGACGGACAAGGGATTGCGCCCTGCCGCCGCCTCCCGCGCGTCACTTTTGACGTGTGCGCGCCCGCGCAGGCCATTCAGAGACGGGCGGCGCGCGCACGTCTAGAGGAGCGCGAGTGAGGCGGCGGAAGCAGCGGCTGGAGAGGTAAGGTTTTTCGGGGGTTTTGGGGGGGTTACACCCTGCGGGACATCCCGATCTCGGATGTCCCGCGGTGTGTGAGGTGATCGGCCCAGGAATCTTATAGATTCCCGGGCCGATCACCTCAGGGTGTTGGTCCACTTTAAACAGTTCTGTGCAACGCCCACCTACCAACACCTACTATACATTTGACTCTTATGGGCAATTTCCTTAGAACTTTGAGGCTGATTCCTTACAAACACCAGGTTTCGGCAGATGAGCATCTGTATAGCGGTGCTTAGAGCGACCGCTAGTAGATGCTGTAAGCGGGTATCGGGCGCTGTAACAGAGCGCCTCAGTCGCTGTAGTAACCTGGCCAGCATTGATGAATGTGATGTATGTTGAACACCAGTACGGCGCTGCAGGGAGCGAAAGGTAGCGCCAGCTCAGTGCGACCGACTCTCAGCACTCCACACCAGCGCCAGGTGCTGTGTGATTAAAGTCTGTTTCTGAACACATATCCACCAGTAACAAAGCGAAAACACATGGAATGACATTGTTTTAACACTGTGATAATAACACTTTAATGTCAGATCTGTAATGAGAATTCTGCATAAAAATATAAAAAGTCCAAAAAGTTTCTAAAAGTATTTGTTTACAGCCAGGAGAGGTCACACAATGATTGAAGAAAAAAAACTCGCTCGCTTGCTTTGCCGATATTTTGTTTGATAATTGTACCGTGGAAATTGAGCATAAATCTTAAACACATTTTAGTGGCCCGTCACCCTCCAGTTTCATAATAACTTTTTACCAGTAGCATTAGGTTGAGATAATAATGGTTAAGGGTTTACTTTAAGTTAAAAGGTTAACTTAAAGTGGACCAAAACCCACAAATAAACATTTCACTAATAATTAAGAAACAAAAATCAACCGACTTATCTTAAGTGCCACCTGTTAATAAGCCTTGAGTGAGATTCGATCATTATTGACTCTTAAAATGTCATCCTAACGAGCCATGCAATATGATCACAAAGCGACGTCGCATAACAAATACATAAGCTGCCGTTCTTACCTCTGAGACGATGTCTCCTGCTGGGTCGATGGTGGTGGACATGTCTGGGGTGACGCTGGGAAGTCAATGGGTCGCGTCCTTCGGGCTTCAAAGCTTGGCCACACAGGCAACCGTCCATTGATGTGCCCCAACCTAGCGGCAGGAAGACACAACTGATGAAGAAGACCATCAAAAACATATTTTAGAAAGAAAATGTTGAGGCTTTTCCAGGTAAGAAAAAAAAAATAATGCAGCTTCTCGAGACTTTATATAAAAAAAAAATAAAGCCCCTTTCTTTGGGACCCTTATGTTCCTGCTTCCTATCCCCTTCCGTTCTGCCTTTGCTAAATTATTTAGAATGTGTTATTAAGGATGTTTTCAACAGCTTTTGTGTGATTTTTTTTTTCCACTCTCCTCTTTTTTTTTTCTTCCTCCTCCTTTTTTTTTCTTTATGAAGTTTCGGAACAATGGGGCAGAAAAGCATGCAGACCCCATGCTGGGAGAGGGTCTGAGAAGTTTAGACAGGCTCTTCGTGCTCTCTCTCTCCCTGTCATTTGAAAGCACTTGGGTGGGGGCTTGTTTGACAGCATCTTGCCCTGGTCCCTGGTGGTCAACACCAAATAAACAGAGGAGATGTTTTGGAATTTTTTTTCTTTTTTCAATCTAGGGGTTGTGCCCGCGTTTTCATTATGGGTTCCTTAATTTTATGGCGGAATTTGTGAAGCTTCTGTGAAAATGTGATTTTCAACATTCCTCCGCAAGATTGACTAATCAGTTGAATGGCTGAATTGATTGCCCTTTGATCGCGTTTAAAGCGTCGAAGGGGTCTTTGTCAGGACGCCGCACAAACGGGAATTTTAAAGGGGGCTTAAGACATCTCTATTCGTCAAACGGGGACAATGCTTTCTATATGTTCGCCGTCGCCCGTACCTCTAGAGGTTGCAATTATTTCGAGGGGTCACCAGTGTTGGAAAACATTCGTCTAGGGTAGGTCTCGCAATGGCCACCTCGGGGGGGGGGGGGGGGTTCAACCAGCTGATGGCAATTTTAACTCCCCATGGTGGGGTACAAACATAATTAGCTGTAGGAAATTTGTACCACTTAGTTGTTGGTGTGCGGACCATTTATCATCAGTAATAGCCAGACCCCATGAAAAGCTGTCAAAAGACCAAACTGCGAGTGATAGAGAGACCATTAAGGATGTCAATCGATGGACTGTTTGGGAGTGAATGATGCTTTGTAACATTGTTAGGATGACTAAAAAGTTTCATCCACAAAGGAAATACCATGCAGTGTCCTACCTCCCCATCAGGATGCACGATTAGAATAGAAGGAGGGTATCTCACTGTTCATAAATAGGACAGGAAGTGGGCAACAAACAGTTCCAGGAAATATGTGAAACAAGCATGGCCACTTCTGGGGTGGTGTTGTTGTCTTAGCAATGGCTTAAAGCATACCTCCCAAGTGTCCCTGATTTGAAGGTACTGTCCGTCTTTTGAATCCATGTCCCCCTGTTTCTTGTTGTTCTCATTTGTCCCTCTTTGAGGTTTAACATGCAGATTTGCATCAATAAATGATTAATTTGCCTATTTTTATGTTATTGTGGCAGCTGTTATAACCAATCACATATCCATCCCTTAATGAGGGGGCGTGGTCTAATTTAACAAATGTCCCTCTTTCCCACCCTGAAAAGCTGGTAGGTATGCTAAAAGTGGGAGGCTACGCAGGCATACTCGCTCCCCCCAGGGGGTTCAGATTCAGGATGCCCCACCGTGTCAAACTTCTCAGGTCGCCCAAAAACTCACCTTCCTGGTACTGCAAGCAGCGGCTGCATCCTCACTATCCCTTTATCAGGGTGCGTACCCGTGCCAGGCGTTTGTGAATGGCCGACGCGGGCACGCTGGACACAGGGGCGGGAGCAGATCCGAGCGTGCTAACTGGATGAGCGGCCGCGCTTGCGTCTTAGGACCGGGAAGAGGTGAGTTTGTTTGTGCGACCTGGGGGGTTTCACACAGTGGGGCACCCCCGATAGAGGTGCCCGTGGGGCAAGGATCGTAACCCAGGATAGTCAAAATCCTGGATTTTGGTCCACTTTAATGGCAGGCGAAGCGGTCACATAAATTCTACGTGGCAGTTGAAGGGTTAACTATAAAAAAAAATACTATTACAATTTACTATTACTCACAAAGACGTAGCAAATAGAATAAAAAATGTTACATTTTGACTGATTAGAGTTTAATCAGGTCTAATGTCCATCCCTTGTGTTTCTTGGCCCAAGCCATTCTCTTCTTCGTTGTCTTCTTCTTGCTCAGCAGAGTTCTATCATAGCTTTCATGTCTCCAAACTAAATCTACAAGGTAGAAAGTGACACAAGATGAAAACACTGCTACTGTACCCTGATAAAACAAAGTGACCTTTAAGTCGGGGTATGGTGTGACTTCTCTTGGGCTATACAGCAGGGGCATAGCTAGGGGAGCACTTGCCCCGCATGCAGCAGGTCAGGGGGGCACCAAAGGAGGGCCTGAGAACAGGTGGGGGCGCCAGTTCGAATCTTGGCCCAGGGTGCCAGAAAGCCTAGCTACTCTTCTGTATACTGTATAACACATAGCAACGTCTGTAGAGATCTGAAAGTGACCATAGATGTAGCGATTATTGGCCAGTCCTCCAGAATTGTCATGACATATTTGGGCACACATGCAAGGCAGCATTCCTAATGTCTGCTCTTATCAATATCAGCAGAGTCACCTGCCGCAGCACATCAGTATGAGGGAAAAAAGGATTTTGCAGACATGACAGGCACAGGAAATGTCACTGCTCCAGAGGCAGAGAGCTGGCCATACTACAGAAGCCTTTGGCAGCCTCCTGACATCAATGCATTATGATATACTCTGTGCTTATTATATAATAATTAGGCAAGTATTTTGTCCATATCATCATTTTTATGCAAATCCTCCAACTCTCAGCTGTATAAAATTGAATGCTTATAGGTAATGTTCAGCAAACCCAAACCGCAAAGTTTGAGTTTGTACCAAATTTTGTTCAGGTCCCCGAACCCAAACACGGACTTAAGTCAGAGGTCCATGCCGTGGTGTGGTGTTCACGGAACACGGAAAAGCTAGTTCATGGGCAGCTTTTTTGATCATTTATTTGTCATTTTTTGTTAGATACAATTTTTAATGAAGAATAGACTGACTTGTTATTTTTTAATTGTATTTTTTCAGTTTTAAGTGTTTTACTAGATGTGGCTTTTAAAGGTATCCCATTTAACATTGAAAATGCCTGCAGGTTTATTATTTTTTTATCTTTTGGTCATTTTTTATTAGATACAATTTTTATTTAACAGAAAATGTTTGTCCGATTTTTGTTTTTTTTTGTCACTTTTCCTTGTTTTAATGATTGTTTCTTAAGCGGTATTCATTAAGGCAGGGAAAGTGACAGTTGGGTTAATTATTGGGTAATTTTTTTCTTGGTTATTTATTGTTTTTTACGCCCCCCCCCCCCCCCCCCCAAAGGCTAGCAACCTGGGCACCAAGCATAAGAACTTGTAAGGGGCTCGGGGCTATTCCGACCCTTCCAATGGGGGGCAGGTAATGTGTCATTTTACCAGCATGAAGTGGTCTGGGGGTCCCATGGACTCCTTACCAGTACACCCCAAGTGAAACAGAAGATTTCACACAAAAATCTTTTTATTTTTCTCAGTTTAACTTATACTTACTTGTCCCCATTGTCCATCTTCTCTCCTCTGCCAGCACTGGCAGGTCTTTTGTGTCCCGCGCTGCCTCCTCGTTCTTCTTCGGGGCGTCCTCCAGCCTGTAGATGTGGCGGCGCTGGCCATTTGGATCTTTCATCCACACCACCTGCTAGCGAGGGACTGAAGTGAGGGCCAGGGGAGTCGGCTTTTATACTTGAAGGCGTGGCCTCCATGGAAACTCTCTGACGTCACTGCTGATACCACAGAAGGGGAGTGGCCTAGAGGGGATTTTTCCGTGCCACCCCTCTAGGCCCCTACCCCCCTTAAAGTGTTTGGCAAGTCAAAAGTTTCTGCTCTCTCAGGCTCTGTAGTTATGAAATCACTTTCTCGTTCAGCTGTCAATAACCAGCTCACTGACCTGGTCCTTCTATCAATTTTAAGTGGACAGAGAACTGAATCACCCCCCACTCCCTCCCCAGACGCCCTGATTGGCTGCCTCTCTCTGCAGCTTGAGACAATGGGACAACAATCAGGCTTGTCTTTAGTATAACTTTAAAGAGGAACATTAGATATTTTTTGATGTTCCTCTCACATAATTCCTCCCCCCTCCCTCACTGCATTTTGGATGTCAGCGTTATCTTAAACGCTGACATCCTGCTGACTTCCACCCCCCACCCCACCCATAGCCGTCCCTTAGCAGTCTCTTAGCTATCATTGAATGATGGAGCATACTCAACTCCTCGCCGGCCGCTGTTCAAATCCCGCGCCGTCCCTCAAATCTCACAAGCTTCAGCCTATGCAATGACACGGCGCATGCATGAGATCTGAGGGGTGGCACAGTGTCTGTCGGGTGTCGATAGGCTTCCAAGATGTCGCTGCCCTACGAAGGACGGCGAGGAGCAGAGGGTTTGCCGAGCACGATGTGACTGGAGAGGTAAGTTTTTGATAGTTAAAGTGGACCAACACCCAGGATTTTGACTATCCTGGGTCTTGGTCCACTTCGGTGGGGCACCCCCGATCGGGGTGCCCCGCTGTGTGAAACCCCCCCGAACCCCCCGAACAACTCACCTCTCCCCGCTCCCAGCGGCGACGGACAAGCCGCGGACAAGCGGCTCCTCCGCCGCCGCCTCCCGCGCGTCCCTCTTGACGCGCACGTGCCCGCGCCGGCCATTCACAGACGGCCGGCGCGGGCGCGCGCACGTCTAGAGGGGCGCGAGGGAGGCGGCGCCGGCCGCCGCCGAAGATAAGGTAAGGAGTTTGGGGTGTTTGGGGGGGTTTCACCCTGCGGGACATCCCGATCTCGGATGTCCCGCGGGGAGGGAGGTGATCGGCCCGGGAATCTTATAGATATATATTAAATATATATATATTAAATAATATAGCTGTTGGGGTGCTGCAGTACCGGGAACTTCTACACTCAATACCTTAAAGTGGACCAACACCCTGAGGTGATCGGCCCGGGAATCTATAAGATTCCCGGGCCGATCACCTCACACACCGCGGGACATCCCGATCTCGTGTAAACCCCCCAAAACCCCCGAAAAACCTTACCTCTCCAGCCGCTGCTTCCGCCGCCGCCGGCTCACTCGCGCTCCTCTAGACGTGCGCGCGCCCGCGCCGGCCGTCTCTGAATGGCCGGCGCGGGCGCGCACACGTCAAGAGTGACGCGCGGGAGGCGCCGACGGGCAAGCTGCTTGTACGTCGCTGTCAATCAGCTTGTCCGTCGGCGCCGATTGGATGGCGCGGCCACGTGGGAGCGGGGTGAGGTGAGTTTTGGGGGCTTTCTGGGGGGTTTCACACAGCGATCGGGGTGCCCCGGGGAAGTGGACCAATACCCAGGATAGTCAAAATCCTGGGTGTTGGTCCACTTTAATAAATCTAATAAATACAGTGTACAGGGTGTGCACTGTATTTATTGGATTTATTAAGGATCGTAGACCAGAGCCAAGTGGCCAACCCCGTGCTTTGAAGGCTACCAGCCCACATAGCCCACGTGGGCACCAAATAATCTGCACCCCCTGGGCTTTGAGAATGCAGGTTTTAGGTCAGGGGATAATGGCAAGTCACCTGCTTGCCGCAGGGGGAAACGGGATGCACACTGCCTGTAATGGGGGGATACAAAAGTCTTAAAGGAGCCACAGCACTCAATCCTGTTAGCTTCCAGTACAGCCTAGACCCCACACCCCATGTGCTTGCACAAATTCAAAAGAAACAAAGGAGGGGTGACAGCCGCTCAGACTATTTTATAACTAACCATGGGGTGTGGGGTCTAGGCTGTACTGCGAGGTCTTCGACCCTTCCACCCCATGGGCTTCACTCAAGGTTTTAGGGCAACCTCAGGGAAGCCTGCTCCCATTTTATCTATTGCATTAAATGTCCAAAATGGGGCTCTCAGAGATTAGAGTTAGAACTGCACCCCACAGAGGCACCTTGGCGCTTGGTGGTGCAGCTTTAACATACTTCTGCTGATGTGTGTGACAGAGTCCTCTGTTTTTAACCAGATTTAGAGACAGATTTTAGGTTGGTCTGAAAGCTAACAGGATTGAGTGGCTCCTTTAAGACTTGTGTATCCTAATTGCCCTGCTAACGTGCACCTCCCAGGTTAGTTATAAAATGGTATGAGCGGCTGCCACCCCTCCCTTTAAATGGGGGGATGCCACACACTGCCTGTAATGGAGAGATGGTGCACTCTTTATAGAGCTTATATTGTGTCTGGGCCCATCATAACCTATAATGTGATTTTCAGTTTCCTTTATGGCCTGAGTAACAAGGTAAGCCTGGCTGCCAATTTAAACTAAGGTCCCAGCCATCACATATAGGTTATAAAGGGGTCCAGTCTCTGCAGCATATGTTGTGTCCTTGCCCCCCCCCCATAGCATATAATGTGATGGCTGTTATTGTTTCCTATATGCTCTGAATATTGAGGTAAGTCTGGTTGCCTGTGTAAACTAGGAGCCAAGTCCAGACATTGCTGTTGCATGGGGCCCAAAAATTCCAGATGGCGGCCCTGGGCTCACGTGTGACGAATGTGATTTGGGACTGCGATTAGCACACACTAGTACTTGTCTACGAAAAAGAGCGCACAATGTGAGCACTGTGTGATTTCTCTGACAGTCGTGACACACTCAGACTTCACGTGAGAATAGTGGGAGAATTGTGGCTGGTAAACAGAGTTCCCTGAGCCAAACTTGTGTCACCACCATCTCTAATCACGCTATGGAGATGCTCCAGACTGCAAGATGAGGTTCTCCATTCTCCCAGCCCCTCTTATGCCGCTCTTGAGATTCTGGTCACATAAGTCAGGCCAGAGAAGCTTCTCTGTTTCTGAAAATAGTGACAATGCGACCGATCATAATAAACCTCTTTCACTTAGCAGCGTGGGCAAACATGGAACACAAATGAGGCTGGAGGTGTCTTTGTGGGACTTCATCCCCAGAGCAAATAGATCGCTGCTTCTGACCATTATCCATGGACTTGTTTTTCAGCATGGCGACACTCAATTATCTTTGTTTAATGTCAGATCAAACAATTATAGATATATGTGCTCTCATTTAAACCAGAGGAAGTGGTGGAGTGAATGTAACAGTTACAGATACATTTGTATCCTTGGCTTTATAGGCAGATGTTATACCAGAAAGTAAAGGGAAATTCTTCCAATCTAAAAGAATTCCATATTCGCACCTGCCCATAAGACGCGCCAAGGGTTTTTAATAGAGGAAAATAAGAAAAAAAATATTCTGAACCCAATTATAAATGCTAAACTGCCCCTCCTAATCACCCCATACCAGGCAGTGTGCAGAATCTACCCAATGTCCCCATTACAGACAGTGAGTGCCATCGCAGATTAAGGGCAGTGTGCGGCATCCCACATTACAGGCAAAGAGTGCCATCCCCTATTACAAGCAGTGTGCATAGAGGCCAGGGATGTGGCTGCTCCGGCTCTGGACTAGACGACACTGTGCCGTGCAATATATATGTATCAATGTTATTAGGGGTGACCTGGGGGGGGTTCACACAGCAGGGCATCCCAAATCAGGATGCACCAGCGACAAGGACCAAAACCCAAGATAGTAAAAATCCCAGGTTTTGGTCCACTTTAAAATAGAGATTTTCACTATCCTATTGATTGGTCCATTTTCCTGGGTCACTCCCCGATTTGAGACACCCTGCTATGTCCAAATCGCCCTTAAAACTCACCTTGCACAGCTTTAAAAAAACAAAACAAAACAATTTTTAGCTTAAAAAGGGGTGAACTTTAGTAACTGTCACTGTATTTAACCATCAAAGGCTTCTTCTCTTTGTAGATACAATTCTAACACCTAAAGATAAAATGTAACAGTTACAGATACATTTGCATCTTTGGCTTTCTAGGCAGATGTTATACCAGAAAGTAAAGGGAAATTCTTCCACTCTAATAAAATTCTGTATTCGCACCAATGATTCCTGTATTTTCCTCTCTTTCCGCCTCCCTCTTTTTTATGTCATTCACACATTCCCTCCATCTTTCAATTGTCACCTTCCTCTCATCTCTCTTTTCAGCTTGTTTAATCTTCTCTCATATTTACATTCCTTCCGCCTCTATTTCTCAGTTTCTTTTTTTTTTGCTTTCTCTCTCTCTTTAATTCTCTCTCTCTCCCTCTGCCCCCCACTTTCTCTTTCTTTTGCTTTATTGCTTTCACTTTTCCTTTATTTTTTTTTGCTCATTATGTCTCTTTCTTTCTTGTATTTGTTCTCTCTCTCTTTTGTTTGCCTTTCTCTCTCTTTCTTTTCCTCTCCCCCTCTCTGTTTCTTTCTTTCTCTCTATCTGTTTTCTTTCTTTCTCTCTTCCTTCCTATCTTTTTATTTCTCTTCCTTGTATGTTTGTTCTTTCTCTCTCTTTTGTTTTCCTCTTTCTTTCTTTCTTTCTTTCTTTCTTTCTTTCTTTCTTTCTCTAGCTCTTTCTTTCTTTCTCTCGCTATTTCTTTTAATCTTTCTCTGCCTAATTTTTCCCTCTTTTTCTAACCTTGTTCACTCTCCTCCACTCTTTTTCATTGTCCCACATCCCCCCAACTTAATGTCCACTTTCCACTTTCTTTTCATCTTTCTTGTGTCACATTCCTTTAATCTCCTTCTCTCTCTCACCTTCTATTTCGTCCTATTTTCAACATTCCCTATTTTCAACATTCCCTCCATCCTCTCTTTTTCGCCTGTTGCTCTCTTTCTATTTGTTGTGTGTCGGGGGGGGGGGGGGATCGCTATTCTGACATCTTGCACAAGGCGACACTTACCCTAAGGCTAGTCCTGATTGCATGCAGGGGCGGACTGGCCATAGGGCCGGATTAAGCGTGGTGGAGGCTCCCGGGGAGCAAAATCTGATGGAGGCGCCAGATATCAAGGGCGTAGCTAGGGGGGAGCAGGGGGGGCACTTGCCTCGGGTGCAGCAAGTCAGAGGGGCACCAAAGGGGGACCTGAGAGCAGGTGGGGGCGGCATTTTGAATTCTTGCCCCGGGTACCAGGAAGCCTGGTGCCAGATACAGTTTTTCTTTCCATTTAAAATAATAGTCCAGCCAAGTAACTGATTGGTGGTTGTCTGGCACCCGCCTACTTCCTGGAGCATCAGATGGAGTCCCTTGTGCCACCCTTGTGCGGGTGCGTGCTGCTTGGGAACTTCTGCTTTGCCATTCTGGGTGGGGGGTAGTGTAGTTGCCCAGTGGGTCCAGCAGAAAACAGTTCCCTGCATTGAGCTGCCAGCGGCTGTGCTTGGTGGCTTATGTGCAGTGACAGCTCTGCACCCACCTATCACTGTAGTGTTGCTGGTGGCGGCTTTGCTGCTCTAGACTCTCCATCCTGCCCTGTAGTGGCTTTGTCTGCAGGGTTAAAAAAACAAAAAAAGGCTTACCCAGCCACAGGGGCTTACCCTGCCACTGATAGATTTGTTGCTGGCCCCACGGACTGTCAGACCAAAGACTAAAAAAGCCTCCTGGACCAGATCATAACCGAAAGGTTGGTGGAAGCCCCCTTTGCAGGGCAAGTGTTGGAGGCCCCCTTTGCAGGGCAAGTGGTGGAGGCCTTGGGGCACGCACCCCCTCATAATCCTGCCCTGCCTGTCCCCTACCTGTCTTCCTCTCAGCTCTCCATACCCAAGGACCCCAAGCTCCCAGTCAGGGTGGATTTGATTTAAATCTAACTGATTTAAATCACGATTTAAATCACGATTTAAATCACGATTTAAATCACTAGTCAGTAAGGCTTGATTTAAATCAGTGATTTAAATCAAAGTTTCTACCTAAACTAGTTCTTGCTATTTTAACATGCAAGTAGATGAAGATTTTTAGAATCACTTTTTATATTACTTTTTTCTCCCCAGTTTAATGGGTTAATCATTCATATTTGGACACCACTGTTCTGTTGTACTTAGGAAGGAGAAAAATAATCCTGACCTTAATAACAATTGAAATAGATTTATTCAACTGAAACAATAACAACATTACAGCATAAGTTATTTGCTTAAACAAACATCCATGTTTTGTTAACTAATTTGGCTAAACAAAATATATATATATATTTTAAGAAACTTAGACTGTCAGCCCAGCCGACACATGAAAAACTTAAATACTACTGTCCCTGCTGTCCTCTGTAGCTCACTAGTCATAGGTTTGTAGAACAATAGGATTAAGGTCTTTTTCTCAACTCTGTTCATGTTGTAACATTTTTGCTGTGAAGAAGAGGCTGGGACCTCTGCGGAGTCCAATTCAGTTTTGAGAACTGCGTAAGTAAAGCGAGCGTCTGTGATAATATAGGAGAGAAACTGCCCACTAATCCTACAGAAACCTCTGGAAGAGCATGGCATTGTGAATGTTACACATATACAGCCTTTATTCTACTGAGTTAAACAACTCAGCTTTATCTCATGATGGAAGATCCTTTGGATGGTAAAATATTTTCCTCAAAAAGCAGTTTATTGAAAAAAAATCCGATTTAAATCAAAAAAATCCGATTTAAATCAAAAAAATCTGATTTTTTTGATTTTTTTTAAAAAAACATTGATTTTTATCCACCCTGCTCCCAGTGCTATATCCCCAGCATCATGGTTGGGGGAGTTATCTGGGATGCCATGGGCCGGTAAAATCCCGGGCTGATGTTTGGCCACTGTTTGCATGTGACACAGGTTGACAGCACTTGGCCATTCTTGCGCCCTGGTGAAGTGGGCAAGTCCACGGAACGCGTCGGCGGGCCGGCACACGCAGGGGGCTCTGAGGCGGGCAGGAGATTACATGCGGTAATGTAAACATTGTCTTTGATACATTCCTCTCTGATTGTTTCCTCATTGTCAGCATATCATCAGTGTCTTCTGGTCTGCTTAGCAGACACTGAGTTAGGATTTAGTTACCGCGAGACATTGGGTCATGTATAAGTACTCTCTGATAGTGCCATATCTAGGGAACTTATTTGTATGACAGAACACTTCATTGATTATATGCTCACTATTGGCAATGAGATGTATCACATGTTATGATTAACATTTGCTGTATTATAAATATATAGCCCAATTATCCTCTCTTCCACCCCCCTGTGCTTCAGTAATGTGTGTATATGTTTTTTAATATTGTCTTTTTTGTATTGTTGTGTGTATTGGCTCCCATAGGAGTCCTTTTTATCTTTAATCATTAATAAAATTGTATATTTTTTACAGCATTAGGCATTGTGGTGTAGTCATATTATTTAGATAATCCGTGGGCAGAGTGCAGACCTCCTGGGGACCAGAATCCCCTTTCCAATGGTTGCAACAGGTTGACAGCACATGTGCAGGCGAAGCCGCAAAAATGTCCTCTTAATCACACTGCAACAAAGTCCAAAAACATGTAAATTGCACAGAATTTTTTCAAAAACACCCCGGGGCCAGACATAAATGGCCCTCAATTGGAAAGCAGCATTTGCTTCACTTTGCTCTTATTAGCATCAACCTGTAAAACATTCTCCCCGGGGGGCGGCCCGGGGCACACTTCGGCCCGGCGGGCAGGTAGCAGCGGCACAGTCCACAGCAGCGTGAGGCTTTAGCATTCAGCTCGACCCCTTAAATTGGACCCTAATCATCCCCACAGGAACACCGAGCTTTTCTCGTGCCTCCTGCCGAGAGGCCATTTCTCTTAGCCCCCGGGGCCTTTTTTTTTTCACAATCCTTTGCCATTCGCCAGCTTCCAAGGCCACAAAGCATGAAGCTGAACTGATCAAAGAACTCAGAGAAATGGCTAAATTCATCCTCACGGCAGGTGAGCCATTTAGTTTTTTTTTATCTTTTCGCACTTGCCATGGGACCGCACGGGATCTCCATGGCAACCTCAACGACACGACCTAGGCCTTTCTGTTTTATTCCTGGAACCAAACCCCCGAAAGGGAAATATGAAGTGCAAGGAGCCCTTTCACAGTCAGTTAAAATGAAAAAAAAAAAGTACAACTTTCTCCTGGGGCCGGACGTGTCGCAGGAGTGGAAAAGGTGCCGAAACAGGGACAGAAAAAGAAAAGAAATAAAAGGGGATCTGAAAAGGGCTGAATCCGAGGTCTTCTTCTGCATGACTGATGCTGAATACATGATACTCTGGCACAGAGGAAGGGCCATTTCTTTGTTGCTCTCCCCCAGCTGGAACGTGACAAAGCGCCGCTGTACACAATCTCCGATGACATAGTGAATCGCCTGGCGCATTGTCTCCAGTATTTTCCCACTCCAACACGGCCGAGGGTGGGAACGGAGTAAGCAGATCAAGGTGCTGATTAGCCCCCGCTGGCTTTGCATATATTTTCCAATTCCAATCCCCCCCCCCCTTTCCACCCCCCCCTAGATGCTGACACCCAAAACAAGGTCACAAGAAAAAACTCTGGAGAATTTAAAACTTTGACTTCGTCAGCCCCCAGATTGCCGGATAGAAATAGCTTTAGATTTTGTTACAGAAAGGTAAGCGGTATTTTAACACATCTAACCAATGAGGTCAGAGCAGCACAACAAACATGATTGAAAGAGCACAAGGCGCTGATTGGCTGGCGATGTGGGATCACTGAAAGGTGAGTTTTTATGGCAATCGGGGGGGGGGGGATGCCCCAATGTGTGAAACTCTTCAGGTCGCCCGAAAACTCACCTTTGTTCCTGGTCCAACGGCGCATGCGCGAGCTGTGGCCGCATCCCCACTATCCCTTCAGCAGGACGTGTGCCCGGCATTTGTGAATGACCAGTGCCGGGCGCACTCCCTGTTAAAGGGTAGCGGGGGATGCGGCCGCCAACGCGCTCGGATCTGCTAGACAAGCACCTGGATGAAAGGGCTCAAGCAGATCCGAGCACTCTGTTTGGATGAGAGGGCTGCACATGCGCCATAGGACCGTGGAAGGTTAAGTGAGATTGGGCGACCTGGGAGCATTCCCAGGAGGCAAACACCAAAACCTAGGATAGTCAAAATCCTGGGTTTTGGTCCACTTTAAAGAGGACCAACCACCCATTTCAGCAGCCCTGGAGTCAAGCAACCTTGGAGAATCCCCAATCGATGCATGAGCACCCCAAGGTCACCCAGGATACTCTCACCTTTCTGGGGCTCCCACGCAGCGTCCGCATCCCTGGCTTCCCTGTGGCTGGGCACACTCCTGCCCCCCAGCTATTCAGATGGGGGTGCAGGAAATTAAAACAAAACCCGGGAAAGTGAAAATCGCAGGTTTTGGTTCATTGTAAGTGCACCTTTTAGACCTCAGGACTGGCCACCAAAGGTTTTAATCTGCTATAATGGGTCCTCTTTTAAAGGTCACTCAACTTTTTTTTTTCTATTACACATTCCATTCGGCAGCTATAAAGAAAAAAAAAAGATAAAGAAATGGCTTCCGTTCACGGAATAGATTTTGTTGATACGTCCTGTTCACGCTTTACTCGTTAAATGTACAAATCCGTTGTGTGACAGGGAAGTGCATCCTGGCCTCTGCACCGCCCCCTGCTGAGCTATAGAAGATGCTGCTGATTACACATAGTGCCCGCCATTGACATTTATGATGTCTTGTCAGGAGGGAGGGGGGCTAATAGAAAGGATTACACCCTGTACAATGTGCGAAGATGAGGAATCTTTGTACGCCTGTCACTCCGCATCACCAGATATTCACATTTCCACCTTTCAAAATTATTTTACAGTCCGCTGCTCAGCAAAAAAAAAGCAAAAACTGTCAGGGTATCATCAAAGATTTATCAAAATACACACATATGTATATATATATATATATATATATATATATATATATATATATATATATATATATATTACTATTTACTCATTTATAATACTGGTTTATTTAAAGTGGACCAGGATTTTGACTATCCTGGGTTTTGGTCCTTGCCCCTGCGGAATGCCCCGCTATCTGAAACCCCCGAGACTCCTGAACGAACTCACCTCTTCCCAGGCCTAAGGAGCCTGCACGGCCGCTCGTTCATTCAGCATCCTCGTATCCGCTCGAGCCCCTTCATCCAAGAGCTCTTCTAATATGAGCGGATCTGAGCGCACTGGCGGTATCCCCGCTACCCTTTAACAGAGTGCATGCCCGCGCTAGCTATTCACAAATGCCTGTCGCGGGCACAAGCTATTCTAAAGGAAAAGCGGGGACGTGGGCGTTGCTCGCGCATGAGCCATTGGACCGCGAAGGAAGGTGAGTTTTCAGATGACCTGGGAGGTTTCACACAGGGGGGGAGCGAGTATGCCTGCCCTGTAGTCTCATAGACTCCAGGGTGGGTTTTGGTCCTCTATAAAGCATTTAGAGGGACAGTTCAGGCAATGACAATAAAAAAGGCAGCATAGAGCCCACCTGATGCCTGCGCCTCTACTCCTTTTCAGCAGTGCACTGTAGATGCTGTAGCAGGGGCCCAAAGGCTGCCCCTCCTTTTATTCCTTTCTCCATGACCACCTCCAAATGTGGTCACACGGCTGCACCTGTCCCTCAGCACGAAAAATGTCAGTCAGTGGCGGACTGGGGCCAAAAATCAACCTGGGATTTTACCAGCACTTGATGTCGATGTCCAGCCAGTGGCATCTCTTCCTGGCCAGTCATCCAGTATGCTCCAAGGCTGAGGCTATATCATTAGCTACATGGGCTGGGGTTACTTGGGCGAGGGATAAAGTGGGGAAGGGGATGGGGGGCTGGGATTGGATGGGAGCGTTAGTAAAGGTAGCAGCCCATACTGCCACAAGGCAGTGCAGCCCACCGGGCATCTTCCCAGGTCTCCCTATGGCCATGCCCCCTCCATTCACAGCACAAAATGGTGGACATGCCAGGTCTTACAAGGAGATTGAGCCCGGCTGGTGTGGGACCCGATCTCAGTTACTGAGCACCAGAGAGGGAGTGATCTGCTGCAGGGGCAAACGTTTTGATTTTTTTTAGTAAGCTGGACAATCACTTTAAAGAGGAACACTCCCCGGGATTTCTACTCTCTGTTTCTGTCCGCTATGTGCAATCTGCCGGATCGCCCCCCAAAAACTTCCCTTACAGCGATCCCACATTGATTGTGCGGATCACCAGCCTATCGGCGCTCGCGGTGAATGCGCCATGGGATCGCTGGCTAAAAGAGTATGCAGGGCAGTTGTGGGGGGACTTGTTTCTCTTTAAAGCAGACCAAAACCCAGTACCTAACTGCATTGTTGTCCACTTTAACGATTTGGGATGTGCCTGTGATAAAGCCACCTAGTTTAATCACATCTATCCACACATCCACGGGGCACGTGTAGGCTCTCCCTCAATCGTTATTCATTTGGAAACGAGCAGACGAGGCCGCCATCTCTCTGTGCACAAACAGTCAGAAAACCAACCAGCTCATCCAATCCACTTGGAAAGCTTGGAAAAAGAAAATCCCTTGGTATAGTGTTCTCAAATAGCATAAATCCAGTAGTGTATCCAGCTTATCCTTTTTAAAAAGTAACTTTTGATAGTTTCAGTTAAGATAGTCCAAAGCCAAAAATGTGAATCCAAAATAAATCCAAAATAAATCCAAAATCCAAGATAGGGACCCAGAGCCATAAAATGTCCCGCTGTGGGGACCAGGTGGTGCGTTTCGAGCACTTATTGACCCTTAATCATACAACTAGTGGCGGGTAAAAGAGAGCCTTAAATAATGAAAGTAGGTTACCTGTAATCGGAAGCCGCCAGCTTGTCTGCCGCCGACATGGAGAGCCGGAGAGACCCAGCGTGACGTCAGAGGGGGCAACGCGGCAATTGGTTGCCCCATCTCTCTGTGGCCTGTGGAACACTCAGCCGCGTACTTGTTCCTGCTCATACCACGGCCTGTTCATGCACGTGGAGTTGGCTGCCATCTAAGTATAGCGGCAGTCCCACAGGGTTTCATACAACGGTGTATCCCAAATAAAGATGCCCCAAGGGCAACCGGTAAACTAATATTCAATCTTTTAGACTTTAAAGCCAGGCTACATGCATTTTGGTCAGCTTTAAAGTGGACATCCACTCACAAATGACAGAAGATCCACTAATCCCCTTAGTGGGGGCTTCCCATTCAGGCATGACATGCTGTGCTGTCTCTTAGGGCCATTTCTTACTCATGGTGCCAGACCACTGCATTGTGTTGTCAACAACCACTATAAATTCCCCGTCTACCATGATGCTTAGGGCCGGGAGCCCTGCTGTGGCTGTGTAGAGAGGCACAGCACCGGTATATGCAGAGTGTGGCTGGAAACATCTCATCTTACTCACCCCCAGGCTCCTGCATTCTGCTCCTTGTCCTCTATGGCTGAGGCAAGTTGCCATGGGAATCATATAACAGAGTTTAGCTGCAGAGGACAGGAAGCAGACTGCAGGGGCCTGGGGATGAGTATGACTGCACAGCTTTTCAGCTGCACTCATGTGCCAATTATTTCATTTTAGGGTCTGGCCATCTGGTCACAGCAGTGGCGGGGCAGTTACGCTTTATTGTTGGGGGAGGTTGTTTGTTAGTCTGATGGAGCCTGACTAGCAGGCTGTAACCTGGCCCTGGAATCTTTTATACTCTAGAGCCACGTTTCATGGATTTTAGTCTGCTTTAAAGTGGACCAAAACCCAGCTTGACTGGCTCGGGAATCTACAAGATCCATCCAGTGAGCTCCAAGGTTGAGTCTATATCATTAAAGCAAGGACATGGGCTGGGGTTGTTTGGGTGAGGGGATAGAGTGGTGAAGGCTATGGGGGGCTGGGATTGGATGGAAATGTTAGTAAAGGTAGCAGCTCAGACTGCCCCAAGGCTGTGCAGCCCATTCGGGCATTTGCCCAGTTCACCCTATGGCCAGTCTGCCCCTGATGCCAGTCACAGTTTTGCTAGCACGCCCCCTCCATTCACAGCGCTAAAGGGTGGACATGCCAGGTCTTACAAGGAGATTGAGCCTGGCTGGTGTGGGACCAAATCTCAATTCCTGAGCACCAGAGTGGCAGTGATCTGCTGCAGGGGCAAACGTTTTGATTTTTTTAGTAAGCTGGACAGTCACTTTAAATAGGAACAACCCTGGGATCTCTACTGTCTGTTTCTGTCCGCTATGGAAAATCTGCCGGATCGTCGAAAAAAAAAAACTCCCCTTACAGCAATCCCACATCGCTTGTGTGGGTCACCAGCCTATCGGCTAAAAGAGTATGCAGGGCAATCGTGGGGGGTTTAACAAAGCGGGGCTTGTTTATTTTTAAAGCAGACCTAAACCCAGTACCCTACTGGGTCTTTGTCCACTCGCTCGGTCGGTCTGGTATATCCAAAATCAGGATAGCCTGCTGTGTGAAACCCTCCAGGTCGCCCCATTCACTTACCTCGTTTCCCAGTCCCACAACACGTCTAAGAGCAGCAGCTACATCCCACTAGCCCTCATGCAGGGCGCATTCCCACACCAGGTATTTGTGAGTGGCCGGTGCAGGCACACTCCCTTTTAGAGGGAAGCAGAGGATGAGGCCATCAGAGCTGCTGTTATTAGACGCGTCGTGGGACCGGGAAGAGGTGATTTAGAGGCCGATTTATTAATAGCGCCAGGTAGCGACAGATGAGCGACAGTAGCGTGATTTTCACAGCGCCCGCTAGTAGTCGCTGTGCTTGGCCGTTGTTCGGTTGTTGACAGCGACTCAGTCGGTGTGCGGTAATGTTGAATACGGGGTTAGGAGTCGCTGTTTGACAGGTTCCGCGCTGTATGGGAGCGCATGACAACGAATGGCCATAGCGAACGGCTCCCAGCATATTCATTAACAAATCACGCTCAAAAAATCCTTGCGCTGTAAAATGCATGTTTAAACCCCAGAGCGCTGGCGGCGATGTGTTAAAAGTAGTTTTTTAACCCCCAAACAACCTTATTTTTGGAAAAAAATAATAAACAAGTTTTTATAAACATTTTGTAATATGAATACATTAATATCAGACCTGTAATATCAATTCTGCACAAATTTTTTTTTTTTTTTTTTACCTTAAAAAAAAAAAATAACATTGCAGAAGTGGTCACCGAATTTTTGACATTTAAAAAAAAAAAAAAAAACATTAATATCAATTAATTATGAATATTTAAAGATTGCTCCATTGAAATGCATTGGAGAGAGCCAGGTAGCGAGAGGTCATACCTGGCGCTGTGATGGGATTAGCAGCGGCGCTGTTCGCTGAAGTCTGCAACATGATGAATCCTGCGCTAGCTGACGCTCTCGCCGGCGCTAGCCTCATTTAGCGTGATAAATGCGTGATTGCGTTCGCAGCCTGGCGTTCTGGAGTCGGTAGCCGCCGATAGCTGGCGCTACCTGCCGCTAGTGAGACACTACCTGCCGCTATCCCTTGATAAATAAGGCCCTTAGTCTGCGTCCTGGGGGATTTCACACAGTGGGGCACCCTCCGATTGGTGTGCCCCGGGGAAAGGACCAAAATCCCACAGTCAAAATCCTGGGTTTTGGTCCTATGAGACATGGGAGCTGAAAAAATGTGACCGATAAGAATGGAGGCAGGATCTAATTGGAACAATTAGAATCAGGACCTCTTTACTTTGTGTCGGAATAAATCAGCACCAAAAGAAGGACCCATGGGGTGCTGCAGATGGTGAACATGAGTGCCTCCCCTCCACCAACACTTATCCTGACAGCCCTTTACGGAAAAAATCAATGACACCAGAGAGCGATCAGTGACAAACAACACATCTGTAACAAGAAGACACTGCGGCGACTTCGATATTATGAAGCATCAGCAACAATGCAGTGGCTTCAAGTGCCCGCTGGGTCCTCCGCATACTGACCGTGTCTTGTCTTCCGAGACACACAACCCGTAACTAATGGGATTGACTCTGTTTCATTAAATCGCCTTTATTCCAGCCAGATTGGTTTCCATCCCACGTAGAAGCGTCTTACCCCGCATCTATCACCGGCGCAGCAATGCGGTCAGCTAAGCGCCATCGCCATACATCTTGCCAGACCGCGGAGGGCGACGGAAAATATTGTGAAGGAGATTAAAGGCCAGCATTTCTCTTGCGTTTTCACGCTTCTGGACGCCCATGTTTTTTTTTTACTTTGCAATGCGTGGATCCTAGAACTTGTTCGAAACATGCAATGGTTTTCAATGAGAAGAGTGGAGCTTGGGGTTTTTTATGTTAAAAGATAGGAACACTGCAAAGCCTGTGTAGCACACAACTACCCCATAGAAGCCTGCACAGCATTCTTCACTTAGACACACTCTACTTCTGAGACTTGTTGCCTATAGACATTTTTAAAGTGGACCACAACCCAGGATTTTGACTATCCTGGGTTTTGGTCCTTGCCCCAGGTGCACCCCAATCGGGAGTGAAACCCTCCATGTAGCCCGAACTCACCTCTTCCCTGTCCTACGATGCATGTGCGGCCCCTCATCTAATCAGCGCGCTCGAATCCAAGTGTGCTTGCGGCTGCATCCCCTGATCCCCTCTAACAGGGAGCGTGCCCGCGCCCGGCATTCAAAAATGCCTGCCGCAGATACGCGCCCTGCAAGAGGGATAGCGGGGATGCGGCCGCTGCTCGTGCATGCACCATTGGAACGGGAAAGAAGGTGAGTTTATGGGCGACCTGGGGGTTTTCACACAGTGGGGCATCCAATTTTGGGAATCTTATAGATCTCCATGGGTTTTGGTCCATTTTAAAGGCCATCTGTGAGTAAAAGAAAAAACAAATGAGCCTTAAAGGGAAAGTGTATATTTTATGTGCCAAAAGAATGCCTCTTAAAGGAGCACTAGGGCAGGATGGCAGGAGGAGGGGTCCCTTATACCCCTGGAATCAAGAAATATCCAGCCTGGCTTGTTTCATTCTTCTAATGAAAGAAAGAGGAAATGGGGGGTGACATGTTCTGTCACCCCTGATACACTTAAACCGGACCTTCACCCTGAATAAGAGTTTATCTTATCTATGTTTCCCCCACCCTGTATGTACAGATTGCCCACATTAAAATCATTCTACCTGCACCTACTGCATTTTCTAAGCCTTTACACATCCAAGATGGGGGCCCATGGAGTCTTAGGCTGAAAGGAAGTGTCTTCTGAATTCTGTGATTCTTGTCCTTTTCCTGACCCCACCTCTGCTCTGTCTGTGCGGAGCACAGCTATAACCCGCCCCCTGCACTTTTGCCCCCTCTCCTGACTAAAAGCATAAAATATATTAATTTTAGATGCTGGGGAATAGTTTTTTAAGGGTTTGGGCTTTTCATTAAATGATGCTGAAGGTCCGGTTTAAACCTGTCACTCGAATGTTTTTATATGGATTTTTAATATTATACAATTTTGCAATACAGCTCGCTTAAGGTGCAGAGTCGCATTAGGCTTGGGGCAAAGGTAAATTCGACCAGAATTTAACGAATACCTCTAGGTTCGAACAAAACAGAATGGTGGCAAAATTCGGGGTCCAATTTAACCAACTCTGTTTGGCTTTCTTGGGGTGTGTGCTTTTATGATGGGGCATCCAGATTTGGAATGCCCGGCAGTGTTTATCCCCTGGGATTGCCCATAAACCCACATTTTCTGTTGGAGATACTGTGCAATTGTTTACAGCTTGTCTACATTTCTGACAGTAGACGGTGCTGTTACATATATCAATGTGTAGTCTCTGTTATACATTCTCTGCTGCATGTTATATTTCTTGTTCATTTAGCTGCTCGCTATGATTTTTTTTCCTTTCTATGTAATCCACCATGTAAGGTGACCTTCTCTTATTGTACACATATTCCAGTAAAGCCAGTTCCTGTTATATCACATATGTCTATCTGGATTTTACTCTGCTGCAACAGGTTATGAGTCCAGTGACCGAATGAAGCCCCAAAGAACGAATACAGCCTGGTGACCAGATGTGGCCCAGGCAGAGCAAAGCCTCAAACAGGAGACAACACGGCCAGTGCTAAGATCGACATAAAGAAGCTTCCTGTATACAAGTAAGAATGTTTCCATAGAGACATCTCCTGTATACAAGTAAGACTGTTCTAATATATAAAAGAGGGAGAAAGGCCAGCAGCACAGAGCTTAAATTCTCAGTGGCCAAACTGAACAATGACAATTATCAGCTATGAAAGTTTTAAGTGGAAATGCTATTATACAGAGATGACTTGTGGGAGGTTATCACTACAGAGAGGACAAAAATCAGGGCTGGGATATGAAAAACAGACAGGTGCGGGCCACCAAAAGTATACTAGTAGAAGACGATCTGCTTATTCACATACGCAGTGAGAATACAGCGAAAGGCATGTGGGATGGACTGATAAGACATGAGAGATCCAGCTTAAACAGCAAGTTGCTTCTGCTTAGGAAACTTTACAAAATGAGGCTTAGCAGAGAGCAGGACATGCAGGAGCATATAAATGCCATGCTGGAAGTGATCGTGCAACTCAGATCAGTTGGTGAGAATTTAACAGTCATGCAGCAGCCATTTTGTTGTGCAGCTTAGCCGATACATACACTGCACTGGTCAATGAACTGGAGACAAAGCCTGAAACAGATCTGACACTAGCATTTGTAAATACTCATAGATGAGTACTGGCAAAGATAGAAGCTTGCACATAACTCCACAAACACCGACACCAGAACAGCTCTTAAAGTGGACCAATCACCAGGATTTTGACTATCCTGGTGATTGACCCTTGCCCTGAGGGCATCCCGATGCAGGATGCCCCCTGTGTGAAACCCCCCAGATTGCCCAGTTTCACTCACCTTTCTGACGGTCCCACTGGGCACGCGCGGATGCTCATCCAGTTAACAAATTATGTGGCACATACAAATGCACAACATAAAGCGGCCGACTTTAACTTCACGGCCCACATAGGCGGCCGTGGCCAAATCCCTGGCTCCTCTGTGTAGTGGGAACTGTGCATGACTTATCTGAATGGCTGGACAGCTACAGGGAAGCCAGGGATGCGGTCGCCAGCCGCATCCCTGGAATCAGGTAAGATTACCGAAGCCCCGGGGGGGGGCTTTTATATTCCAGGCCAGCCGCACGGGGGAAGTGGTCCACTTTAAAGCTACAGACACAAGGTTACACATGAAAAATACCTGGGTATGCTTTAGACACTACAAATGGACACATAAAGAGAGAATGTACTATATGGAAAGCAGAGCAAATGACACAGTGTCCCTCTTAAACAAACAGAAAGTCAAAGCCACAATCTCTGATCCATGTGAAGGGAACTGGAATACCACATTGACAGGCAAACATACATTTCAAGGCTGGTGCACTGACTTGGGAGCAAACAGTCACATGACAAGTGATAGCTTTATCACAGAACTTGATCTGAATGACAAAGAGAGTATTTACCTTGCATATGCAAGTAATATACATGCAGAGGAATATGGGGCATGCAACCGTTGTATGCCCCCATGATGCGGGACACAATTTAGCCATACCAGTAAAGGATGCAATTTATGTTCCTCATCTAGAAGAAGGACTCTTATAGGTGAAGCGTCTGACAGTCAAAGCACTCACTGTAAAATTCCAAAGTAGCAAGTATTCTATCCTGCATGGCAAGCAGATTATAGCAAGTGCCAAGCTGGATGACCATCTATATCGCCTCAATACAGGAAAAGGTGAGACTATACACCCATAAACACAAGGACTGTATACACATGTGGCACAGGCATTTAGGTCACACACATACAGGATGCATACAAGCACTACAAAAGAGGAATGTGACAAAGGGTCTGACTGTATCCCCTAGTCCAGTTACTGTTAAGTGTGAATGCATCAAATCCAAAGCTACAAGAACAGCACTTTCCCCTGCCATGCACGCAATCCTTACCTTAACCTCGATCTTCGGCTGGAAATGCAGCCCTCCAATTGGCCACCGATGGTCACGTTGGCTAGCTCTTATCGGCAGTCAGGACAGAGAATGCGACCCTAACCCACGTAACAGGTGACGGCCAATTGGGGCTACATTTCGGGCCAAGGATCGAGGTTAAGGTACGAATTTGGGATGCCCCCACAGGGAGGAACAACACCCTGAAAAGGGAAAATCGGGTGTGTTGTTCTTTAAATAATCTCTCCTTAATATTGTATAACGAATGTAACTTTCATTCATTATTCATAAATATATTTTATATTTATAACAATTGGTGATAAGCAGTAGCAGGGTGCTCACCAAAGCCCTTTGTTACAATGACTGAAACTCACAGGTATGTACAGTATTGTCCAGGCAGAAACAATAAGAATATGCTCCTCTGTGCAGGTCCGGTGTTCTCCCGCATTTCCTCCGTGCAGGGGCGGTATCTTCATACTTACCAATGGTGGGGAACAAGTGATTCCATCTTCCAGTGCCGGCAGCCTCTCATGGAGGTGTCCAAAGAGCCTTGTTTACAATCCCACAAGCCTACTCTATTCATTGCAATGCAGGGGTCAGCACACCTGGCCTTGTCACGCCCCCTCCATTGTAATAAACGTATGTAGGAGTGTTAGGAGCGATGGAGGAGGAAATCACTGGTTCTCCCTCATTGGTCAATATGAAGATGCCAGAGCTGCATGGAGGAGCTGTGGGGAAAAAGGAGATTAGAAACTTTTTAGGTTATTGCCTGGTTACCCCCCAGATCGCCGATGCCAACTCACCTCTTTCCAGTCCTACGGCGCATGCACGGCCGCTTGTCCAATTGTCACGTCGTCTAAGCCTTCGTCTAAGGCCAGCGGCTCCGAGTGCGCTGGTGGGTGCATCCTCTGCTTCCCTCTAACAGGGAGCATGTCCACGCCGGCCATTCACGAATACCTGGCGTGGGCACTAGCCCTGCTAGAGGGATAGCGGGATTGCGGCCGCAGCTCGCGCATTCGCTGTTGGACTGGGAAGCAAGGTAGGTGTATGGGGCGACCTAGGGGGTTTCACACAGCTGATTTTGGATGTCCCAGAGGAGGGAATTGATCAGCTCGGGAATCTTATCAGCCCAGGAATCTTGTAGATTCCCAGGCCAATCGGCGTGGCTTTTGGTCCACTTTAAAATGAAAAATGTGAAATTCTGAACCTATACATTGTGGTCCGTGACCAGTTCTCAAATTGATTATTCGTCCCACACTCTTCAAAGGGTTGCACCCCCCCCCCCCCCCCCGCTTTAAGTTATTTGTTCAGAAATTGTATTCCAACACACATGCTTCATGTTCTGCTGATATAATGGTGACAATAAGCCTGAGGTTATGACTTCCTAGTTATTACTTGACATTTATGAGTCGGAGTCAGAGCAGGAGTTGGGCCCTGATAGATTTGAGGAGTCGGGCTTTTGCCTACCAACTCCTCAACCCTGGTTTTGGCATCAAAAGGGAATATGATCTGGAAACTGAATAGATGGATCATGAAACAACCAAACACCTCACAGTGCTGGTCCTTGTTTTATTTAGGGACCTCTTTTAAAAAGGTCCTGGTCTAAAAGACTCCTGGGCCGTCCGAGTTCTTGTCCTTGAGGCTTCCTGAATTGGGATGCCCCACAGTGTGAAACCCCCGAGATGCCCAGATCCACTGCCTTCTCCCGAGCCCTTGTCCCGTCTCTGCGCTGCGGCCGCATCCCCGCACACCTCTGACCGTGCACGCCTTGCCTTTCTGAATGAATGGCGTGGGCACGTCTCGGCTGCAAGGTGAGTGGGGGATGCAGCTGGCAGTGCACTCGTCTCCCTTCGGCGCCACTCGGGTGCTTGGCCGTCAGCGGCGCCAAAGGGAACCGAGTGACAGCGAGTGCGCTGATTGGCTGTGAGGGCCGCTCAGCCAATGAGCGCGCTCGTTTTCAGTATAAACCAGCGCCATGGGAGCGACTGAAAGGTTAGTTGATCGGGCGACCTGAATACACACAGGGGCATCCCAATTTGGGATGCTGCAGCAAGGAGGAACAACACACGGGAAAGTGGAATTCCTGTGTGTTTTAAAGCAGACCAAAACCCACATTTTTAACTAGTACCCCCTGAATTGCTCCCCCCACGAAGAGCAGATTTTGCCAATTTTTAGTGCTCCTACTTCACTCTAATCTCAGATAATGGCGCCTGTTTTAGCTGTAAGGCTCCGCCTCCTTCATTCATTGCCATTGTTGTGTGTGGCAATGATGTCATTGCCATTGTTGTGTGTGGCAATGATGTCATTGACATTGTTGTGTGTGGCAATGATGTCATTGCCACACCTATGCATTGGCTGATCATCTGCTATATCACAGAGAGGGAAAGCAAATGTTCCAGGACAATTTGAAAAGCAAAAATATCTAGTTCTACACCCTAAGAAGGTAGTATCGGCAGGGACTCTGGCCAAATGTAAGTTCGGTGGGTTTTGGTTCGCTTTAGGTTTCTCAAGGCTTCTACTTTCAAGGCAGTAACGATAAACCCACTCTGTTGATAAATTATATCACACAATAACCAAAAATTAAGATATCTTACCTCAGCTTTCTTCAGGGTGGCAGTTCTCTCGCATTTGGCAGCAACCTGTACCTCAGAATACTGCTCACCCACCGACACCCCCACTGCTGGTATATGGTAACTTCCATTGAGCAGCAAGGCCCATGGGGATTGCACAGCTGCTTCAGACCGTTCCATTCCTATATGGGGGAGGGTGGGGGGTAGATCAGGCTGACTGCTAAATATAAAAAATGCATCCATTCTTCAAAAAATTTTTCTTCAAAGGCTTCTACTTTCAAGGCAGTAATGATAAACCCACTCTGTTGATAAATTATATCACACAATAACCAAAAATTAAGGTATCCTTCATATTTTACCTCAGCTTTCTTCAGGGTGGCAGTTCTCTCGCATTTGGCAGCAACCTGTACCTCAGAATACTGCTCACCCACCGACACCCCTACTGCTGGTATATGGTAACTTCCATTGAGCAGCAAGGCCCATGGGGATTGCACAGCTGCTTCAGACCGTTCCATTCCTATATGGGGGAGGGTGGGGAGTAGATCAGGCTGACTGCTAAATAATATAAAAAATGCATCCTTTCTTCAAAAAATAAAAAAACTGACTCTGGGGGCCCATCTCACATTTAGGTGCAAATAATACTGATTTACTTTCAAGTACATTGTGTCAAACTGTATAATCCCTGTGTGTGCACTTGGTATGCCACAACTAAGCTATGCATAGTTCACGTTTTGGTGACTAAGGCCCTCAAAATTATATCACACAATAACCAAAAATTAAGATTTCCTTCATATTTTACCTCAGCTTTCTTCAGGGTGGCAGTTCTCTCGCATTTGGCAGCAACCTGTACCTCAGAATACTGCTCAGCCACCGACACCCCCACTGCAGGCATATGGTAGCTTCCAATGAGCAGCAAGGCCCAAGGGGATTACACAGCTGCTTCAGACTGTTCCATTCCTAAATGGGGGAGGGTGGGAGGTAGATCCTAATAAATAATATTAAAAATGCATCATTTCTTAACAAAAAAATAGAAACTGCACTGTGTGATATAGAGGTTTTTAAACTCTGTTCTCCAGATACAAAGGAGTTTAATACATGATAGAGTAGGAAAATGGCGGGGGAGTGACTACAAGGGGACTACAAGACAACATAGTGTGTTATTATCAGAAGGACTAGGCCGGATGACAACAGGCGAAAACTTTTTATTTTACTTTAAGATGCAGCGAGGAAGGGCTGAGACATGTTTATTTTTCTTTGGCTTTGTGCAATGTGGGGCCCTCCAGTAAAACTGACTCTGGGGGCCCATCCCACATTTAGATGCAATTAATACTGATTTACTTTCAGGGCCCATGTACAAGAACATTAGTGCCAAACTGTATTGTCCCTGTGTGGGCACTTGGGATGCTACAAATAAGCTATACTGTAGTTCAGGTTTTAGTGACGAAGGCCCTCAAACGGGGCCCTTTAGAAACAGGGGCCCACAGGGGTATTTCCTGGTAAACCTGTGAGCCAGCCCAAGCCTAAGAGCCTTTCACACCTATTACAACAGACTACAGAATTTTGTGCTGTGCTTGTGTTGTGTGTTCTTGTGTTTTGATTTGCGTTTTACATGCCTTTTATACCTCCCTGATTTGGAGGGACTGTCCCTCTTTTGAGTCCATGCCCCCCTGTCCCTCATTGTTCTCTTTTGTCCCTCTTTGAGGTGTAACATGCAGATCTGCAGCAATAAATTATTCATTTGCCTATTCAAAGTGTTTCTTTTGTAACTGTTGCATTCTATCTCCTATTCATCCCTCAATGAGGGTGTGTGGCTTAATGTAAAAATTGTCCCTCTTTCCCACCCTGAAAAGAAGTATGACAAATCAACAATGGCAAGGAGTCCCCCCCCCCCCCATGTACCAAGTACAGGGACTGGCAACCCTTAGTTCAGAAGCCCAGGGCCAGCTCTAGGTTTAGGTGGGCCCTTGGGCAACACAGTCCCAGTGAGCCACTACAATGTGTGCATAAGCATACAATGGTATTATATGTACAAATATCCAAATCCCCCCCCCAAAAAAAAAAATAAAAAAAAAAATAAGAAGTTCAAGGTTTCGGAATCCCATCCTGGCAGTGCTGTCCTGCTTGACAAGTAAAAGAAAGAATGAAAAGAAAGAGGAAATGAATAGAATTCATTAAATATTAAGGACAATAGAAAAAATAATACAAACAAATGAATCATTAATAATAGATAAAGATAAAATAAAGGGAATGGAAGAAAGAATAACAATAATAAAATTTACACCTAACTGAATTGAGTGAGCGTGGCAGCATCACCATTTGCTGCTTGTTGGGGGAATGCCCGATCCGACCATTTACTAATGCCTGGTGCAGGTACGCGAATTAATGCAGCTATTAACAAGACCTAACACAGCAAGGCATTCCAAAATAGGATGCCCCGGGGAGAGGTTATCGACTGGCCTTGGAGTTTTTTAGACGTCATGGCTGGCCAAGATGGCTTTTGGTTCACTTTACCAAAATCCACAGACCCAGGAATCTATAAGCAGCGGCAGCATCCCCGCTATCCCTCTAGCAATAGTAAATGGCCGGCGCGGGCACGCTCCCTGTTAGAGGGTAGCGGGGGATGCGGCCGCCAGTGCGCTTGGATCCGCTCGCATTAGACAAGCTCCTAGATGCAGGGGCTTGATCGGAAACCGAGGGCGCTGATTGGACGAGTGGCCGCGCATGCGTCGTAGGACTGGGAAGAGTATAGTTTATTCAGGCGACCTGGGGGGTGTCACACAATGGGGCACCCAGATCGCCTGGCTGCAAGAACCAAATCCTGGGTTTTGGTCCACTTTAAGGCCCTTTCACACAGTGTTTTTTCAAGTTTGCTGGTCTCTTTAGCTTCCATTAAAGTGGACCAGAACCCTCTGAACTGGTAAAATAAGTGGTAGATCCTGTGCGAGGAATTTTTTTTTTGTTGTAACTCCTCAACCTGCCTCAGCAACCAGGGAAGGGCTGGGGTGGGGTTAAAACACCACTTTAAGAAGTAGCTAATGTGAGTATGTAGAACAACAAAAGCAAATGTCAGCCACTAGTTGGGTAGTTTTGGGAGGAAACCTGGCACATGTTCCACATGTCTTAGCACATGTGAACATGTGCAAAGGAGGTTCCAGAGGTGTAGTTGATTGGAGGCAGAGGGTATAAAAGGAAGAGTGAATCATACCATTCAATTAGTTCATGGAGCAGGAGTTATCAGATCAGGGAGTCGTCTGAAGCAGTACAAGAAGGGTAGTGGCAGCTCATGGGAATCCAAGAGGGAGCTAAAGGCATGACTGTGATTGGGACAGGAAAGTGCTGCAGTTTTGTATTGAGTTTTTCTACTGAAGCTGTTTGCATTGCCTGAATGACATCAATCACGGAGATGCCAACCTTTGAGACCAGTTTACAGGGTAATGGGCATGGTGGGGGTGTGGCTTATTTACCGATTTTTTTGAAGGTCAGGCAATTATCACCACCATAAAAATGTGCAGGTATATAAGGGTGTTAAATCCATAATGCTTATAGCATACCTGACAAATCTAGCCAACCAGAAACTTAAAAGAAGTCAGAGGCAGCCAATAGAAAAGGGCCGGATGGTCAGCCAAACATTTAGAGGTGTCTGCTAGCCAATTGTGCATGAGTTAAAGATGGCAGTCAGCCAAACAGTGAGCAGGATGAAGAAATTCATATTTTTCAGGGTGATTTCATAGTTTTACAGGGTGACAGGGTGGATGGAGGGTCAAAACTGGGTGACTCCAGGAAAAATATGCAAATCTTTGCAATCAAGAGGAACTTTTGGGGGTCCATTTAGAGTCAGGAGAGAATTCTCAGTTCTTTTTTTAGGAGACAAAACTTTGACTTTAATTGTCTTCCAGGTGTAAATTTTCACCTGGCTTTGAATCAGCCTCAATAAAAGTCAATGGCAGTTTTCTCCCCTAAAAAAGTATTGAGAATTCTCACCTGGCTCTGAATCAACCTAGCCAAAACACCCCACCGCCGCCCACATAAGGGGAACACACTGGACCCGGAGGAACCTGCTCCCTGTTCCCTGTGTGAACCATCTACATTGCTGTTTTTTTAAATATAGATATAAAACAATTTGTGTTTGTTTTCACATGTGATTCTTCCACCATCAAAAGTGATTTTATTCTGCTGGACTACATTAAGGACAAGCTGTTGTAGTTACAATGTACAATCATGGAAGAGAATCATAGACACAAATCCTAATCTTCATTACATACATTCCAGGAACTCTGTGATTGGGGGGTTACAGTTTCTGTAGGACTCATGGGGGGGTTTAGGCATTACTCTGCACCGCGCCATCTTCCTCCTGCTCCTGGATTATGTGCACGCCTCCTGCTCGCAGCGAGCGACCTCTACTTCGTGGCCTGGACAATCTGGAAGGGGATGCGTGTTCTTTGCTACGTTGGGGAGATCTTGATGGAGAGTAGTGGCAGCGGTGGGAGCAGTGCACGGGGCCTGCACAGAATTTGCTTGATGGGGCTTTACTGGGGTGACTGGGAGAGCCTGAGGAGTCAGAGGCTGGTCTGGATTCTGTAGGGGAATCCTCTTCCGCATCAATTGATTCCTAAAGAGAGAAAACGAGCCTCATCAGCAGCATGGAAATGTAAGCAAGCAGTTACATCTCACTGTTTACTGGTTGAAACATTAAAGTGGACCAAAACCCAGGATTTTGACTATCCTGGGTTTTGGTCCTTGCTGTGTGAAATCTCGCAGATCGCCCATCCTCACTCACCCTTCCCCGTTCCTACCAGTCAGTGCGCTCAGATCCGCTTCCACCCCTTCGTCCAAGAGCTCGTCCAAGTGTGCTGGTGGCCGCATCCCCCGCTACCCTTTAACAGGGAGTGTGCTTGAGCCAGCCATTCACAAATGCCTGGCACAGGCACTGCTAAAGGGTTACCGGGGATGCGGCCGCTGTTGGCGCATGCGCCATTGGACCGGAAAAGAAGGTGAGTTTCCGGGCAACCTCTGGGGTTTTGCACAGTGGGGCATCCCAAATCTGGATGTCCCGGGGGAGTGTTTATGCCTGCCCTGGAGTCTCATAGACTCCAGCGTGGGTTTTGGTCCACTTTAAAGCAGACCAAAAGTGGCCTCGGAGTCTATGAGACTCCAAGGCCACCTGATTTCCACTCCCCAGGGCATCCTGATGCTTCGCTGTCTGTCCAAGAAAACCCCCAAGTCAACCAGGCTTACCTTGCCAACGAGCCCATAGTGCATGCACTGCGGCATCACTCACCTTTTATGGCTGTGCGTGGTCACTCCCCCATAACTGAATGGCTGTGTGTGGATCCAAGTGATGCCTCGTGCCGAACGTCTGTGCATCTGGGATTCCATTCAGCTTCTCCAGACGCACATTAATATGTGCAGCCAGAGAAGCTACCTCGACAAGAGCTGCACGTGTGCCATGGGCTCGTGCAAAGGTAAGAACAGCTTGCGATCCGGGGGGTTCATCATGTTGTTCACACCCTTCCACCTATTGGATTGTCCAAGGAAAGCAGGGGTTTGCCTGTAAGGAGGCGGCCGTCTCAGGCAGCACCATCTAAGAAAAAAGGGGGCAGCAATGGCCAGACCCGTGTTTTTAATTTTTTTGACTAGTTATTTGGTGGTTTAACGGGGCCGGGGGCACCGCAGCATCATGTTGTTTTTATAACTGAATGTATTAAAAAAAAAATGATGGAAAGCGCCAGTCATATTTAATTAGTCTACTATTTGACAAGATGAGGGGGGCATCATCTTAGGCAGGGGTGGACTGGCCATAGGGAGACCCAGGAAAATTCCCAGTGGACCACACTGTTTGAGGCCAGTTGGACTGCTGTCCACATTCAATTTATATTTTCTTAGTCCCCCCTCCGGCCTATGTTCTTCTCCTACATTGCTATAGCCTCAGCATCTTAGGGGCCATACCCATCCCTGCCACCTTATCTGCCCCTACATTGCTAAAGCTTAAAGCAGACCAAAACCCAGGATTGTGCATTTATTAAGCAGCCAGGAAGCACATTGGATTAGGAGGCTCGACAGCATGTTACGGGCTGGTTCTGGGCTGTCTAGGACTGGGAATATCCCAGGCTGATTTTTTCCCCCAGTCCGCCATTGGTCTTAGGCAGTAAAAAGACTTGCTTCACCCCTGAAGGAAAGACGACTTTGGATAAAAAATTGATATATTATTACTTTTTGCTAAAATCTATCTTCATGTCAAGGGTAGTAAAATCATCTGAGATAATCTTTATAAAAAAAAAACCTTTAGGACATAACAAAAGCGACATCTAGTGGCCAACAAGTGTTAGGCTGCATTCTCACATATGCAGAGGCAGTTATTATCTTCCATAGCGCTGTACAAAGTATTACAGACAAAGTGAAACATACAATACAGAGACCATTGCAAACTAGATGCTACAATGTTGAGATCAAATTGTGGGAGGAGGAGACAAAAGAAAAGAGAGCCCTGCCCTTCAGGTGCAGAATCCGAACAAAAACTATCCTAGGCTTTGCTCCGTACCTCTGGGGCATCCCAATTTGGGACAATTTAAAACAAAAACGTGATTCACCTCCTCTGCACTGGTATTTCCCACCACGTTGCAAGCCGCCTGGCTGCTCATGATTGAGTGCCTACAGTAGTCAGCGAATCGGTGCAGCAGCAGCAGGGCCGCCGTGCAGTTATTGTCCTGTGCCATTGCCCACCCAACACCTGGTAAATGATCGCAGGTGAGTCAAGTTTTTTGTTTTAATCTCTGGGGGGTAGATGGATAGTGGGGCAGTTGATAGTGGAGCAACCACCCTCCTCTTTATGGGATCCCCAATGCGTGTAACTCCCGGAATCGTCATAAAACTCACCTCTCCTCCAGGCGAACCCCCTGGTGCTTGCAAGGGCAGTAGCGACATTACTGCGAAACCCTCTGCCGCACCCGTTTTGGGTTATGCACTGCTGGAGGAAAGTGGCTGCAGGGATGCTTGATGCTCTCCTTTTATTCAGCTTTCTATGCCGCTCATCAAAGTGGACCTATCATAAGGATTTTCACTATCCTGATGATAGCTTCTTGTCCCTGGGGCATCCCTCTGGTGGCCCCCATGCATTTATTCAGGGCCACCAATAGGGCAATATAAGAGATCCAGGACTAAACAGTATTTATGGTTTGCAAGAAGTGTTTTCTGAGTTTATTTCTTCAGTTGTTTCATTTGTTATTTGGTCAATAAATATCAGATGTTATATTATTACAATTTATTTGTGTTTAAAGAGGAACATCGGAGGCCCCGGAGACTAAAAGACTCCAGGGCCATCCGTGTCCCACTCCTTGGGGCGTCCTGAATTGGGATTCCCTGCTGCGTAAAACCCCCCAAAAGCCCCATTTCACTCACCTTGTCCTGGAGCCTTTTTGGCGCGTCTCTGCGCCGCAGCCTGGCTTACCTCTAGCTGTGCGCGCACCCACACCCAGCCTTTCTGAATGGGCTGGGGTTCGCAGCGGCTAGGAGGTCAGCGGGCAATGCAGTCGGTGGCGCACTCGGCTCTCTTTGGCGCCACACAGCTTAGCCGTCAGCGGGGCCAAAGAGAGCTGAGTGAAAGTGGCCACGCTGATTGGTTGAATGGGCTGCTAAGCCAATCAGGGCACTCGTACTTGCCCAAGTCTGCGTCGTGGGAGCGACAGGAAGGTGAGTTACCTAGGGGCATACACACAGCGGGGCACCCCAGTTCAGGATGCCCCCACTGAGAGGAACAACACCACGAAAAGCGAGGGACAACACCTGGAATTTTCATCCACCCGGGGGTTGTTTGTCTTCAGCAGGGCATCCCGATTTGTGTGAAATCTCCTGGAACGCCCGTAAAAACTGCTGGCCACAACTCCTGTTGGCCAGGGAGAGCCCGAATAATAATTTCCTCTGGTGGGCCCCAAAAACGACTTCTTCTGGAGGGCCAAAGGTGCTCCAAACCCACCCAGTCCCTGTCACTAGCCATTTAGTATCAGAGAGAACTACACCCATGTGACCCTACCCAGGGTTCCCCAACGTTTCTTGCCATGGGAGCCATGCTTATCCACATTCATTTAGATCCAATTGTAGAAGCCAAAATGCTTAAAGAGCAGGAAACACAGTTGAAATAGAAGAACTGAAACCAGTGGGAAGCTGGAAAAATTAGTGTACTGGGTACTGGGAGTTGCCAATACATTCATGTCAGCAATCTTCTTCACCTGTCAGGCAGTTGGCGAGCCACACAGCAGGGGACCGCGATTCACATGTAGCTCTCCAGCTACAGGTTGTGGACCCCTGCTCTAACCATGACCGACAGCCAGTGATGGACAAGGCAATGGGAGCACAGGGAGAATTCCTGGTGGGACACACTGTCATACAGAGCACCTCACCCAGAGTCTGTGCTTGAATTTACAAATTCCTTTTGTAACATCCCCTTCACCCCCTGCTTCCCAAGTATCCCCCTAACCTCACTACCCATAGCCAGCCACACGGTACCATCACAGCCAAGACACCTCACCCATGTTCTGCCCCTGCAATGCTAAAGCTTCAGTCTCCTCCCACCCGCCATGCATGATCTGTCTCCGCAATGCTATAGCCTCAGCTGACACCTTGGGGGTGGGGACCAGTAGCTCATGGCTCATGGGCTGGCTCTGGACAGTAAAATCCCACCCCTGCTGACAGCATTGGCACCTTGAGAAAGTGGCACATAGCTACGGAACGCATGGGTGTTTTACATATCTGCCCAGCAGGAGATGATCGCTATACACATTGAGGTGAACTTTTTTTGACTTAACAATTTGTTGTTTATTTATTTAAGGATCATACTTTGCACTGGTCACTGTGGAGATTGGCACTTTAAACTTAGGGATAGGGATCTATACTTTTAGGGGGGTACTTGGGTTAATATGGTTAGTATGGGTCATGTGGTTCGCTCCTGCTGGTGCTATGCTGTGTAGATATGTTTTGTATATATGTTTTTAAATGTTATGGTGTTGTATAGTCTTGATGTATGTTTTTAATCATTGATGAATTGATTAATTAAAATGGATATTAAGATCAGTCGGTATTAATGATGAATTTATTTTGGGGTTGGAGTGGTGACTTCTGAGTAACTGTGTTTGTTTGTGGAGGGCTGGAACCACATAAAGTTTTTTTGTGTATTGTAGTGGCAATTCGGGTTACAGATTTGGTACACTTCCGTTCCCCTTATTTGAATTATTTAGGGTGGTGCTTAATAGGGTGTTCCTCCCTTTTGTATATGACAGCATTGGACATCATTACAGTGAACTCTTCCCACCTTATCTTTTAGGATGTACAGAGTGACGGGATTCTTGCAATCTTGCTCCAGGGTCTGAGGGGTAACTTCCACTGCACAGAAAAGAAAAGACATAACACTGAAGAAAGCAGCAAAGCTCTAAAAGTAACCAAAACATTTTGCCCAAGTCAGGCAGGGATTGCAGGCTACAGAATAACAGATGAAAGGCAGAATGTGAAGGTGAAACCTATTGGTTGTCAGCCTTCACATTGGTAGCTTGTGTGGTTGCTGCATACACAGGACACCGTAGGAGAGCAAAACAGGGATATTTCTGGGCGGAATATCGCTTAAAGTTGACGAAAACCCAGGATTTTGACTATCCTGGGTTTCGGATCTTGCACCCTGGGCACCCCGATAGGGGTTCCCCGCTGTGTGAAACCCCGCAGGTCACCTGAACAAATTCCCGGTCTCTTCCTGGTCCTATGGTGCATGTGCGGCTGCTTGTCCAATCAGCGTGATTATATCTATTCCCGTCCCTTTTTCTAAGTCTGATCCGAGAGGGCCCACACTCCGCTGCCCTCTAACAGGGAGCGTGACTGCGCTGGCCATTCACAAATGCCTGGCGCGGGTACACGCCTTGCTAAAGGGATAGCATGTATGCGGCTACTGCTCGCACATGCACCCTTGGACTGGGAAAGAAGGTGAGTTTTTGGGTGACCTGGGGGATATCACACAGCAGGGCATCCCAAATCTGGATGCCCCGGGGGTAGGGAGTATCTCAGACTCCTGGGTGGGTTTTGGTCCACGTAAATGTTCCAGTTGTGCCCCCTCATCACCCATCCTATGGTGATGCTGCTGCCCTGTACCTGTATGCTTCATGCTGTGCCTCATCTTTAGCAGCAGGCAGTGTCCAATGATTAACATAGATGTTCAATTAACTTTAATTGAGGTTGGATAGATTTCTTGTTACAAAATGCAGAGAAGCGAGAAATAAAGGGACAGCCATGTTTGAACCAAAGGCCTAGAGGTAAGGCCTTGTGACCAGAGGGTGGCGGTGTGGATTCCCAGCCATGGAACATGACTGAAGTGCTCTTGAGCAAGGCACCTAACCCCCCAACTGCTCCCCGAGCGCCGTAATTAGGGCAACCCACCGCTCTGGGCATATGTAGACTCACTGCATGGATGGATTAAAAAATTCCTATGTGTGCGCAAGCATGCCATGACAATCTATGTCCCAAACATTACAAGCTTATATACAGTATGATATCCTTTCCTTACATCCTGCCTGTGGTTTCATTTAATAGTCACCTTCATGTCTAAGGGGGTCCTGTATGTGGTCCACATATTCACATGATGGGTGCGTCTCCAGTTTGTTCTTCTCTCTGTAAGAGAAAATTTAGATTTACTCAAAAGCTTAACCTGGACCAACTGGCACAGTTGGAAAAGAAAGGTAGCGGCCATTTTGGAGCTTCCTCACCCAGCATCTCAGCCATGCTGCTGTCTGGATTCAACTGGCATAACTGACAATGCACAGTAACAGGAAGCCCAGCAGCACTTCCTGTTTGCAGGTGGCCTGCAAATGCACGAGCTGCCATTTTGTTTTTAAAATTGACCCCAGCAGGAGTTAGAAAAAGGTAAATGAATTTTTTTATGTGCAGCAATCTAAATTGCCCGGGAGGGATGCATATGAGCGATGTTTGTTGTGTTGGTGTGGTTTAAGTAATTTTTGACTGTTGGTCCGCTTTAATAGATACAAACTATATTTCACAGGGAGTTGTCTCTTTCAGCCCCTGTGGTCATGCAAATCTGTAAACGATGATATTCTCCAATCCTTGTCTTTGTCACTTAGAAAGAAGAGTAGAGGGTCCGCACTCCTAAAACGTAGCCTTTATTGCCATCCGGTAAAATAGTCAAATCAGGAGCAGCGATAAAAACAATAGAGCAATCCTAGTGTCCTCTAACGCGTTTCGGGCTAGGTGCCCTTAATCATATCTATCTATGATTAAGGGCACCTAGCCCGAAACGCGTTAGAGGACACTAGGATTGCTCTATTGCTGCTCCTGATTTGACTATTTTACCGGATGGCAATAAAAGCTACGTTTTAGGAGTGCAGACCCTCTACTCTTCTTTCTAATTGGTCGTTTGGGACTGGAGGACCCAGGTCATCGCACCCACGGTATTTGCCACGAACAGTGTGCATTTGTTTCTTTGTCAATTCTTGTCTTTGTCACTGCCTGTCCTCCTCCGGTTCCTTCTCTATCACACATTTAAAGAGGAATTTCAGAAGCAGTTCCACCCATTGGGGCATCCCAAATTATGATGCCCCGCTGTGTAAAACCCTGGGATCCCAAATTCACTCACATGCCTCTTGGCGCTGCTGATGCATCTCTGCTCACCTCTAGCCTTGCAAGCCTTTCTGAATGGGCAACGTGGACGCACCACAGCTAGGAGTTGAGTGAGGGATGCGGCCGGCAGCACACTCGGCTCCCTTCGGCCCTGCCCGGCTGCATAGCCATCCGTATGGCTCAGCTGTAAGCAAAGCCGAAGGGAGCCATGTGAAATCGAGCACACTTATTGGCTGAATGGGCCGCCTGGGTCAGTCAGTCAGCGCACTCAGTTTCAACCGAGCCTGCGCCATGGAAGCACCAGGAAGGTGAGTGGCATGGGTGAACTGAGGGGATATACACAGCGGAGCATGCCAATTCAGGATGCCCTGTCTGTTTGCTGTTCCACCAGAGTGGATTTCGAGTACCACAAGTGGTAATAGTGCCACCGGTTGGAAACCCCTGATCTAGACAATACACTTAAACTAAACCAGCAGCCTGGAAAAGTTGGAAAAGAAAGGTGGCGGCCATTTTGGAGCTTCCTCTCCCAGCATCTCAGCCATGCTGCTGCTTGGATTCAACTGACATAACTGACACTGCACAGTAACATGAAGCCCAACAGGACTTCCTGTTTGCAGGTGGCCTGCAAATGTCTGAGCCGCCATTTTGTTTCTAAAATTCACTACAGCAGGAGTCAGAAAAAGGTAAATGAATTTCTATGTGCAGCAATCTAAATTGCCCTGCAGAGGGACGCATACGAGCACTGTTGTTGTGCTGGTCTGGTTTAGTTCATTAACGTTGGTCTGCTATAAAGTGGTCCAGGACCCAGGGTTTTGACTATCGGGGATGTCCTGCTGTGTGAAACCCCTCAGGTCGCCCAATCTGACTTACCCTTCCCTGGTCCTCCGGCGCATGTGCGGCCTCTCGTCCAATCAGCGCACTTGGATCCGCTCCCGCATCTAAGGTGAGCAGATTCGAGCGCGCTGGCAGCCAGGGAGCATGCCTGCGGCAGCTATTCGTACCTGCCTGGCGCGGATACGCGACCTGCCAAGAGGATAGCGGGGATGCAACCGCTACTTGCGCATGCGCTGTTGGACAGGCTAAGAAGGTATTTTTCTGAGCGACCTGGGGGGGGGGGGGGTTCCACACAGCAGGGCATCCCAATTTCGGATGCCCTGGGGGAGGGAATCTAGCAGCCCTGGAATCTTATAGATTTGCGGGCCGTCAGGGCATGAGTTTTGGTCCACTTTAAATGGATTAAGGCCTGTGAGCTTCCTTTCTCTCACCAGATTACAAGAAATGTGACTTTAATGGACAGGGATGAGCAACAATGGAAGAGATTTATACTTGTCACCGTACTTTCTGGAAGGCTTCCAACAGGCGCAGACTGTTACCAAGGTAACCAGCAAAAATATTCCTCCGGTAGACAGGATAATGTACAAAGAACTTCTTCCTGTGTGTGATACAATGTATAAAACAATGTATAAAACAAAGCTGTGATCAGTAACAATACGCACCCGCCAACCTTAGGAAAGAAAGGAGGGGTCCTCAACAGAACCGCTCCTTCTACACGTACACATTTACTTGCCAAAAATAGCTAATGTACTAAAATCATTAAATATTAGAGTGGAAGTCCAGCCTCCTGTAGTCTCTCCTTATCCCAGTCTCTCTGTGTGACCCTCTCCTTATCCCAGTCTCCCTGTGTGACCCTCTCCTTATCCCAGTCTCCCCGTGTGAGTCTCTCCTTATCCCAGTCTCCCTGTGTGAGTCTCTCCTTATCCCAGTCTCCCTGTGTGAGTCTCTCCTTATCCCAGTCTCCCTGTGTGAGCCTCTTCTTATCCCAGTCTCCCTGTGTGAGTCTCTCCTTATCCCAGTCTCCCTGTGTGAGTCTCTCCTTATCCCAGTCTCCCTGTGTGAGTCTCTCCTTATCCCAGTCTCCCTGTGTGAGTCTCTCCTTATCCCAGTCTCCCTGTGTGACCCTCTCCTTATCCCAGTCTCCCTGTGTGAGCCTCTTCTTATCCCAGTCTCCCTGTGTGAGTCTCTCCTTATCCCAGTCTCCCTGTGTGAGCCTCTTCTTATCCCAGTCTCCCTGTGTGACCCTCTCCTTATCCCAGTCTCCCTGTGTGAGCCTCTTCTTATCCCAGTCTCCCTGTGTGAGTCTCTCCTTATCCCAGTCTCCCTGTGTGAGCCTCTTCTTATCCCAGTCTCCCTGTGTGAGTCTCTCCTTATCCCAGTCTCCCTGTGTGAGTCTCTCCTTATCCCAGTCTCCCTGTGTGAGTCTTTCCTTATCCCAGTCTCCCTGTGTGAGTCTTTCCTTATCCCAGTCCCCCTGTGTGAGTCTCTCCTTATCCCAGTCTCCCCGTGTGAGCCTCTCCTTATCCCAGTCTCCCTGTGTGAGCCTCTCCTTATCCCAGTCTCCCTGTGTGAGTCTCTCCTTATCCCAGTCTCCCTGTGTGAGTCTCTTCTTATCCCAGTCTCCCTGTGTGAGTCTCTCCTTATCCCAGTCTCCCTGTGTGAGTTTCTCCTTATCCCAGTCTCCCTGTGTGAGCCTCTTCTTATCCCAGTCTCCCTGTGTGAGTCTCTCCTTATCCCTGTCTCCCTGTGTGAGTCTCTCCTTATCCCAGTCTCCCTGTGTGAGCCTCTTCTTATCCCAGTCTCCCTGTGTGAGTCTCTCCTTATCTCAGTCTCCCTGTGTGAGTCTCTCCTTATCCCAGTCTCCCTGTGTGAGTCTCTCCTTATCCCAGTCTCCCTGTGTGAGTCTCTCCTTATCCCAGTCTCCCTGTGTGAGTCTCTCCTTATCCCAGTCTCCCTGTGTGAGTCTCTCCTTATCCCAGTCTCCCTGTGTGAGTCTCTCCTTATCCCAGTCTCCCTGTGTGAGCCTCTTCTTATCCCAGTCTCCCTGTGTGAGTCTCTCCTTATCCCTGTCTCCCTGTGTGAGTCTCTCCTTATCCAAGTCTCCCTGTATGACCCTCTCCTTATCCCAGTCTCCCTGTGTGACTCTCTCCTTGTCCCAGTCTCCTTGTGTGAGCCTCTTCTTATCCCAGTCTCCCTGTGTGAGTCTCTCCTTATCCCAGTCTCCCTGTGTGAGTCTCTCCTTATCCAAGTCTCCCTGTATGACCCTCTCCTTATCCCAGTCTCCCTGTGTGAGTCTCTCCTTGTCCCAGTCTCCTTGTGTGAGTCTTTCCTTATCCCAGTCTCCCTGTGTGAGTCTTTCCTTATCCCAGTCCCCCTGTGTGAGTCTTTCCTTATCCCAGTCTCCCTGTGTGACCCTCTCCTTATCCCAGTCTCCCTGTGTGACCCTCTCCTTATCCCAGTCTCCCTGTGTGAGTCTCTCCTTATCCCAGTCTCCCCGTGTGAGCCTCTTCTTATCCCAGTCTCCCTGTGTGAGTCTCTCCTTATCCCAGTCTCCCTGTGTGAGTCTCTCCTTATCCCAGTCTCCATGTGTGAGCCTCTCCTTATCCCAGTCTCCCTGTGTGAGTCTCTCCTTATCTCAGTCTCCCTGTATGACCCTCTCCTTATCCAAGTCTCCCTGTGTGAGTCTCTCCTTGTCCCAGTCTCCTTGTGTGAGTCTCTCCTTATCTCAGTCTCCCTGCGTGAGTCTCTCCTTATCCCAGTCTCCCTGTGTGAGTCTCTCCTTGTCCCAGTCTCCTTGTGTGAGTCTCTCCTTATCCCAGTCTCCCTGCGTGAGTCTCTCCTTATCCCAGTCTCCCTGTGTGAGTCTCTCCTTGTCCCAGTCTCCTTGTGTGAGTCTCTCCTTATCCCAGTCTCCCTGTGTGAGCCTCTCCTTATCCCAGTCTCCCTGTGTGTGTCTCTCCTTATCCCAGTCTCCCTGTGTGAGTCTCTCCTTATCCCAGTCTCCCTGTGTGACCCTCTCCTTATCCCAGTCTCCCTGTGTGACCCTCTCCTTATCCCAGTCTCCCTGTGTGAGTCTCTCCTTATCCCAACCACCTCCTGTGGGTAGTATACCTGCAGTACTAATGTATAAATGCTCAAATAAGATATAATAATGCAAGAAAAAAGGGAATGTCATTAAAAGGGGCTAATCTTAAAAAAAAAAAAAAAAAAAAAAAAACATGGCTGCAGACATCCACCTTTACCACTGAAGTTCACAAATCTGAAAGGCGTATATGACAATGGTATGTTGGCGCCCTCTGGTGTTGCAAAACAGACACTGCTTCCACAGATACCGCAATTCTGAAAGAAAGTTTATATACCGTACCTATATACACTATTTACAGGAACCCTGTCTGCGATTTGGGATGCCCTACTGTGTGAAACCCCCCAGAAGCCCCTAAATAACTCACCCCTCACACATTCCACATTACAGTGGAAGTACTAGGACAGATCGTCTCAGGGAGCCTCCAGAGCTGCTTCCACTATATTGGATCTCTTCTAGAAGGTATGTTTATATATTTTAGCACTTCAGCAAGCCTGGAAAAGGTGCTCTATTTGCATGAAACGCGTCAGCGCTACAGGACCTTGCAGGATTGGTATAGCTACTGTAGAAAGCTCCTGAAACTGGATGGCTGCTGGGAACTGTGAGGACTACTAGTCAGTGTAAGGCCTTATTCATGGAGGCATAGCGTCAGGTAGTGGCTGGTTAATTGAGCGGTAGCGACAGGTAGTGACCGTTGAACGCCGGACACGGCACGCAATTACACATTTATCAAGCAGAATCTGTTTAGCGACTGGAATAGCGCCATTTAGCGTCTGATTCATCATTTTCACAGCCTCAGCGTGCAGCGCCGGCGTTCAGCCTTGCACAGCGCCAGGTATGACCTCTCGCTACCTGTCGCTCACCCATACATTTCAATGGACGATACTTTTCTTCTCTTTAAACGGGGTTTATATATTTTTTTTTATTCAAAAAATCACAAATAATTCTGTGACCTCTTCTGGCATTGAAAAAGCAGTTTTTTCACAATTTTTTCATTTTTTATATATTTCTTCAGGAATGACATTACAGGTCTGCCATTAAAGTGTTCATGTTACAATGTTGCTACAATGTAATTCCATATGTTTTCGCTTTGTTACTAGTGGATAGATGCTGAAAAACAGACTTTAAACACACTGCCTCCTGCGCTCTGGCCTTCAAATAAGCATTTTTCGGCGCCAGAGTTTTGTGAGGCTGTTTTTTGCTGAATATGGTGTGAGTCGGTCGCTATGACCAGTCACTAACATACGCTCCCATACAGCGCTGTACTGGTCAAATAGCGACTCCTCACAATCTATTCAACATTACTGAACAGCGACTATGAAGCAGCGACCCACGGCCGAGCACTGCGACTACTAGCGGGCGCTCTGAAAATGCCTGCTCCAGACGCTCATCTGACGCTATCTGGCGTTAATGATGAATCAGCCTGTAAGTATCAGAGTCTTTGATGATGTGGAGCCATAACTGGTGCTATGTTTAAAAGCCTACATTTTCCAGAATGTTTGAGAGTGTGTTTCATTTTGTTAAATAGCATTTGGAATTTTTTTACAGTATTATTTGTGTTTTCCTTTGTAGTTGCGATTTCCATATAAAAAAAACCTCTGCGAAATAATATATAATATTTCATTTTAAGAATCTTGCTACTTCTGCCACAAGCAAAAATAAAAATGTAGAGGATATTATCAGTTAAATGATTCATACTCAATGCTGAATATACAAGAAGGGAGTCGTGAATTATCAAGATTTGGTGGCCCTTAATTGGTGGAAGACATGGCGATTGGATTATAAACAAAATGACTTCCTGTTGACTTATTGACTGTTTATATTTTGGACTCCATGTATGGTGGTGGATGTTGGTGTATATGTTTTTAGCCTCATTTGAAATATTTTGGGGTATTGTTTGCATATAGAGTCCAGTAGCATTAGAGGTCTAGCGCAATAACCTTTTTAGGAGGATCTTTTATTCAAACATTTTGTCTTTATTAATAAAGCTCCACCATCTTCCATGGAGCTGTAGAATGTGAAATTTCAAGCAAGGTAAAACAACTAGCGTACAATACATGGCAGAAAAGAACAAATGCACATACTGATCAGGGGGTGGCAAAAGGGGTGGAGGTAATGCAAACCTAGGTTAAGGTTTTACCCCAACTGCTTAGCCTAGAGCTGTGCTTGCGCCAAGGGATTTAGCAACAAGGTGATTATACAGGACACGGGGGGGGGGGGGGGAGGTTACACTGCAGGACATCCCAAATCGAAAAACCAATCTGGAGTTTAGGGCAATATTTATTTTTTAATTATATCGTACCTTGTTGTAATCCTTTATCTTTATCCTCCCTTATACCTTAATAGATTGTAAGCTCTTTTCCTTCTGTATCCTCCCTTATATCATAATAGATTGTAAGCTCTTCTCCTTCTGTATCCTCCCTTATACCCTAATAGATTGTAAGCTCTTCTCCTTCTGTATCCTCCCTTATACCCTAATAGATTGTAAGCTCTTCTCCTCCTGTATCCTTCCTTTTACCCTAATAGATTGTAAGCTCTTCTCCTTCTGTATCCCCCCTTATACCCTAATAGATCATAGCTCTTCTCTTTCTGTATCCTCCCCTATACCCTAATAGATTGTAAGCTCTTCTCCTTCTGTATCATGCCTTATACCCTAGTAGATTGTAAGCTCTTCTCCTCCTGTATCCTTCCTTATATCCTAATAGATTGTAAGCTCTTCCTCCTTCTGTATCCTTCCTTATACCCTAATAGATTGTAAGTTCTTCCCTATCTGTATCCTCCCTTATACCCTAATAGAGTGTAAGCTCTTTTCCTTCTGTATCCTCCCTTATACCCTAATAGATTGTAAACTCTCCTCCTTCTGTATGGCAGCTGACGCACATGTGTGAAACTATTTCCTATCATACATGAAGGGAAGCTCTGCTGTGTAGGTATGTCTCTAATGCAGGGTCCACTCATGGTTTGAGGGGTTGGTTAGTTTACCCCGTTTACCAAGACCCATTTCAACCATACCTCCACTGCAATCCCAGTATCAGGAAGCAGCACTTACCTACTTGTGTGTTCCTTAACTAGTTTTCTGCCCCACGTGACTGGCGGTGACCAACTGCTGTGTGCCTGGTACACCCAAATGGTTGCCAGCGGTTACATGGGGTATACAATGGTACACAGAAGTAGGTATATTAGCATTGGCCGGTCTCTGGCAAGCAGGTAATGGATGCTTTTAACTTTAAGTCTTCTGGCAAAAGCATTAAAGTAGACCAAACCCCACCACGATCGGCCCGGGGATTCTGAAGATTTCCGGGCCAATTGATTCCCCACCCGGGCATCCAAAATCGGGATACCCCGCTGTGTGAAAACCCCCAGGTTGCCCCATACACTTACCTAATTTCTTGGCCAACGGCGCGTGTGCGAGTCGTGGCCGCATCCCTGCTGCCCCTCTAGCAGGGAGCATTCCCAGGCCAGGCATTCGTGAATTGCTGGCGCAGGCACGATCCCTGTTAGAGGGAAGCGGGAGATGCGGCCACCAGCGCACTTGGAGCCACTGGCCTTAGACGAAGGCTTAGACGACGTGACGTCAGTGGACCCCGAGCGTGCTGATTGGATAAGCAGCTGCGCATGTGCCGTAGGACCAGGAAGAGGTGAGTTGGGCTCGACGATCTGGGGGATTTCACACAGCGCAGCATCCCGGATCAGGGTGCCCCGGGGGGGGGGAGGGCCAAAACCCAGGATACTCAAAATCCTGGGTTTTGGTCCACTTTAATGCAAAAATATATCATAGTAATAATAGTTCTGTCCTCTAGTATGGGTGTACCCAAGGGGGTGGCCCAGGGGTCGGGACCACCTCCCCCATAATAAAAAGCACAGAGCAGCTGAGGCTGCCTCTTGTGGCAATTTTAACATTTCCTGTAGCATCACAATTTTGGATGCCCCACTATGTGAAACCCCCTCACCGTTAAGATGTACCTTTCCAGCAGTTCTATGGCACATGTGTGGGCTCTGGGCGCTGTATGCCTCATGTTCACCACCAGCTGCGGAATGAAAAGCCCCCCTAACCCCAGATAAAATACATGGGTGCTCCATTGCTCTCAAGTCACATGACCCCCCTCCAGGGAGTTGAAGAACAAGCATGTAGCAGAGCAGCTAGGGACTGCTAAGTGCATGAGAACCGGATGACCCACCATTTATGGGGGATGTTTCCACCTTTCAATGACAATTATAACAAATAGTGTACGTTTTTTTACTTACGGTAGACGGTGAGTTTGAGAGGAGAGCTGCGGGTGCTACTGATAGGATTTTGCACTATGCAAGTGTAGATGTCATCGTCGGTCATTGTGATTCGGGTGATGGTCATCACACTGTGGTTGGGGGACAGCATTATTCTGGAGTCATTAGCCACTGGCTTCCCTCCCTTCAGCCAGGTATAGAGAGGTTTGGTACCATTATCATGAATACAGTTCAGCGTGAAGTTCTCGGCAAGCTCCAGGACCGTGGACGAGGAGACCAAGACTTGAGGCTTGGAGACTGGTACTACAAGAGGCCGATTAAAAGAACATCATTACAATATGGCGAATATGTAAAGCAGACTTGTCCAGGCTAATAAGTGACTTACCCATCAGCCTGCGGGGTCAATGCAATATATTGTAAGTTTCTTCTCCTCTGTATCCTCCCTTATACCCTAATAGAGTGTAAGCTCCTCTCCTTCTTTATCCTCCCTTATACCCTAATAGAGTGTAAGCTCCTCTCTTTCTGTATCCTCCATTATACCCTAATAGATTGTAAGCTCTTCTCCTTCTGTATCCTCCCTTATACCCTAATAGATTGTAAGCTCTTCACCTTCTGTATCCTCCATTATACCCTAATAGATTGTAAGCTCTTCTCCTTCTGTATCCTCCCTTATACCCTAATAGATTGTAAGCTCTTCTCCTTCTGTATCCTCCATTATACCCTAATAGATTGTAAGCTCTTCTCCTTCTGTATCCTCCCTTATACCCTAATAGATTGTAAGCTCTTCTCCTTCTGTATCCTCCCTTATACCCTAATAGATTGTAAGCTCTTTTCCTTCTGTATCTTCCCTTATACCCTAATAGATTTTAAGTTTTTCTCCTACTGTATCCTCCCTTATACCCTAATAGATTGTAAGCTCTTCTCCTTCTGTATCCTCCCCTATACCCTAACAGATTGTAAGCTCTTTTCCTTCTGTATCCTCCCTTATACCCCAAAAGATTGTAAGCTCTTCTCCTTCTGTATCCTCCCTTATACCCTAATAGATTGTAAGCTCTTCTTCTTCTTCTGTATCCTCCCTTATACCCTAATAGATTGTAAGCTCTTCTCCTTCTGTATGCTCCCTTATACACTAATAGATTGTAAGCTCTTCTCCTTCTGTATCCTCCCCTATACCCTAATAGATTGTAAGCTCTTCTCCTTCTGTATCCTCCCATATACCCTAATAGACTGTAAGCTCTTCTCCTTCTGTATCCTCCCTTATACCCTAATAGATTCTGAGCTCTTCCTCCTTCTGTATCTTCCCTTATACAGAAATAGATTGTAAGCTCGGTTGGGGCTCCAGGAGAGGGTGATTGTTCTGGGGGTGTTTCACACAGTGGAGGTCTCCGATATTCCTCTTGAAAGTGGTCTAAAACCCAGCATTTTCACTCCACAAGTTTTGTACCTCTTCCAGGATGCGTACTGATTTGCAAAGCCCCCTGTGTGTAAGTCCAAAAAATACAATTCTGTGAAATACTCACCTGTAGAATTGATATTATTTGTATACAGTACATCCTGCTCCAGATATAGTACTTACACTTGGGTTATCCTCCGCCAGATGGCACTGCCCTGCAGAGACATGCAAAACAGGCTGCTCCCGGCCCCTCAAATACCCGGGACCTCCCACAAATCCCCAGCATTGAAAAGCAGTGAACAAGAAGCCGGGAGAATTTAACCACCAAAACTGGTGACTATAACAATGATAACAATCACCATACAGGGGATCCAGAATAATGCAAAACCAGGGTGGGGTGGAGCAGGACGTACTGTATACAAATAATATCAATTCTACAGGTGAGTATTTCACAGAATTGTATTATTCTTAGTATACAGTACGTCCTGCTCCAGATATAGTACTTACACTTGGGACATCCAATAGCAGTGTAGGGTGGGATCCCCAACAAAAAAGGCAACAGCAGACACTGTCACCTGCAAAACCTTGCGGCCGAGACAGCATGAGCTGAGGCCTTAACATCAACCTTGTAAAACCTAGAAAAGGTATGAACAGAAGACCAAGTAGCGGCCTAGCAAACTAGTTCAACAGAAGCCTGGTGCTGAAAAAGCCCAAGAGGCTCCAATAGCACGAGTAGAATAAGAAACAAGGCAAAAAGGAAGCATCTTCCCCTTAGTGGAATAGGCCTGAGTAACAGCCTGACGAATCCAATTGCTAACAGTAGCCTTGGCAGAAGCCAAAATCTTTCCAAGGACCAGAAGGGACCATCCCATCCAAGTAATGACCAGTCCCAACGCCGCCTAGCCCCCCAAGATTAGACGAGATCGGGTGCATTCAGGATATAGTGGCCGTAGGCCCAAAGGAGCATCAGCTCCCCTAAAGGACAAGAGACTACAAAGGAAAACTTCCAACACCTGTCCAGGGAATGCAGAACCCCTTTCCTCATTGCTAGGAATAAGGCACAGAGGGAGGAACAATATCTTGAAACAATGAACATGAGACACCATTTTAGGCAGAAAATCCAGCTTAAAGCGGAACACCACCTGTCCAGGTGTATCCCAAGGAATTGGGACTAGATAGACAGAGCCGCCAGCTCAGGCACACTTCTGACCGAAATAACAGCTACCAGAAAGACAACCTTGAGGGTAAGAACAGCCAAACAGCATCCTGAACAGGTCCAAAGGGGAACACCCTGCAAGGCCGACAGACTCAAGTTCAAATCCCAATATAGGGACCATAGTATTACGTAGGGGACACACACAAGTAACCCCCTGAAAGAAGGTCTTAACCAAGGAAAACTGAGCAAAAGACTACTAAGGAAGGCGGACAGGGCAGAACCTGACCCTTCAGAGTACTGAGTAGGAGACCCAACTCCAACCCATGTTGTAATAACTCTAGAACCCTGGGAACAGAGAACGCCCGACAGGGAAGAGACCTAGACTCACGCCAATCAATATGGGTACACCATACCCTATAATAGATGGAAGAAGAAGAAGAAGAAGAAGAAGAAGCTTGCTCCTAGTCTTCCCATAGTCTCAATCACCGAGACAGATAAGCCTGACTCCATCAAGATGGATGTTTCAGCAGCAGGCCGTCTAGAGAGTCTGTAGATTGGGGTGACGTAAGGGACCCTGAGCGAGCAGAGCTGGCACTCCTGGCAGAACGTACAGATCCACTGCCCTCTGTACCACGTCTGTGAGCCACACTCTTCCTGGCCACCCGGGGGCCACCAGAATCACTGGCCCCCCCACCAGAGCAATCTTGTGCAGAACCCTGCCTAGCAGGGGGAATGGGGAAAAGACATGCAGAACAGAATGTCCTGCCATGACGTTACTACGGCATCATGACCACAGCCAGAGGATCCTGGGACAGGGACAAGGGCTGAGAGCTAGTGATAGTGACGGGACACAAACAGATCCACAACTGGTTAGACCCCCTCATAGAGACACAGGGATTAGCACACCCTGTCGCAGAGGGACCCCCACCGGAGCGAATACCACTGATATGCAGGGAACACTGTCCTCCACCCAGATCAGGATCAGAGACACTTCCTGGAGGACCCTCCTGCTCCGGGTCCCTCCCTGATGATAAATGTAGGCCACAGCCGTAAGACAGATCGAGCACTCGAACAGTCCGGCCCTGAAGAGGAGTAGTCAAGCGAGTTAGAACTAATCTGAACGCTCACTGTTTCAAACATTGATAGGTGTATGGCCCTCCTAAAGGCCCCCCTTCCCTGGAATCGCAGGGAGCTTTAGAAGAAAACTCCCCCCCTCACCTTGATAGATTGCATCCATGGTGACCGTCTCCAGGAAGGGGCAAGAAGGGGACTGCTCCCAGACAGATTCTTTGAGTTCATCCACTCCAAGAGGGATCTCCTAACCAGGGGGGAAGGCACACAGACCCTGCTCCAGGGATGCTGGATCCTTGTCCTGTACTAACCATAGGAGCAGTTGCAGAAGGGCCCCAGGGGAACTGAGCATAAGGTACCGCTTCGGAGCCAGCCACCAACGGGCCCACCAGCTGCATCCCTGCCTGGTGAAGGGACGGGGACAGCTATGAGGGACTGAGCCCATACAACTCGATTGTCCACTTTATTGCTGAGAAAGGAAGATTCTCGCCTGAACCGTATCCAGATTCATTCCTAGGAATGGAGTTACCAATGAAGGGGACAATGAGGACCCGGGGTGATTGATCACCCATCCAAATGACTCCCAATGGACACCACCAGCCGAGTATCCAGCTTAACCTGACGTAGAGACTGGGAAGGTATAAGGACGTCCAGGTAGGTCATTGCATGGCCGCCCCTTGGTCTCATCAGAGACATCACCCCCGCCAGCACCTTGGTGAGCACTCTGGGAGCTGAAGGGAAGCCAGATAACAAGGCCACAAATTAGCAGTATTGGTCTTCCAACGCGAACCTGTAGAACCTCGGTGTCCAGAAGACACAGGGAAGTGAAAATAAGCATCTTTGATCTCCACAGACGGCAAGGAGCCCCCTGGGCACAAGGACCTGATGGCCCATCTAAGAGTAGAAACTGCCTGCCTGCCAAGCGACGTATAGCCACCACAAGGGCAGAAGTTCTTGCACACATTCTAATGGTGTCATCCAATGCTAATAAGATAAACTTTACAAACACATCACAACTGGAGAGTGCATTAAACACATCCCAGGGGAGATCATCATTCCAAACGTGCAGTTGCTGTATGGAAACGCTCCCCTCTCTGCTTGGGAGCCTCACCAGGGAGAGAGATAGACAGAATCTCAAAAACCTGGATCAACAAATTGTCAGTGTCACTCTGGGCCCAGTATTCAGGGCCAGAATCGTCATGACTCCTCGGCCTCTCATCAGATGAGCCTGAGTCAGAGAAGAGCTCTCCTTCATCAGAAGGGGTATAGCCACACAGAGTAGTAAACTCCTCAGTTCCCATAGGAAAAACAGTAACATGAGGCGTCCAGAGTCGCTTCTTACCAGGACCCTTGCAATAATCTGTTCAGCCGTAGGCAGTCTGGCAGACACAACAGGCTGAGAATCCCCACCTGTATGCGACTCAGCAGGCGTGAGATTTAAGCTTGGGGAAATAGGTGAATTGAAATGAGGTGCAGCCACTGGCAGGCCTGCTTGCAGGGCCAGTGCTTGCTCGACACATGGTACGCAGTCAGCGTCAGCGTGGGGTTGTCCACACGCCATACACAGCCGGTCTTGTCCCAGAGGGACCCCGGTCAAATTATTCCGAGATGCCTCCATATGGTGATTTTGTAGGCTCAATATGTCAGCAGGGATTGACGCTATAAAGCAACCCTGGATGCCCCAAAGACCCGCTAGGGAAGTGGGAGAATTTTACAAGGCTCGCTATCAAATACACCGGGCCGGGAGAAGCCAATGGATTCAACAGTCTGAAAGACATATTGAGAAGAGAAGGGTGTCAGAATGGAAAACTCAACAATGAGTATAAGGCCGCCCGCGAGGGCACTTACGGACCACGGTAAGCAGGAACGTCACACGCGTCGCGGGCGAACAGACAAAATGGCGCCGTGTACCTCGAAGGGTGGGCCAGAGCGTGCCATGATGCGGAGCGCGCCAGGCCAGGCCCTGCCCTCCCGAAGAGCGCGAAGCCCAACCAGCAGCCAATGAGGACACAGAAGCGTCTGAGGTAAAGCCGCCGCCCGGCGCGGAACATCCAACGAAGGAAAAAACGCGGCAGTTATACGAATAAAAATACAAAAAGGCGCGGCGGCGGCTGACACCATGTACACAAGTCCAAAGACAGAACGAAGGCGATATACGTGTAATCACAATACACTGACACCACAGGCACCCCCCCCCCTTTCTTTCCCCCCGACTACGGGGGGAACGAGGGAGAATGGCGGCCTAAACCGCCTACCGTTTGGTGGGGGACTGCGGAGGAGCATGGCTCCATAAGCACGCATGGTGCTGCCTACCTTCACCCGACCAGCGCAGTCCAGGCTGGGAGGCACATCACAAAGAGGACGGGTGGGAATAGTCCAACAGGGCCGCAGGCTTTAATCGCCCCGCTCACCTGCGAGAGAGTGATACTTCATGTCTTCGCAGTCTGCACTGTAGAGAAATCTGGGGATTTGTGGGAGGTCCCCGGGTGTTTGAGGGGCCGGGAGGAGCCTGTTTTGCATGTCTCTGCAGTGCAGCGCCATCTGGCGGAGGATAACCCAAGTGTAAGTACTATATCTGTAGCAGGACGTACTGTATACTAAGAATAATGCCAGAAATTCCTATCCTTCCGGCAATATGCAATATGCATTAAAAGCTGAATAAAGCAAGCTAACGCACTAGGTTGCACTAAGTTGCACTGGGACCAGACTATACAGGAAACTGAAGTTCAGACAAGAGATCTAGCCATTACAATATATCGTATTGTTTGTCCTATAAGACGCACCAAGATTTTGGAGGACTAGAATAAGAAAATTCCTAAACAAATGTTGTGCTAAAACACCCCATTACTGGCAGTGTGTCATCCCCCCATCCCATTCCCCATATAGGCAGTGTGTCATCCCCCCATCCCATTCTCATAGGCAGTGTGGCATCCCCCCCTCCCATTCCCAAAAGCAGTGTGGAATTCCCCCTCCCATTCCCATAGGCAGTGTGGAATTCCCCCTCCTATTTCCATAGGCAGTGTGGCACCCCCCCCCATTCCCTATGTGCAGTGTGGCACCCCCGCATCCCATTCGCCATATAGGCAGTGTGGCATTCCCCCCTCCCATTTCCCATAGGCAGTGTGGCATCCCCCATCCCATTCCCCATAGGCAGTGTGGCATTCCCCCCCTACCCCATTCCCCTATATAGGCAGTGTGGCATTCCCCCATCCCATTCTCCATAGGCAGTGCGACATTCCCCCTCCCATTCCCCATATGCAGTGTGACATTCCCACCCTCCCATTCCCCTTGGGCAGTGTGGCATCCCCGCATCCCATTCCCCATATAGGCAGTGTGACATCCCCCCCCCCCCCCATTCCCCATGGGCTGTGTGGCATCCCCCCATCCCATTCCCCATATAGGCAGTATGTCATACCCACATCCCATTCCCCATGGGCAGTGTGGCATTCCCCCCTCCCATTCCCCATATAGGCAGTGTGGCATCCCCCCCATCCCATTCCCCATAGGCAGTGTGGCACCCCCCCATCCCATTCCCCATATAGGCAGTGTGGCATCCCCCCCATCCCATTCCCCATAGGCAGTGTGGCACCCCCCCATCCCATTCCCCATATAGGCAGTGTGGCACCCCCCCATCCCATTCCCCATAGGCAGTGTGGCACCCCCCCATCCCATTCCCCATATAGGCAGTGTGGCACCCCCCCATCCCATTCCCCATAGGCATAGGACAGACAGCATCCCTGCTCTGGCTTCCTGCGCTGCCATCGCCTGTCAGGTGCGCGCTGACAGCCGAGTGCTTGTGTCAGCACATGCTGACCAAGAGGCAGTGGAGGAGCCGGAAGCCAGAGCAGGGACAGCGGGCGCGAGATTTCTTTTTTTCACTTTTTTTTCTACATTCACCCAATAAGACACACTGACATTTTCCCCCCTCTTTTGGGGGAAAATAGTGCGTCTTATGGGTTGAAAAATACAGTAGGTTATGGAGGGGTCCAGATACAATAGACATACCGCCTAACTGTTCCCTAATTTAGAGGGACTGTCCCTCTTTTGAGTCCTTGTTCCCCTTTCCCTCATTCTCATTTGTCCTTCTTTGAGGTGTAACATGCAGATCTGCATCAATAAATAAGTAATTTGCCTATTTAAAGTGTTTCTATTGTTGTAACTGTTACATCCTATCACATATCCATCCCTCAACGAGGGTGCGTGGCTTAATTTAACAATTGTCCCTCTTTTTCATCCTAAAAAGTTGGGAGGTATGCAATATAGCCTATATAGAGTTTAGACCCCTCTGTAATCTAGATGTGATGGCTAGGAGCCTAGTTTGAATAAGGCCCCAAGGCAAAGTAGCCTTGTTAGGGGGTGGAGGAGTGGACACCATCATTCAACATGAACAGCAAACACAGCAGTTTGGGCTGACATCAGGGTTTCCTGGCCATGTCCCCGTTCTCAGCCGGGACCCATACTGGAGTTCTGGCTGTCTGTGCCCTGCCTGTTCTTAAGACAATCTGTGAACCTGGGAAACATTTGGAAGCTTCACATCAGACCTGGTCAGGTACTCTAAAGTTGTTATTGTTGCAAAGCGTGAGTGATGGGTGCAGCGGAGTCAAAATCCAGATATACATTAGTGGTATAACAGGAACTGGCTTTACTGGAACATAAATGCAGTAAGAGAATGTCACCATAACATGGTGGCTAAACGCCAGCCAGGAAAAGAAAGGAAGTACCAGTCATAGAGCTCACAGCTCGATGTACATGAAATACAACACAGCAGAAAAATGCATAGATACTCGACATTTGAGCATTGGTCACAGCACCATCTAGTATCATAACTTGTCATAGCTGTAAACGGCAGTAAATCTAGCACACGTCACTAATCAAATTCAAAGACAAGCATTAAGCTGTTGCAAAAGTATTATATCTCCAACAAATATATGACTTATTGGCATCTGAAGGAACACTTACTGTCCACAGTTAGGTTGATGGTCTTTTCTCCTGTGAAGGTGTCGTCAGTGATGGAGACCTCCACCCCGTAGGTCCCCTCGTCAGACAGGAGTAAGTTACTGATGAGCAAGGAACCATTCTCATAGACCTGTATCCGATCCCTGTAGTCTGCACGCAAGTTACCAATGATGTCCGCCCCAACAGATTGCACCACCGTAATGGGCTTCTCCCTCTTCAGTTGCCATTTCACCACCGGCTTGTCACTGCTGGAGCTGCTGTACTGCACCGAGAGGAGGGCTGACTTGCCGTATGTCCCATGGATGTGTTGGATGTGGCTGGTGATGTTCACGGCCTTCACTACGTCTGACGGGATAGACATCGGCAGGTAAAAGATAGATTTTACATTATGTATATACAGTATTTTAAAGTGGACCAAAACTCAGCACGCTAATCGATTCCCTCCCCCTGGGGCATCCAAAATCGGGATGCCCCACTGTGTGAAACCTTCCAGGTCACCCCATTCACTTACCTTGCTTCCTGGTCCAACGGTGCATGCGCAAGCCGCATCCCCGCTATACCACAAATGGCTGGCACGGGCACGCTCCCTGTTAGAGGTAAACGTGAGATGAGCCCGCCAGCACGCTCGGGGGCTGCTGCCCTTAGATGCTGCCTTAGAAGGCATGACATCAGTGGCTCCGAGCAGGCTGATTGGACAAGCGCCCATGCATGTGCCGTAGAACCGGCAAGAGCTGAGATTCGGGTGATTGGGGTACCCTGGGGAAAGGACCAAAACCCAGAATAGTCAAAATCCTGGGTTTTGGTCCACTTTAAAGCGGAACAAAACCCACCAAAAAAAGATTCCAGGGCCAGCCGCTGGCTTGGTTGACTCCCAGGGGTTCCACATGGCGGAGCAACCCAAAGCAGTCTACCCTGCCGATGATGCCCAAAACCAAAATAGTGAGAATCCTGGGTTTTTTTCCTCTTTAAAGTTTGAACTGACCATTAATATGTTCTAGCTACGTAAATATTCTAGCTATATACCCCCCCCCCCCCCCCAGTATGATGACTGAGTAAGGAGAATAAGTAGGTAATGTGATGATGGTGGCCCTGCACTCACCTCCCACCAAGGTGTTTCCCTCATCTTTATACTTATACCAGGTGCTGCATAACATGGGGTATGGCAGGGGCTACAGTAAGATGGCCGCCCCCCCATGAGTGAGGACATGCCTGCAGCCAGTTGTCAGTGTTTCACTCATGGGGCAGTCATCTTACTGGAGCCCCTGCCATAGCCCATTCTGTCAGACTATTACCAACACAGAAGGAAGGCAAAGAAAATGGCTCTGCTGGTGAGTTAATGGCCAGTTGGCAACCCTAGTGACAGCCAGGGGCCCTCCAGAGTCATAGGGGCCCCAGACAGCTGCCTGGTTTGCCTGCCCCAAATACCAGCCCTGAGTGTAACCTCTGCCATTATGATGCTGGGAGTGTAGTTGGTAAGCAGGTAGGCTACGGCTAGAATTTAGAGCTCTTTCATGTGTGTTTCTACTGTGGTGCCAAGGTGGGCTTCCACTAGAATTTAGGGCCCTTTAGGATGTTGGAAAGTGCAGCAAACCAGGTAGAGGCAACATCTGGTGGCAGAATGACCCCACAGATTCTTGACGGTGACAGGGTCCTGCGATGGACTGACCAGCGGTGAGTATTCCTTACCTTGCCTGAAATCCTGTGCGGCATCCCATCGCTCTGTGAGGTGAGCTGTTTTTTAATTTAATTTTTAAATATCCATGGTTGCACAGTAGTTGAGTTTTGTTCCGGTTTAATTAAAATTGCTATGTTTATTATTTTCTTTATTATATTTATTATTATATTTTTATATTAGTATATTTTTTTTAATTTAATATGGCAATTGAGAGCCTTGCACCAGCAAAAAAAAGTAGTGACACAGGGCTGGCTGTAAACGAATTGTGGCCCCCTGAGCAAAATGAAAAATGGGGCCCCAAGTACTAAAACACAATAGCAGAAACACAGTAAATATATGTTTAAATACCCTGTACACATTCCTGGTCCCCCCACCCAGTGTGGAGACTTCTTACAAAGGATCTGACATCCTCTCAGGCTGAAATGGGTGGGTAATAGTGGGTGAGTGTGATGGGCACTGCAGAATAGACAGGTACTGCAGTGGAGGATCACTGATGACTATAAAAAAGGTGTCTGCTGAAACTAGGACAATTGCTGCAATGGACATATTGTGTGTGGGTATCAGCAAGCTTTACACTGAGCTCCAACACTCCAGTGTTTGTAAGATTCTGGTGCTAAAGCCAGGGACCCCCTTTAGTGATAGGGGCCCTGGGAAATTTCTTGGTTTGCCACCCCCTAATGCTGGCCCAGCACTGGCAGGTACTGTGCTGCTGTACACTGATACATATTTTACAAAGAAGTGAGCAAATACTGATAAATATGTTTTTAAAGTGGACCAAAACCGTTCGGTGTGCCCCGCCATGTGAAATCCCCCAGATTGCCCAGATCAACTCACCTCACCGCGGCCCTATGGCGCATGTGCGGCCGCTCGTCCAATCAGCGTGCTCGCAGCCGCTGAGCTATGCACGTCTTAGCGGCGTCTTAGCTTGGCGGCTCCAAGCGTGCTGGAGGCCGCATCTCGCACTTCCCTCTAACAGGGAGCGTGCCTGCGCCGGCCATTCACAAATAGCCGGCGCAGGCACGCACCCTGCTAGAGAGAAGAGCGAGAGAGAAGCGCATCCGGGATTAAGGTAAATGAATGCGGTGTCCTGGGGGGTTTCACACAGGGGGGCATCCTGATTTTGGATGCCCCGCGGGGAGGGAATGGATCTTTAAGATTCCGGGGCCGATCCGGCTGGGTTTTGGTCCACTTTAAAGAAGCACTATCGCGAAATTGTGTAATAATAAAAATACATATAACCACGTCAGCTAATGACAGGTGGGGGGCCCCTTATACACCCAAACTGAATAAAACTCCTGCAAGCTTGTGGTTTATTTTCTCATGGTAGGAACAAACCCCAGGCATGACAGGTTTAGTCTATCAGGGGTGGCAGAGCCTGTCACCCTGGATGTCCTCTTCCTTCCATTAAAAGAAAGAAAAACAACCCTGGCTGAATATTTCTTGATGCCAGGTGTATAAATGACCCCTCCTCCTGCCATGCAGCATATTCATATGGATTTTTATCATTGGCCATTTTTAGTGATAGTGCTCCTTTAGCCTATGACAATGTGCGCTGTGCATGTCCATGTAGCACACCCCGTCATAGTGCATATTTCTGGAACAAGTGGTGGAGGCACGAGCCCCTCAGGCCCTGCCTATAATGGTGATATAACCACTATATTTTATGAATTTGTTTTACCATGTAACTATTTATTGTCACACTAGCTTTGCTTTTGATTGTGTCCATTTTATTGCTTTTAATACATTTTCACATGTTCTGGCAAAATGTTAGCAATTGATATAGGCAGAAAGTCCAAAGTAATCCCAAATCAGGATACCCCAGGGGTAGGGAGCAGGGGGACCCAGTAAGGTTTTGGTCCTTTTTAACCCCCTTCCACCACCAGTAATGCCCATATTTACACAACTACCTTTTCCTCGTGGGGCTTTGCCCCAACAGGGAGCCCAAAAATGCCTGCACACAGAAATGTTTGATGGCTGCCCTGATAGTCATGCAGGGGCGTACATAGATTACACAGGGCCCCATAGCAAAAATAAAAGTGGGCCCCCTAAAAAAGACACATTCCCCAGTATTAAAATACCTACAGGTATACCAGACCAACAGTATGGCACAGTTGGAAAAGAAAGGTAGCAGCCATTTTGGAGCTTCCTCTCCCAGCATCTCAGCCATGCTGCTGCCTGGATTCAACTGACATAACTGACAATGCACAGTAACAGGAAACTCAGTGGCACTTCCTGTTTGCAGGTGGTCTGCAGATCCATGAACCACAATTTTGTTTCTAAAATTTACTACAGCAGGAGTTAGAAAAAGGTAAATGAATGTTTCTGTGCAGCAATCTAAATTGCCCCGGGGAGGGATGCATATGAGCACTGTGTGTTGTGTTGGTCTGGTTTAAATCATTTTTGACTGTTGGTCTGCTTTAACTGCGGGAAGTGCAGCCTTGGTTTGTGAGTAGACCAGACAGTCAGAGACCAGGCTCGGCCTGGTTCACCAGGTTACCCCCAGTCAACCCCTGAACCGTGGGGCACTCTGTGGGTCCCCATCGCTAAAAGGGAGATAGCAAAAACTTTGCTGTCCATATTTCCAGAATAAAAGCAGTAGGTAATGCTGGATGTCACTGATCTATGGCAGAAGAGCACAGGTTATCCACTTGCAAACAATACAGATAGGTTTACTGTCTGTGTGCATGTAACTGGGCCCCCAGAGTCCATTCTCCTTGTGGGCCCCAGTCCGATACTGTCAGAGACAGTGGTCAGATTGGAGTTCTAGGTAGTGTTGGCGGCTGTGGGGCCCGGGTTGCCGGGGCCCAGTGAGATCCGTTTCTTCCTGGGGTGCTTGTTTCTCTGAGTGCCCTATACAAAGTGTGCCGGGGGAAACATTGGGCCCTGCAGAACCTACTGCTCTCCTTGTAGACAGCGCTTGAGCAATGCATACTGCTGTGTCTCAGTCCGATGCTGTTATCACAGGTGGGGTTAGGCAGCTTGCACTGGGCCCCTTTCTGCCATGGGCCCAGTAGCAGTTGCCATCCCCCATGTAGTCATGTATTATAGCATATTTTTCGCCATATTAGACGCACCCAGGATTTGGAGAAGGCAAATAGGAAAAAAAATATTCTTAACCAAATGCTGAGCTAAAACCCCGTTCCCCCCCCCCCCATTAGTAGCATCCCCCCCCATTCCCCATTATAGACAGTGTGGCATTCCCCCCCCCCCCCCCCCCCGCGACCCTGGGCACTGGACGAGCTGCGGCTGGGCAGGGTAACTGATCAATCCTCGGGTGTGTCGCACACAATTGGGCTCGTGCAGCGGGTGGACGTGACCTGCAGCAAGCATCCGTTGCAGACAATGGAAAAAGATGCAGGCCATGTCCACTCGCTGCACGGACCCAGGTGTCTGTGCGCATAACGTGCCCAAGGAGCAGCAGCAGCAGCGCACAGATTGGGGACAGCGGGCAGTGATTAGTTATCCTGCCCTCTTTCTGCCGCCCGCCGATCCTCCACCAGCTGGCCCCCCGGTGGCTGTGGCCGGCTGACCAACGGCGCAGAAGGGTCAGTTATGGAAGTTTACTTTTGTTCTTTTGTTTTTTTTTTTACATCCACCCGATGTGGGCGTCTAATAGGGCAAAAAACACTGTTAATAATACCATTTTCTGGCTAACTCAATATAGTTAGCCAGTAACCTGTATTATACTGACTTTGAATCTTAATTTTTTGTATATTTATTGTTAGTGTGTTATTTTGCTAGGTTTATCAAGATGTGTGTGTTTTTTTTTATTATTATGAGTTAGGCGTTAATAATAAAAACTCTTTATTTTCATATTCTAGTGATCCATCAACCTTGCACCTCTACCCATTCATTGGTAAGCCCCTTTGATTGGAGGTGGGGGGGTATCAGCTGCTGCAGTGGGTGATGATGGTAAAGGGGTACATGGGGAGGGCTGGCTTTGCTGGCAATAAGTGAAGGACATTACTGGAACCTGTCCAGAGAAAAACAACCCTGAAAGGCAGCAGAGGCCATCCATCAGCCGGCTACACAACTAGACACCCCAGGGGTCCTGTAATAACCGGACAGAACCGGCACCAGCGCCCTCCTCCCTGTGCAGCCCCAGATACTTCTCACTGGGTAAAAAGAAATCCAAAATAACACAGGCAAGTCTGTGAGACGGGGGTCGCATCAGCAGTTTTTGTCAAAAGACACACAGAGAATTATCCCTAAGCTTAGTAGCAGCCCGTCAGCGAATATTCAGCCTTGTATTTATTTTATACGTGACCTCATAGAACAGTGAGAGGCGGCCCTAATGTTTGTAAAATGTGGGCCCTCTAGCCTGGCAGATTCCACGTGCCAATCATAGACAAAGACCCTCTCTGCCCACATGAATTCATTGTGGGATAAACACAGGGTCAGCACCAGCACTGGGCAAACCCGGGCGAGTGTCAGGGCCCCTGGCACTTTCAGGGGCCCACTTAATCTTAAACTGGTGAGATGTATGTCCCATGTGCAGACCTGGTCATGGCTGGCTTCCGAACCAAAAGACGATCAACAGGTGGCGAGAGAAAGCAGGACTGTGGGGCATTTAGCAGACAGAGGATGATCAACAACATTAGAGGAAGTGGCAGACCTAGAGGACAATTGGCAGCAGTGGAGAAGGCAGTGAGGACTGGAGAGCAATCAGCAGAAAAGGAGGACCCATCAGGGGCATTGGGGCTGAAGGGTGACATAACACAATGTGGCATGTGGTGTGATAAGCCACAAAGGGGCCCACTGAGATGCTTTCACCCAAGGCCCACTTAAACCTAAAGCTGCCTCAGGATAAAAAACTGACTGCTCCCACGCTTTGCCTTTCAATTGGGTCAGTAATAGAAAAGTGGGCTTATAGTCCATGAGTGTGAATACGTTTTAGATCAGCGAACCCAACATGGTTGCTCGTGTCTGTCATTTTGGTGCTGAAATTTGGCAGCATTTCAGCTATAAAGCAGAAACCCTTTAGATTTGCTTTAGTTTTGCCCCTAAAATCTTTTAGATAAAATGGGTCTTGTGCCCCCCCCCCCCCCTAAAGTGGACCAAAACCCAAAATTTTGAGTATCCTGGGTTTTGGTCCTTTCCCCTGTCGGGGGAATCGTCGTGTGAAACCCCCCAGATCGGCAACTCACCTCTTTCCGCTCCTATGGTGCATGTGCGGATGCTCGTCTAATCAGCACGCTCGGGGTCGCAGACGCCATGCCGTCTATGCCAGCGTCTAAGGCCAGCGTCTCCAAACGGGCTGCCGGCGGCATCCCTCACTTCCCTCTAACAGGGAGCGTGTGTGCTCCGGCCATTCACAAGCGGGGAATCGTCCACGGCTCACGCATGCACTGTTGGACTGGGAAGCAAAGGAAGGGTACGGGGCGACCTGGGGGGTTTCACACAGCGGGGCATCCTGATTTTGGATGCCTCGGGGGGAGGGTATCGATAAGAATCTATAAGATTCCCGGGCCGATCGCGCTGGGTTTTGGTCCACTTTAACGTTCTCTGCGGGGAGAAGGCAAAGCAGGAGCCAAATTGTAAAAAAAAATGGGTGCAATATTAGGGGTGTGGTCCACTTTTAAATAGGAATGGAATATAGGGAGGGTTACATTTGTTGTTATGCATATTGCCTGATATCTACCACAGTACATTTGGGACACAGTTTAGAGCAGTGGCTCTCAAACTTTTTACGCCAAATACCCCCTAGAGACAAGTTCCATTTGAGTACCCCTGAGGAAGGTATTAGTTATAAATTTTACCACAATAAATACCCCCTGGCAGTGGCGGACTGGGGCCAAAAATCAGCCCTGGATTTTACCAGCCCCTTGCTAACCTGAGACATCCCTACCATCCCAACCATGATGTTGGGCCTATAGCATTGGGGGCTGGGGTTCCTTGGCTTGTGGGTACAGTGGGGCTGGGTACAGGGGGCTGAGAGGGAGAGTTATGAGTACGGACTGTAAGTAAGTGGGGCCGACCGGGCATTGTCCCGGGTCTTCCTATGGCCAGTCTACCCCTGCCTCCTGGGCTAAGTAGCTTAGAGGCACAACACAGTTGATTAAAGTGCCCTTACAACCAGAGGAGTAGCTAAGCTTTCTGGTACCCGGGGCAAAGATTCGAAATGGTGCCCCCACCTGTTCTCAGGCCCCCCTTTGGTGCCCCCCTGACCTGCTGCACCTGGGGCAAGTGACCCCCCTGCCCCCCCCCCCCAGCTACGCCCTGCTTACAACTATGAAATTCCTGCTGACAATCTGTGAAACATTCAGATTCCCTTTTGCATTCCATTAAAAACTTTTTAGACCTCAAATAGACAAACAGAAAAATGTTTATCCCTAGACACATTTGATCCCCATTACAGGTAAAGGAGTAAGTTTCTGAGATAAAGCATATTGGGGTGGATTTGGCACCAGGTACACAAATTGCAATTTGGAGTACAAAAGTTTACTTTAGGTGAAAAATAGAAAAATACATGGATTTTTTACACCTTGTTTCGAGTCGACCGCAAGGTAGACAATACAAATGAAATGCACTTTTTGCATCTTGTTCTAAAACGAAGACTCAAAAGTGTCAAAAATGCAATTTCATTGTCTGCCTAGTGGTCGATTCAGCACCAGGTGTAAAAACGGCACTGTATTTTTTATTTTTCACCTAAAGTTCACATTTTGCACTTGGTGGTGAATTGACCCCAATGTTACCTTCTTTAACGACTCTTAAATGACAACGACCAGAGTTCTTACCTTGCTATTTCTGTTGTTCAGTGGAACTGGGGTGCCTGGGGCTCACCGGGAGAACAGTCTTAGAGGACCCACTTTACAGTTACATGCAGACATTACCGGCTTATTTCTTAGGGTTTATGCACGCAGACATTAAACCTGTATTGAGCGTTAGTGGATAAGTTCAGCTCCCCTGGCATAGAACAGTGACATCCAGCGTTATCTACTGCTCCTATCCTAGAACAATGGACAGTGCATCACTATTAGTGCCATCACATAATGCACCATGCCTTTTGGAGACGGGGGCCTCCAAATGGACCCTCAGTTCAGGAGCCCACCAGGGGGATTCCCTAATAATCTGGTGGGCCAGTCTGAGCTTGATCCAGTTTCTTTACCTTGGTGAAAAGTTATAGAAAGAAGTTTTAAATAACTCCCATATATAAAGACAAAGTGGATCTAATCTCACCTGTGTACACAGCAAGCAGCCAGAGCAGGTAAAGAAGAGCAGAGGATCGTAAAGCCCGCAAGTGGCCTGTCCGCTCTGTCTTCATCTTGGTGTAACAGCTCGTTCTCTGCAGGGATGATTTGCATGTTTTGTCCACTCCGGGCACGTCCCTTAGCACAACTTGGTGTCCGGTGCCAACGTCTTCTGAATAGAGCCGAATGTGTTCTTTGTTCTCGCTTTCCTTCTGTTCATGGACTTTTTATTTCGGGACCCAAATCTTTATTAACGATTAACAATTATCCTTAATGCCACTCAAAAGTCTTGCGAGCTCCTAAAAATTGAAATATGTATCAGCCCATTTAGTAGCATTCATCTTCAGAAGAGTTAGAGAAATGGCATTGATTCCCCCCAAACGGTCAGACTGGCAAAGATGGTCGGGCAGATGCTGTGGAACGGAAGTGGCTGGACACTTAAATGAACAGAGCTGTCAGAATGACACTGTACTCGGCTTCTATGTGGATTTGTTTTTTCAAGTGTGGCCATGATTTCACTTTTTTTCTACTTTTCTTTACCCATTCCCTCCATATACCTCTTTTACCTGTTCATTTCATCTACCTCTCTTTTACCTCTCCCTCCATCTACCTCTCTTTTACCAATTCCCTTCATCCACCTCTCTTTTACCAATTCCCTCCATCCACCTCTTTTATTGCTTCCCTCCATTTACCTTTCTTATCTCTTCCCTCCATCTACCCCTTTTTTCCCATTCCCTCCTTCTAGTCCGCTTTTACCCATTCGCTCCATCTACACATTTTACTCATTCCACCCTTTCTCTTCTTTTATTGGTTCTATCCATCTATATCTTTTAACTGTTCCCCCCCATTTACCTCTCTTTTTTACCACTCCCTCCATCTACACCTCTTACCCATTCTACATATTCTCTCCATCCACCTCCCTTTTACCTGTTCCCTTCATTTACCTCTCTTTTACTAATTTCCTCCATCTACCTCTCTTTTAACCGTATTACCAATACCCTCCATCTACCTCTCTTTTACCTGTTCCCTCCATGAGGCTCCACCTACCCGTCTTTCACCTGTTCCCTCCTTCTACCTGTCTTTTACCTGTTTCTTCCATCACCTTCTCTTTTACCCAATCTACCCATTCCCTCCATCTACCTCTCTTTACCTGTTCCCTCCATGAATCTCCACCTACCTGTCTTTCACCTGTTCCCTCCGTCTACCTGTTTTTTACCTGTTCTACCCATTCCCTCCATCTACCTCTCTTTTACCTGTTCCCTCCATGAATCTCCACCTACCTGTCTTTCACCTGTTCCCTCCGTCTACCTGTTTTTTACCTGTTCTACCCATTCCCTCCATCTACCTCTCTTTTACCTGTTCCCTCCATGAATCTCCACCTACCTGTCTTTCACCTGTTCCCTCCATCTACCTGTCTTTTACCTGTTCTACCCATTCCCTCCATCTACCTCTCTTTTACCTGTTCCCTCCATGAATCTCCATCTACCTGTCATTCACCTGTTCAATCCTTCTACTTGTGTTTTACCTGTTCCCTCCATCTACCTCTCTTTTATCCATTCTAGCCATTCCCTCCATTTACCACCCTTTTACCAGTTCCTCCCATCTACCTCTCTTTTCCCCATTCTCACTATTTACCTCCCTTTTACCGGCTCCTTTTATCTACCTCTATTTTACCGGTTCTCTCCATCAACCTCTCTCTTACCAGTTTAACCTACATCTATTTTACTAATCCATCTAGGTCCATTTTTACTCTTTCTCTTTTCTTCCTTATTAAAGCAGAAGTAAAATCCACAGATAACCCTGGGAAACTACAGTGGTGCCACATCTATTTAATGCAACCCATGACATGTTAAATCTTGCTCCATACAAGAACCCATGTTGCATACCTCACTTCTAGATGCAGTCACAGTACCAAATCCACAGTGGGTTGTGGATGGAGGTTAGCACTGACACTGGCAAGATTGTTGGGCTTGGCGAGGACCCAACCAAGGCAGCTTCTAGTAAACCTCATACCAGATTGACACTTGGGGGCTGAGGCCAAAAATCTGCCCTGGAATTTACCAGCTCCTTGCCAGCACATGACAAGCCTTAGCTTTCCTGGCTTAGCATTCAGCCAACAAGTGTGCTCCAAGGTTGAGGCTATAGCATTGCAGGCAGAGATCATTGGCAGGGGTGGATAAGGCCAACTTAATGTAATGATTCTGTAAATGTATTATTGTAGGGACCGATAATGTGGCAGGGACGGGCATGGACCACAGTAGCCATGATGCTGAGGCTATAGCAATGCAAGGGCTGAATATCGACATGTTTTTTTCTTTAGCTGGGGGGCATACAGTGGGCTAGGGGGGAAACTGTTAAAAGAAGCAGCTCAGCTGATCCAAACGCAGTGCAGCTAATCTGGGATTCTATCCAATCTCTCTATGGTTAGTCCTTTTCTGCCAAAAACCAATCTCTCTATGGTTAGAAGATGGAATTAAAAGCACTGTCTCTATTTTTGCAGATGACACAAAGCTATGTAGCACAGTGCAGTCTATTGAAGATTTTCACAAGCTTCAGGCTGATTTGGACACTTTGAGTGTCTGGGCTCCACTTGGCAAATGAAGTTCAATGTGGAAAAATGTAAAGTCATGCACTTGGGGTCTAATAACCTGAAGGCCACATATGTCCTCGGGGGAGTAAAACTGGGAGAGTCACTTGTTGAGAAGGATCTGGGGGTACTGGTAGATCACAGACTAAATAACAGCATGCAATGCCAAGCAGCTGCTTCCAGGGCCACCAAGATACTATCATGCATTAAAAGAGGCCTGGAATCACGGGATAGAGATGTAATTTTGCCTCTTTACAAGGCACTGGTGCGCCATCACCTGGAATATGCCGTCCAGTTCTGGGCACCCATTCATAGAAAGGACGCTCTGACTCTGTAAAGGGTGCAAAGGAGAGCCACCAAACTAATAAAGGGAATGAAAGATCTTAGTTATGAGGAAAGATAACGAGAATTAAATCTGTTTAGTCTTGAGAGGAGGCGATTGAGGTGGGACATGATTAACTTGTATAAATATATAAATGGACCATACAAAGAATATGGGGGAACACTATTTCATGTAAAATCCTCTCTAATGACAAGGGGGCACTGCCTTCGGAAAAAAAGAAATTTAGTCTCCAGAGGCGAAAATCGTTTTTTACCATAAGAACTATAAATCTATGGAATAGCCTCCCACAGAAGCTTGTTACAGCATCAACCGCTGACAGCTTCAATAAAGGATTAGATGCTTATTTAGAAGAAAATAACATTAACAGTTACTATTAGCGGTTATCAATAAAAAAAAAAAAAAAATAAAGACAAAAAATAAAATAAATAGCTTCCCCTATGAAATAAAAAATAACTTGCCCCTACCCCAACACCCTTGGTTGAACTTGATGGACATATGTCGTATTTCAACCGTATTAACTATGTAACCAAAAAAGAAATGTACTAGACTAGGGGTTCCCACCATTTTTTCATCAAGTACCACTTTCCATTTTCTGATTACATCAAGTACCACCTGAGTGGTGCGTGAGCATTGTCAGTCACATAAAATTATAAAGGGGGGTGGGAGCAGCTCAATTACTATTATTTATACAAAATTAATATTATTATTCAGGGCCTGGGAACTAATTTACCGCCCAGTTTAACCCTCTCATCAACTAAATATCAAGCAACAAACATGTCTAGTTATGTGGAAAGACAGAGATTTGGTTGCATATATCTGCAGATACATGTGGAAGCCACACTGCCCCGGCAAGGCACTCTGTGTTTAGTGTGGTCCTTACTCTTAATTCTGAGTCCCCAAAGTTGGGACATGCAATGCAGACAAATATTTGAGAGCTACTCACCTGGGAAGCTGCCAGCCTCCCTTTAGAACACTTCACAGGGAGAAATCCATATTGACTGAATTCCTCCCTGCTTGTTCTCATGGCAATTCAAATGAATAAAGGGGGTGGGAGCAGCTCAATCACTATTATTTATACAAAATTATTATTATTATTCAGGGCCTGGGAACTAATTTACTGCCCAGTCTAACCCTCTCATTAACTAAATATCAAGCAACAAACATGTCTAGCTATGTGGAAAGACAGAGATTTGGTTGCATATATCTGCAGATATATTCATTCATTTGAATTGCCATGAGCACAAGCAGGGAGGAATTCAGTCAATATGGATTTCTCCCTGTGAAGTGTTCTAAAGGGAGGCTGGCAGCTTCCCAGGTGAGTAGCTCTCAAGTATTTGTCTGCATTGCATGTCCCAATGTTGGAGACTCAAAATTAAGAGTAGGGACCACACTAAACACAGAGTGCCTTGCCGGGGCGGTGTGGCTTCCACGTGTATCTGCAGATATGTGCAACCAAATCTCTGTCTTTCCACATAGCTAGACATGTTTGTTGCTTGATATTTAGTTGATGAGAGGGTTAAACTGGGCGGTAAATTAGTTCCCAGGCCCTGAATAATAATAATAATTTTGTATAAATAATAGTGATTGAGCTGCTCCCACCCCCCTTTACACATAAAATAATAATCAACACACACAAAACAGCAATTTAAAGCAAATTAATCACAAAAATGGGACAGTTTTTAGTTATAGTGCAAATCATGCTTGAGTGTGTATATATGGCAGCAGATCAGGCTGGAGTACAGGTTCAGGATAAGTCTGCAGCCTTGTTGAGTGTACCCCCTGTACCACCAGTGGTACAAGAACCTCCAGTTGGGAACCGCCGGACTAGACCCCTCCACACCACCCTTAGTAGGGTCAAAGATTGCAAAAGGAGCATTTGAATTGCCTTATTCCTCCCCTACTTCATAAAAAAAAAGTATGGTAAATAAAGTTTTGTCTGGAGTTCAGAACAGGATTAATTTGTAATATTGCTTCTTTTCTCTGCAGTCTTCCTTTTTAGAAAGGCTGCGTTTGATATCAACAGGTCTGTCACTGTGGTAGAGCTGCTAGAAAAGGGCAGAGACGTGCTGTGAGCCTGGCCGGCAGCCTGTCCCATTCACAGGGTGATTTATGTCTGGGAAACCACTGCCCAGCTCATTGTCCCGTGCAGGGGCCATGGGCTGATCTGTTTATTGTGACAGCACAGAACAAGCCCTTCTGGGAATGGCCAGAGGAGCTGTGTCTCTAGTCTTTGGATTGACCGGGAGATGATTTATTGAAATACATATGAGACAAAACAAATGGCAAACTACTGTACAGGTTATAGTGCCATTCCCAGCCCTGGGATAAAACCCTTCCCAGGAGAGTGCATCACTGTTATTTCTGTGCAGTGATACCGTAGGTTTATCTGCCACCATACCAGGTGTGTAGATAACGTTAAAGGAGCAGTATCGCAAATTTTTCTTGGTGACATATTTAAATGGTACTTTGAATGTAGGTAAGTGTTGGGAGTAAGAATTACAAATGTAGAAAAAAATGATGTGTGTGTTGAGCAGCTGGAGACTAATAGCTCATGTTTATGTCTTCTGAGTGTCGGGACCGACACTCTGGCCTGTTCCATGCTGAGGAGAGGGGTGAAACAATGTATCAAAGTATCAGCTGTTCAGTGCTGGCAGCCGTCCAGCATAAGATAACAACATTGCAACATTGCCTGGCCAGAACTCATATATCTAAAACAGAGAGAAAAGCTCTAGAAGTCATTTAGCTGATTTTGACAGTTTTCCCTTCATGTTGGCTCTGCTGCAGAATCTTTCAGTTTACCATTTTCTCTTTCATATTCTTATTTTTCATTTTTCCATATGATCTTTCTTTCAGCTTTGTGCGTTTTGAGCAAAGCCCAACCCAGGATTTTCACTATCTGGAGTTTTGTTTTGTGCCCCTAGGGGCATCCCGACTTGGGATGCCCTGATATGTGAAATCCCCAAGTTCGCCTGTGAAAACGTACCTTTCCCTGTCCCACAGCGCATGCGCGGGCTCTCATCCAATCAGCGCTGTTTGCACGCAGATGGGGAGCCTGAGCAGTAACCTTCCTGGCCGCCCAGCCTGTCTAAATGACTATCTGCATGGCCGGGTCTTATAGACTTCAGGGTCGGCCACTCAGGGTTTTGTTCCACTTTAATACCTTTAGATTTTCCTGCACAGTTATTCAAAGAAGAATTTCAGTCGTTTTCAGTCAGTTTAGTTTATTTTGTATAGATTTTACACATTTGAGTCACCTGGTCTCATAACAAAAGCAGCACCTCACACACACACAGCCGTTACCACTGATTACAGTGTCAGCCTCTGAGGTAAAGTGTTGCTAGGAGACCAGTGGGCTAAATGAAGCAGCTCACTAAATACAACCCAGCAGATCCCCCTATTCAGCAAATGGACTGAGCCATTGTCATTATACAATTTAAAAGAAAGGCAGATATTTTTTCCTATTTCTATCGCCAGATTATTTATACACATGTTAGAAGCTATTGTGTGGCTATTTAATTATTTATCTTTTTTAATGCAAATTTCGCGATACTGCTCCTTTAAGCCAAATATGGCTCTATTCTGTTGTTTGCAGTTCTTTCAAATAGTTGTGCATCATCCGAATCCCAATCCCGTTAAAGTCTATATGGAATAAACCAGGATGTCACCGCAATTAAAGTAGGCAAATGCCCCAAAACTGCATGATGGGAAGACCTTCAAATCCAGAACATTGAAACAAAAACATCAGGTCCCCTTGGCCAAATAATGTATATTGGAAATTGGGAAAAGAACCTCCCATTGAACCCGAATAATACGCAAAAAGTCAAATGTCTGTATCTGGATAACGCACTCGCACTATCCAGATTGCTGCCATGAAAAAAATTCTCACCTTTTTTGTTTTATTAAAAACATATTTTCACTGATAATGGCAGCCCCTGTGTGCCTAAAGCGGACCTTCACCCTGAATAAGAGTGTATCTTATATGTTTCCCACACCCTGTACATACAGATTGCTCACATTAATCCGGACCTTCACTCTGAATAAGAGCCCATCTTATATGTTTCCCCCATCCTGTACATACAGATTGCTCACATTAATCCGGACCTTCACCCTGAATAAGAGCCTATCTTATATGTTTCCCCACCCTGTACATACAGATTGCCCACATTAAAAATCATCCTACCTGCATCTACTGCATGTTATGGGCCTTTAAACATCCAAGATGGCGGCTCATGGGGGGGCATCAGGCAGCCTGCAAACAGGAAGTGTCTTCTGACTGTGCCGCTCTGCATTCTGGGATTGCTGTCCTTTCCCTGACCTCAGCTCTGCTCTGTCTGTGCAAAGCACAGCTATAACCCACTCCCTGTACTTTATCCTGCTCTCCTCTCCTCAGTATGTGTGGTGCTTCTGAATCAAGATGGTGGTGCCCGTATCCTAGAGGGCTGAACAGAGTTGCAGCCCAGTGGGGGAAAGAATAATAAGTGACTAAAAACGTAAAATATATTAATTTTAGATGCTTTTTTAAGGGTTTGAGCTTTTCATTAAATGATGCTGAAGGTCTGGTTTAATGGTCGACAAAGTGAAAGCCGCTTTGGACGGCAATCCGGAAGCGCAGGTCGGCTCAGGAGCGAGCAGTGCGCTCCCATTGGCTCAGAGAACGCTGTCCCATTGACAGAGCGCACGCCAGGCCTGCCACCCCTTCTACCTAGGCATGTGCAGTCAGTGCTTCCAGGGCCAGCAGGAGTGCACCGCTTGCTAGGGAGCAGACCTGCGCTTCCGTATCGGCAGCCGACGCGGCTTCGGCTTTGCCGGCCACTAAACACACAGGGGCTGCCATTATCAGTGGAAATATTAAAGAGGAACATCAGACCTAAAATAAAAAGGGGCCAATTCCCACCTCCCCCACCATCAGCCCCTACTTACCTTTTGGATGTCGCCGCTGCCTGCTGCGGCAACATTCCAGATTCTCCCCCCGTCTGTAAATGACAGCACAGCTTTATCCATGCTCTTCAAAGTCCAGCGCCACTCAGCGAAGTCTCATGGAATTTTGGGCGGGTCCATTGCATCCCAATCACAGGCACTGTGCAGGTGCGCGATCGGGGGCTGCGCGCAGCGTCTGATAGGATGCAAGATGGCGCTGCCCGTCGAGAGGTCTCCTGGAATCCGAGGAACCCAGAAGATGGATGCCCTGGCAAGGTGAGTAAAAATGCTCAAAGGTAAAACCAGAGGGGAGGGGCAGCGGTTCGGTGAGATTTGGGGGTTTTAACCTCCCTCGATGTTCCTCTGGTGAGAATGTTTTTTATGTCAGCAATCAACATAGCACAAGTGTGTTATCCAAATACTAAAAATGTACTTTGTGGGTGTTATTCCAGTTTAACTCCTTGTAAAGTGAAAGGTTTCCTCTAACACAGGGATCCCCCAATCTTTTATATTAGGAGAGCCACAATTAATAGTGAATAGATCATAAAAGTCATATAACTATTATAGAATCATAGAGGGAGGCACTCAAGAAATGTATCCAAAAAATAGTAATTAATCACTGCACATAACCACTACACAATTAAAATCACATAATGAGACAATACATATAAGACAAACCAACATAGAAGTGTGTAGGCGATGGGGAGAGCACTGGCATGCACAAATATTAATCAGCATCTATATTTAAAACACATAAATACAAGTAATCTAATCATGTGCAAATCCTGCCTATGATCCGGATCCTATATCAAATAACTATAAAGTGCAAAGTGCAACCAATCAATAGATACATATACAATGTGTAATCACAAACAGAACCTACATGATTACCCAATACCTAAATACCCTATAAGAAATATAAATGACCACAAAATACCTCACCAATATAGATGCTAGTATCAATCAACCATTAAATACCAAATACAGCGCAAAAATATATCCAACCAAAATATACTCAAGGTATCACAGGTATGCCAGTAAAGGGTCTCCCCACCACCTACAGCACCAGGAGCCACGCATTCCGTGGGTGTATCCCCCACTTCATCAGGCTATAACTATTAACTATTATAGAACAGGAAACTATTTCAAGAGGAACAATAGTCAAAAATGACCATAGTCCCCCTTTACTACACAGCACCGGGGCAGTGCGACACAGCTGTCCCCCTGTGCATTGCGCCGGTAACAAAAAAGTCTGCTTGGGAACTCACCTTTTCTGTATCTTCTTCTAAGGCTCCTGTGGAGCAGCCTATCAGCCTTCAACGCCAGAAGTGCTAGTGGTAGTAAAGGTGGCAATGATTTGGAGGCTATGGACCAATTGGCTGCAAGGGAGGCAGCAGAAAGACAGCGGTTAGTTAGTGAGGATCGAAGGACCACAAGGGTGAAGTCGGGAGGAATCAGAGGTCTACAAGGTGGCAGCTAAAGACTACAAGGAGGCATAAAGGATCTGGAGGCTGTGGTGAGAACACTAAGGGGAAAGCACAGAAGGTGGTGAGGATCGGAGGACCACAAGGAGAGCAGCAGAGGAGTCCGTTAAGGTATGAGGAATACAAGGTGGCAGCTAAAACCCACAAGGAGGCAGTGGAGGAGGTGGTGAGGATCACGGGGCTGAGGACCAGTTGAAGCGTTAATTCTCTTTCTCTCTCTTTCTTTGACATCATTTCAGCCATCTTGCTGCTTTAGTATATTTAGACTTAGAGTTTTACCTTAAGCTTTGTGGTGTACGTGTGATTCTGAGGCTTGGTACAGCGAGAGCATTCCATGCACCCAAGGTTAAGATAAGTAACTCCTTAACTCCCTAAAGATACATTCTTCCTTCAATAAAGACATCAGAGTCATGTGTTGAATTGTCCCGCTGTGCATGTCTCTCTCTTAATTTAATCACATGATTCTCCAACCGGTTGTTAAAGGGTGAACAATACAGAGGTTGAGTCAGAGAGGCCAGGCAAGACTTAACGGGGGGTCCAAGCTACCACCCAACACCAGTTGGCTACATAAGAAGAGGCATTGAGGGCTGTAGAACCACAAGGTTGCAATGGAGGAGTTGGAAGGGATCAAGGGGAAAGAAATGGGCTGATAAAGACTGGGGGCAGTGCAGGAGGCAGCGAGGATCTGGAGGACAGTGAATCATTTGGTGAGGATCGGAGGCCCACAAGGGCACAGTTGGATTGGAGCAGAAGGAGGTGGTATAAGAAGGCCGAACCACAATGCAGTTAAAGCATAATCCATGAGTTTTTCCTGGACTGTGCTGCATATGCGCTGCAGTAGGGTTGGCACCTGGTCAGTGTCTTTTCTACTACGGTATGCTGGCCATTGGCCTGGCTGTGTCAGTATTTGTTATTTTACTGGTAATTGTAATTGTGGATATACTTTTCCCATCCTTAAACCGGACCTTCGGCATAATTTCATAAAAAGCCTAAACCCTTAAATAACTATTCCTCAGCATCTAAAATGAATATATTTTAAGTTTTTAGTCACTTACTTATTATTCTTTCCCCCACTGGGCTGCAACTCTGTTCAGGACTCTAGGATACGGGTGCCGCCATCTTGCCTCAGAAGCATCGCACATACTGAGGAGAGGAGAGTGGGATAAAGTACAGGGGGGCAGGTTTTAGCTGAGCTTTGCACAGACAGAGCAGAGCTGGGGTCAGGGAAAGGATAGCAATCCCAGAATGCAGAGCGACATAGTCAGAAGTCCCATGAGCCGCCATCTTGGATGTTTAAAGGCTCATAACATGCAGTAGATGCAGGTAGGATGATTTTTCATGTGAGCAATCTGTATGTACAGGGTGTGGGAAACATATAAGATAGACTCTTTTTCAGGGTGAAGGTCCGCTTTAATTACCAGTAAAAAAGCAAATACCGGCACCACCAGGCCAGGGGACGGTAAAGAAAAAAAAATAATACCAACCAGGTAGCAACTTTAGTTGCAGTCCACATGCTGCATGCAATGCAGTGCATAGTTGTGAAAGTGATCATTGATTTTATTGTGCTGATTTCATTGCCGTATTCATGCTCCTTAAGCAGCCAGGTATGAAATGGGCTTTAAAGCGGAACAAAACCCAAGCCCTGGAATAAAAAACATTCCAGTGCCAGCTATTGGCCTTTCCCCCTTCCTTTTGTGTGAAACCCCCCTGGGCACCCATAAACACTTACCTTTCCCTGCTCCAATGACGTCATTCAGCAAATGGCTCTCATTGTTGTGAATGGGGAGCATGTATTGCTGCATATCCATCAGCGTGCATGCATGTGCGCGCTCCAACCCCAGCCATTCAGATTGGCGAGAGCCCACGTACACTCCTGGAGGTGTCTGCAACATAAAAAATGATTTAGCTTTACTGGATAAATGGTAAAAACTGTAAAAACTGGAGTTTAATGTCTCTAAATGTAAAATCCTGCACTTAGGTAGAAGGAATCCCTGCTCTGAGCACCGTATGTGCAGCACTGTGTGACCCGGGACTTTAGAGGAAAGAGATTTAGGGATACTGATTACTGATAGCTGCAAGATGAGTGGACAGTGTAGCCAGGCAGTGGGAAAAGCAAGCAGGATGCTCGGCTGCATAGCTCGAGGCATCACCAGTAGGAAGAGGGAGGTTGTGATGCTGCTGTATAGAGCTCTAGCTTCTATGCGCTGTTGGAACCAGGAAGAGGTGAGTGAAAAGCAGTGTTCGGGGGGGGGGGGTTTACACAGCAGGCCATCCCAATTAGGGATGCCCCAGGAGAGTGGAACAAGATACGGAAAAGTCAAAGTCCCAGGTTTTATTCCACTGTAACAAAATATATATTTGTCCTTTAATGCCCGTTGTCTGTACAACTTTTCAGGGTGGGAAAGAGGGACAATATTTAAAAGCCAGAAATGTCTCCTTCCTTGGTTTTGTTCTGTTCCCTCCAGTGGGAAACCCCATCCAGAAAGCCCACTGTTCCCCACACCAACAGGCATGCGCAGGCTCTCGTCCAATCAGAGCCGTTTGCCGTGTTTACTTCCTTTTGGCAAAGCGTTCTTATTGAAATCAGTGAGGATCAATTGTTTACAATGGATAGCATGCGCCGCCGCATCACCAGCCTCGTGCTATCTGAATGGTTGGGACAGGCGTGCACGTATGCCACCGAGGATGCAGGGGGTGCGGCAACACATGGTCCCCATTGTAAACAATCAGAGCCGCATGCTAAATGAAAAAGTCGCGATAAGTGGCTCTGATTGGAAGAGAGCCCACGCATGCACTGTTGGACAAGGAATAGGTGAGTTACTATGGGCTATCTGGGGGGGGGGGGGGGTCACATTGAAGGGCATCCCAAAATGGAAGGCCAGTGGCTAGCTCTGAAGTATTTTAGATTCCAGGGCTGGCTGCTCAGGGTTTTGTTACTCTTTAAACCTCAAAGAGGGACAAATGATAATAATGAAGGACAGAGGGACATGCATACCCCCAACCACCCCGATTTTCCTGGGACAATCCCGATTTTTTTCCGGTGGTCCCGCGGCGCATGCCCTTGTCCCGCTCCGTCCTTACTCTGTCCCTCGCCGTTTTTTTTTTCTTGTTGAATCTCATTGGTGGTTCAGTGGGTGGGGGCGGGGCCCCAGGAAGGAGCCTCGCTGAAGATCGTGCAGGAGCTGAACTGGTGAGTGTGTGTGTTGTGTGTGTGTCTGTGTGTGCTCTGTGTCGTGTGTGCGTGCGTGTTGTGTATGGTGTGTGTGTAGCCAGCTGGGAGCTTGGATCCTTTGGTTTGTCCCCAGCTTTTAAAGGGGACCAAAACCCAGGATTTTGACTATCCTGGGTTTTGGTCCTTTCCCCGGGGGCTCCGCTGTGTGAACCCCCCCAGGTTGCCGCAGCAACTCACCTGATCGGGATGCCCCAGGGAAAGGAACAAAACCCAGGATAGTCAAAACTTTTGACTACCCTGGGTTTTGGTCCAATTTAAGGGCTGGTAGGCAACTGCCAGGGCAGAAGAAGGACACCTGTGTGTGTGTGTGTGTCTGTGTTGCACCTAACTGGCTGTAACAAGGGATGCCCCTAACTGGCTGTAACAAGGGATGCCCCTAACTGGCTGTAACAAGGGATGCCCCTAACTGGCTGAAACAAGGGATGCCCCTAACTGGCTGAAACAAGGGATGCCCCTAACTGGCTGAAACAAGGGATGCCCCTAACTGGCTGTAACAAGGGATGCCCCTAACTGGCTGCAATGAGGGATGCCCCTAACTGGCTGTAACAAGGGATGCCCCTAACTGGCTGCAATGAGGGATGCCTCTAACTGGCTGTAACAAGGGATACCCCTAACTGGCTGAAACAAGGGATGCCCCTAACTGGCTGAAACAAGGGATGCCCCTAACTGGCTGTAACAAGGGATGCCCCTAACTGGCTGAAATGAGGGATGCCCCTAACTGGCTGTAACAAGGGATGCCCCTAACTGGCTGAAACAAGGGATGCCCCTAACTGGCTGTAACAAGGGATGCCCCTAACTGGCTGTAACAAGGGATGCCCCTAACTGGCTGAAACATGGGGTGCCCCTAACTGGTTGAAACAAGGGATGCCCCTCACTGGCTGCAATGAGGGATGCCCCTCACTGGCTGCAATGAGGGATGCCCCTCACTGGCTGCAATGAGGGATGCCCCTCACTGGCTGCAATGAGGGATGCCCCTCACTGGCTGCAATGAGGGATGCCCCTCACTGGCTGCAATGAGGGATGCCCCTCACTGGTTGTATTGGAGGGATGCCCCTCACTGTATTATTATTTATTTTTATTTCTTAGGTGCTGTTTCCCTATAAGGGTGTGGCTAAGGGCGTGGTCGGGGGTGTGGCCAGGCGTGGCTTAAATGTGTCCCTCTTTACAGCTTTGAAAAGTTGGGAGGTATGGACATGGGCCAAAAAGAGGGACAGTTAGGAGGTAGGCATACACATACCTCCCAACTGTCCCTGATTTGGAGGGACTGTCCTTCTTTGGAGTCTATGTCCCCCTGTTCCTCGTTCTTCTCTATCCCTCTTTAGGTGTAACACCCAGACCTGCATTAATAAATTATTTATTGCCTATTCAATGTGTTTCTGTCTGTAACTGTTACACCCTATCTCCTATCCATCAATCAATGAGGGGGCGTGATTTAATTTAACAATTGTCCCTCTTTCCCACCCAGATAAGTTGGAAGGTAAGGGTATGTGCTAGGGTTACACGTCTGAGTGAGCAGTCCTTACCTAACAGAGAGTAAAAGGTTTTGCACTTATCAAAAATGGAAGCTAGACCGCTTTGCAGAGCTTTTATTATTGCGGTGCTGCAGCCAATCAGCAGCTTCGGCTCTCTCTAACACACACAGTCCTGCAGCGTACACAGAGTTCACTGATTGGCGATAAGCACGTCAGCCAATCAGCAGGGTCTTTCGTACCGGAAGTGGGATGCTGTTGCCGTGGGAACGCTCTGGACGCGGCCGTTTGAATCGCTGTACAGCAGAGGGAAGATGGCGCCTCCCGCAGCCGCCTCTGTGAGGAGAAAACCGGCAACGCTGCCGCCTGAGAGCGGGAAGCGCGGGCGACTGGTGGTGAATCAGGCGGTGCTGGCCGAGAGGAACCCGGGTGCGGTGGCCGCGGTGGGGGCCTGGATAGAGGCGGCTGACAGAGGGGGGCCCAGCCGAGCTCTGGTGAGTGAGGACCCCGGTCTAATTGGGTGACCCTGATCAGCCACAATCACGTTATTAGGGGCACTTAATATTCCTGACCTTCACCCTAAATAAGAGCCTATCTTATATGTTTCCCCCAAGTCACATTAAATATCATGCTACCTGCATCTATTGCATTTTCTGAGACTTTAAACATCCAAGATGGCGGCCCATGGAGGTGCAGGCTGCCTGCAAACAGGAAGTGTGTTCTGACTGTGCCACTCTGCATTCTAGGATTGCTGACCTTTTCTTGACCCCAGCTTTGCTCTGTCTGAGCAAAGCACAGCTACATCCCTGCTCCCCTGCATTTTTGAACCCTCTCCTCTCCTCAGTATGTGATGCTACTGAACCAAGATGGCGGCGCCCGTATCCTAGAGTGCTGAACAGAGTTGCAGGCCAGTGAGGGAAATAATAAAATGTAAGTGACTAAAAATGTTAAATATATTAATTTTAGATGCTGGGGAATAGTTTTTTAAACCGGACCTGCACCATGATTTATTGAAAAGCCCAAACCCTTATAAAATGATTCCCCAACATCTAAAATTAAAATATTTTAAGTTTTTAGTCGCTTGCTTATTATTCTTAACCCCCAATGAGCTGCAACTCTGTCCAGGACTCTAGGATACGGGCGCCGCCATCTTGATTCAGAAGCATCACACATACTGAGGAGAGGAGAGTGGGATAAAGTACAGGGGGTGGGTTATAGCTGTGCTTTGCACAGACAGAGCAGAGCTGGGGTCAGGAAAAGGACAGCAATCCCAGAATGCAGAGCAGCACAGTCAGAATACACTTCCTGTTTGCAGTTCCATAAGCCGCCATCTTGGATGTTTAAAGCCTCATAACGTGCAGTAGATGCAGGTAGGATGATTTTTAATGTGAGCAATCTGTATGTACAGGGTGTGGGAAACATATAAGATAGGCTCTTATTTAGGGTGAAGGTCCGGATTAATGTGAGCAATCTGTATGTACAGGGTGTGGGAAACATATAAGATAGGCTCTTATTCAGGGTGAAGGTCCGGATTAATGTGAGCAATCTGTATGTACAGGGTGTGGGAAACATAAGATAGACTCTTATTCAGGGTGAAGGACCTCGTTAATATTCATAAGGTTATTAAATTGGAACAAAACCCAGGAATTTAGGGGGTTTTGTTCCTTTCCCCTGGGGCAACCCGAATTGGGATGCCTTGCTGTGTGAAAGCCTTTTGAGTCCTAGGAAAAACCTACCTTCTGCCCGATCCAACGGCACATGCGCGAGACACAGCTGCACTCCGCTATGTGTGGCCCACGCCAGGCATTTGTGAATGGCACGCAAGCTGTTGGAGGGTACGGGGCTGGCGCGCTCTGCCACTATCGGCTACACTCGACCCTTAGCAGAGATTATAATGATAATGTAAAAATACAATACTATATGGACAATAGGACCGCACTCTGGATCAAAGGGAAGTAAATTAGTGTGCAACACTAGAGGTTGGTCTAGGAGGGAGTCACCCTCCGAGAACCAATTTACAAACGAATAGGGGTCCCACACACCCCAAAAGTCCCAACCTCATATATTAAGTGGCACCACTACAATGGGTTAATACCAAAATACACAAAATTTTATTATTAATACACCTTCAAGTACAATTAAAGACAATTAAAAACAATTAAAACACATATAACATATGTTGGAAGGAGCAAGCCTGTACCAACAGTCGCTGGACCAGGGACCAGGAAATGACAGATCTAAGTATTTATTGCTGCTGAATGTAAAAACTAATGATATTCTTAAGGAGATAATAAAGTGTCTAAGTGCCTAATGTAGTGACTATAATAATTAGGGGTCTATTAGTGTATTGTATGTATATTTTAAATGCCTTATAAAAATTAGAACCTAATCAACGTGATTATATATGACATTAATATTAAAGACTAATATTTAAATAATTAGAGAAAAATCAGTAACAATATATATAAACCTCCCAGCAAAATTGGTGAGTCTCTACCAAACAATATCTAATAATATCGGATTTCAACCCTAAATACCCACAATAAAGTGCTATGTGCTGAAGTACAAAAAACAAAAAACAACTACCTACTATAAATAAATGACACAGAAGGACCAACCAGCAGGAAAAGACCAGACAGAAATACACAAGAATTACTTACTACCAAATATAAAGAAACATAAGAGAAACAGCAGCCAGGTCCCCTGTCAGCCAACAGGCTCACCCCCACCGTCACCAGCCGACGCGTTGCGTGACGTCAAACGCGTCACTTCATCAGGGCAAGTGAGGTGCACATTATGGCGTCCCTTAAATACTCTGCCTACCTCCGCTCCAGACAGGTGTCCGCGAATGGGGAAACGGGCGGCCGCCAAGCACGCTCCGGCCGGAAGCGCGCCGGCGGCCCACGACCCCGGATGGCAAAAAGGTGCGTTCCCGGAAGCGGAAACACGGGTGGAGCGCACTTGCGTTCCAACCCAGACGCGGACTTAGATGGAAAAACAGCGCATAGCGGCCAAACTGCACTGCAGCTCGGCAACCGCGCAGCAGTGTACAGGAGCGGAGGGAGGTAAGTATAGGGATCCATACTGAAAAATAAAAATAAAAAAGTCTTACAAACAACGGCCTATACAAATAAACTAACAATTAATACAATATCTACTAACGATTCTCACCACATTTATAATGGTAACTCTAATATGTACAATAACACCATGTCACAAATGATTGGCTGAAAGCCATAGATACCACTTGGACTAAGAGGAGTATTTGAACTCAGGGCAACGCACATTATTATTATACCGGGGGACCTCAAAAAACAACGCAACATTATCTATACCGGCATCCATGGCTGGGATGCCCCAGGGAACCCACCACAGTTGTGATAACAGGGAAAGAGAGGGAAGAGAGGGAAAAAAGGGAAAAAAAGGAAAAAAGGGGAAGGAAAGGAACAAAAAAGGGAAAAAAATACTTACATATTAGAGTTACCATTATAAATGTGGTGAGAATCGTTAGTAGATATTGTATTAATTGTTAGTTTATTTGTATAGGCCGTTGTTTGTAAGACTTTTTTATTTTTATTTTTCAGTATGGATCCCTATACTTACCTCCCTCCGCTCCTGTACACTGCTGCGCGGTTGCCGAGCTGCAGTGCAGTTTGGCCGCTATGCGCTGTTTTTCCATCTAAGTCCGCGTCTGGGTTGGAACGCAAGTGCGCTCCACCCGTGTTTCCGCTTCCGGGAACGCACCTTTTTGCCATCCGGGGTCGTGGGCCGCCGGCGCGCTTCCGGCCGGAGCGTGCTTGGCGGCCGCCCGTTTCCCCATTCGCGGACACCTGTCTGGAGCGGAGGTAGGCAGAGTATTTAAGGGACGCCATAATGTGCACCTCACTTGCCCTGATGAAGTGACGCGTTTGACGTCACGCAACGCGTCGGCTGGTGACGGTGGGGGTGAGCCTGTCGGCTGACAGGGGACCTGGCTGCTGTTTCTCTTATGTTTCTTTATATTTGGTAGTAAGTAATTCTTGTGTATTTCTGTCTGGTCTTTTCCTGCTGGTTGGTCCTTCTGTGTCATTTATTTATAGTAGGTAGTTGTTTTTTGTTTTTTGTACTTCAGCACATAGCACTTTATTGTGGGTATTTAGGGTTGAAATCCGATATTATTAGATATTGTTTGGTAGAGACTCACCAATTTTGCTGGGAGGTTTATATATATTGTTACTGATTTTTCTCTAATTATTTAAATATTAGTCTTTAATATTAATGTCATATATAATCACGTTGATTAGGTTCTAATTTTTATAAGGCATTTAAAATATACATACAATACACTAATAGACCCCTAATTATTATAGTCACTACATTAGGCACTTAGACACTTTATTATCTCCTTAAGAATATCATTAGTTTTTACATTCAGCAGCAATAAATACTTAGATCTGTCATTTCCTGGTCCCTGGTCCAGCGACTGTTGGTACAGGCTTGCTCCTTCCAACATATGTTATATGTGTTTTAATTGTTTTTAATTGTCTTTAATTGTACTTGAAGGTGTATTAATAATAAAATTTTGTGTATTTTGGTATTAACCCATTGTAGTGGTGCCACTTAATATATGAGGTTGGGACTTTTGGGGTGTGTGGGACCCCTATTCGTTTGTATAATGTAAAAATATTCACAAATATAAATATTAGTACATAACACTGCGCTTAGTTCATGATTATAAAAGATTAAAAGTTCTTCAGATTTAAACCGGACCTTCACCATGATTTAATGAAAAGCCCAAACTCTTAAAAAACGATTCCCCAGCATCTAAAAATAATATATTTTACATTTTTAGTCACTAACTTATTATTCTTTCCCCCACTGGGCTGCAACTCTGTTCAGGAATTTAGGATACGGGCGCCGCCATCTTGACTCAGAAGCATCACACTTACTGAGGAGAGGAGAGTGGGATAAGGTACAGGGGGCGGGTTATAGCTGCGCTTTGCTCAGACAGAGCAGAGCTGGGGTCAGGAAAAGGTCAGCAGTCCCAGAATGCAGAGCAGCACAGTCAGGAGGCACTTCCTGTTTGCAGGCTGCCTGATAAGATGGCGGCTTCCATAAGCCGCCATCTTGGATGTTTAAAGGCTCATAACATGCAGTAGATGCAGGTAGGATGATTTTTAATGTGAGCAATCTGTATGTACAGGGTGTGGGAAACATATAAGATAGACTCTTATTCAGGGTGAAGGTCTGGATTAATGTGAGCAATCTGTATGTACAGGGTGGGGGAAACATATAAGATAGGCTCTTATTCAGGGTGAAGGTCCGGATTAATGTGGACAATCTATATGTACAGGGTGTGGGAAACATATAAGATAGGCTCTTATTCAGAGTGAAGGTCCGCTTTAATAATGCTCAACGTGTGATTGTCCTTATTCCAAAAGGAACACAAAGTATGTATATATAGATATATATATAAACTAATCGGGCGATAGAAGTGATAGAAGAAAATTTGTATCCCAAAGCACGTGCACTTCACACTGTGAGATAGCTGAACTCAATCCACCACCAGTAATGTAGACTCTTACCAACTAAGGAAAGATAAAGGGGCTTCAAAGCATCCAAATCGGCAACCGAAAATTCCAGGTGCGTTCCCTTTAAGGCATACACTCGCCAACGTTGGTAGCAGAGCAAAGGTCCAAATTTGGGCAGAAGCACATAAAAAACAACAAAGGGGACCAAATCTAGTGTAATTCCGCAATAGCGCAAAGTTTAATAGGTAATCATAAAATGCACTCACAAACAAATCGATAAAAGCAGCATTAAACCGGACCTTCACCATGATTTATTGAAAAGCTCAAACCCTTATAAAACGATTCCCCAGCATCTAAAAATAATATACTTTAAGGTTTTAGTCACTTACTTATTATTCTTTCCCCCACCGAGCTGCAACTCTGTCCGGGACTCTAGGATACGGGCGCCACCATCTTGATTCGGAAGCATCACACATACTGAGGAGAGGAGAGCGGGATAAAGTACAGGGGGCGGGTTATAACTGTGCTTTGCTCAGACAGAGCAGAGCTGGGGTCAGGAAAAGGTCAGCAATCCCAGAATGCAGAGCAGCACAGTCAGAAGGCACTTCCTGTTTGCAGGCTGCCTGATGTTCCATGAGCCGCCATCTTGGATGTTTAAAGGCTCATAACATGCAGTAGATGCAGGTAGGATGATTTTTAATGTGAGCAATCTGTATGTACAGGGTGGGGGAAACATATAAGAGACTCTTATTCAGGGTGAAGGTCCGGATTAATGTGAGGAATCTGTATGTACAGGGTGTGGGAAACATATAGGATAGGCTCTTATTCAGAGTGAAGGTTCGGATTAATGTGAGCAATCTGTATGTACAGGGTGTGGGAAACATATAAGAGACTCTTATTCAGGGTGAAGGTCTGCTTTAAGTATGATCCAAATCTCACCGGCCCTGGAATCCGACAGCCATAGGAAGGGAGATCGCACAAATCGGGGTACCACTTAGCAGAGATTGATGAGGGCAGCTGAGTGCGCTGGTTGTACAAGAGCCCGCTCATGCGCTGTTGGACTGGGGAAAGGTGAGTTTTACTGGGCAATCTGGGGTAGTTTCACACAGTGAGACATCCCGAATAAGGGTGTCCCAGGAGCAAAGACTAAAGTCTGGAATAGTCAAAATCCTTGGTCTTGGCTCACTTGAAAGTGGAGCAAAACCTACCTAGCCTGGTCTTTTAGATTCCAGGGCTGGCTGCTGGCCTTCCCTCTGGGGCATGCCAAATTGGGATACCCCGCTGTGTGAAACCCCACAGAAGTGCCAGTAATCACTCACCTTTTCCCGGTCCAATGGCTCCTGCGCGGGCTCTCGTCCAATCCAATCTCGTCAGCTGAAATGACAATTCGGCAAGGCGTCTCTGATTGTTGTGAATGGGGAGCGGGAGCGGACGCTTCCTCGGGCTGTGTGCACTCTCCCGCCCCAGCCATTGAGATCTAATCACCAGGCTTACCGGCGGAGACTGAGCGTGCTGGTCAGCCAATCGGCATGCTCAATTTCACTCGGCTCTCCTAGTGGCTAAGCCGCCTTGAGCAGAGCTGAGCGTGCCGCCGGCTACATTCCCCGCTCAGATTCTAGCTGTGCCCGCACCGCCCATTCAGAAAGGCCTGCCGTAGGTGTGCGCACAGATAAATGTGAACGGGGAGCTGCTGCTATGGCGCTGAGACCCGGCGAGAATTTTGGGAACAGGTATGTGGATCTGGGGATGACGTGGATTTCACACAGTGGGGCATTGCAATTCAGGATGCCTCAAGGAGTGGGACTCCAGGGCCTCTGAATTCCTCTTTAATTCAACGCATTCCGCCCTCGCTCAGCTGCAGCTAGCGTTATCCGCTGGGGAGGGGGCTATTGTGTGCCCTAGGTGTTGGTGGTGGGGTGTGTATGGCGTTGCACTGGTAAGCCTGGTGATCCCAGTCCAAGTCAGCTAGAAGGGTCAGACCTCAAAGTGGACCAAACGCACCGGATTTCCTCACCCTGGGGCGTGGATGTCCCCTTGTATGCATCACTTGCATCCTTTTCCAGCTGTGCACAGCCAGACCCGCTGTAACTGAATGGCTGGTGTAGCTGCGCACAGCCAAAGGATGCGAGTGACGCCGCGTGCTGGTCGCGTGTGTGTGTCTAGGATTCCAGTCCAGAAGACAGCATCCTGAGGAAGTGGGCGGGGCCACGTAACGCGTAGATGCTGATTCTACCCCTCTGTGGGACCTGGGACTCATCTTTACTATGGTGATATGAGACATGCTTATTTTTGCCTATATTTTTTTACTCATATATTATCAAATGGAATTGGGATTTGTATATAGAGAAGTATCACTCACATAGGGGAGATTTACACATACTGGCTTGTTTTGCACAGATAGTTTACAGCACATTGCACTTTTTCGCTTTTGTCAGCTTTTTTGGAACAGATAATTTATAGCACATTGCACTTTCTTTGTTTAATGCTCGGTTATTAGTGGACCGGGTTTATACATACACTTATACAGATTTTTTTTGTGTGGAGCTGTGTGATTATTAACTTTTCTTGTTCTCTGTATATACATCCTAATAATTATTATAAACTATTATTAAATAGTATTGCATACAATTTGTTACTATCATCTGATTGAATATATATCATGGATTGAATTTGGGCTTATATGTATTTTCTATTAAAGTGGACCAACACCCAGGGGGGATCGGCCCGGGAATCTATAAGCTTCCCGGATCGATCAGATCCCTCCCCGCGGGGCATCCGAAATCGGGATGTCCCGCGGGGAGGAACCCCCCAGGAGGCCCACAAACCTTACCGGCGATCCAACGGCGCATGCGTGAGACGCGGCCGCGTCTCTCGCTTCCCTCTAGCAGGGCGCGCTCCCGCGCCGGCCGTTTTGTGAATGGCCGGCGCAGGCGCGCTCCCTGTTAGAGGGAAGCGAGAGACGCAGCCAATGACAGCGCTCTGGTATGCGCGTCCAAGCGGCTTTGGACGCGCATACCAGAGCGGCTCTGAGCGCTGTCATTGGCCGGACGAGGTCACGTGGGAGCGGGGAGAGGTGAGTTTTTGCGGCGATCGGGGGGGTTTCACACAGCGGGGCACCCCCGATCGGGGTGCCCCACCTAAGTGGACCAACACCCAGGATAGTCAAAATACTGGGTGTTGGTCCACTTTAAAGTGGACCAACACCCAGGATTTTGACTATCCTGGGTTTTGGTCCACTTCAGGGGGGCACCCCGATTAGGGGTGCCCCGCTGTGTAAAACCCCCCAGAAACACCCCAATACTCACCTCACAACGCTCCCACGTGGCCGGGTGACAGCGACGGACAAGCGCTGACAGCGACGGACAAGCCGCCGCCTCCCGCACGTCCCTCTCACAGCGCGCGCGCCGCCGCCGAGGAGGTGAGTTTTTGGGGGGTTTTCGGGGGGGGTCCCTCACCGCGGGACATCCCGATCTCGGATGTCCCGCGGTGAGGGAGGTGATCGGTCCGGGAATCTTAAAGATTCCCGGGCCGATCACCCCAGGGTGACGGTCCACTTTAAACAGGCAGCTTATATACTGTATAATTGTTTAGAGTCAATAATAAGGTTTGCCACCAGAGGGCGTTGTCTTTCATGTTTTTAAATGGTCTAATTATGTGTGTATGTATAGTTTTTGTTGTATTGGTACTTTTGCGATATTAAATTTATTTAATTCTTAACATTAATGCTGGTTTGTGCGGCCTCATTTATAAGGTGCTTTCTTTGAGCTTGTGCTGGCTGGCTCATTTGTTTGGATTCCAGTCAGCTTCTCCAGCCACACATTAATATGCACGGCCAGAGAAGCTGATTGGAGGAGAACCGTACCTGCGCTGTGGTCGAATGGGGGGGGGGGGGGGTTCAGACAGCGGGGCATCTCCTATTGGCATGCTCCAGGGGAACAGATTTTTGGTCAACTTTAAAAGGGAGCAACCACCAGCCTAGATTCTAAAAGTCTATCTTCATCATAAGGGTGCAGTCGTGGCCTAGAGGTAAGGAAGTGGCCTTGTGACCGCAGGGTGGCAGGTGTGGCCATGGGGCATGACTGTAGTCTGGAACAAGCCACCTAAACCCCCAACTGCTCCCTGGGTGGTGTACTTGGGGCACGTGTACACACACACTGCAGGGATGGGTTACATGTGAAGGAAGAATTCCTATGTGTGCTGAAGCATACAATGGCCGTCTATGTCCCTCAAAATAAAATCCTTGTGGAGCATCCTGAATTGAGATGCCTCGCTGTGCCGCCCTGCTTTCGCAGCCAGTGCATTATGGGCAATACGAGACTAGTCCGTTTGACCCCCTACGAGCAGTTCTACCCTGAACGGCTTACCTTGCCTTGACCTTTATACTACTTGCCCATCAGTTTAACGTTGTTCATCATTTCAGGTGTCTGCAGAGGAAGTAGAAGAACGGCTGATTCAGCATCAGAAGGAAAAAGAGCGGCGACTGGTCCATTTCCAGTGGGAAGTTAAGCAAAGGGTTAATCAGCACGCCAAGCAGCGCAAGCGGCACCAGCTGCAGAAGTCCTATGATGCTGTAAGTGCTGCTGGCTTCTTGTTGTTTAAAAACCCAACTTCACTTGCCTTATTTTGACTTTCCCGGATATAGTTCCGTATTGGGATGCCCTGTTGTGTGAACCCCTCCCCACAGATTGCCAGTATTCGCTCCCCTTTCCCCGGTCCAGTGACGCATGCGCAGGCTCTCGTTCGCTCAGGAGCGATTTGCTGTGCCTATGTTATTCGGCGAGTGGCTCTGATAGGCCTCAATAGGAAGCGCAAGCGGCTGCCTCTCCAGCGGCGTGCACACGCTCCCGTCCCAGCCTATATATATCTTACCGGGACGGGAGCAGGTGCTACAGCCCAAAGATGCGGGGGATGCAGCTGCTCTCGCTTCCAATTGCAAACAGTCAGAGCCATTTTTAGAATGACATAGTCACGGCAAACGGCTCTGATTGGACGAGAGCCTACGCATGCGCCGTTGGACCAGAGGGAGCTGAGTGAATGCTCGCCTGCAATCCAATTTGGGATGCTCCAGGGGAAGGCTAGCAGCCAGCCCTGGAATCTATTAGATTCTAAAGCCAGCCGCACTGGGTTTTGTTCCACTTTGAAGTGGACCAAAATCCACCCTGGAGACTCCAGGGCAGGCTTACTCCCTCCCCCGGGGCACCCATATTTGGGATGCTCTGCTGTGTAAAACCCCCCCCCCTGGTCGCCCAGTAAACTCACCTTCTCCCTGCTCCAACGGGGTACGCGTGAGCAGCGGGCACTGCCTGCCGTACCTTTAGCAGGACGCGTGCCCACACCAGGCATTTGTGAATGGCCGACATGGGCCCGCTCCCTATTAGAGGGTAGCGGGGATGCAGCCACTGGCGCACTTGGCTAGACTCAGCTGGAGGTGAGTCTGAGACGATCTGACGTCTGCACAGGCGAGCATGCTGATTGGACGAGAGGCCGCGCATGCACTGTAGGACTGGGGAAACGTTAGTTCTGGTTGGTGTCCTGGGGGACTTCACACAGCGGGGCAACGACCAAAACCTGGGATAGTCAAAATCCGGGTTTTCATCCACTTTAATGGGATGGTCTGAAATAAAATAAAAATAAAAACGTCCACTGTTTTCATACTTCCCAATGGAGGAGACAATTGATTTTGTACCCCCCCCCCCCCCCCCCCCATCACCCAAAACCAACCTGGGCCGGCCCTGGAATCTAAAATGTTCCAGGGTCGTCCGCTGATGTTTCCCCACCTTCACCTGGCGTCTGTAAAAGCTCACCTCTCCCGGTGCATGCATGGGCCCTCGTCCAATGAGAGCTGTCACTACTAAAAAGATGTTTTGAGACTGCACCGGAAATTGCAAAAAATGTATATTCACAATAGGATAATCAGAAAGAAAGGGCAGTGTGCACACGTGGGTATTAAACACTCTAAGAATATATAATGGGGCAAATCCCACTACTTGCCCAAACACCCATCAAAACATGGCACCACCGCTATTATCAAAAATAGATATTTCTTTATTACTAGAAAGCAATTACTAGAAAGTTAAAAAACACTAAAGACAACAATATGTACAATAAGGAAGGGTACAACATATGGGGGCAGTGGGGATGGCAGTTCTAATAAAAATGATCACACTTCAATATATATTAAGCCCGGCTGCAAACTAAAGTGCATAAGTGCAATGTGCTCAATTCCATATGTGCTAAGTGGCACCTGCTAACTAAATCAATACAAACCTAATAAAAAATACAAACCTGAAAAATATACCAAAACCAAGTGGTTCTAATCCCTAACAGTGAACAATGAAACTTCCTTCCTCAGGACATGAGGAAGTGACGCGTATGACGTCACGCAACGCGTAGACGGTTGTGGGCAGTGGGCAGGTGGTCGTACAGACATGTAAGTTCACTTTCTCTTATACTGGGGCTTGTTGCTTTGGTCCCTCCTGGCGTGGTTCTCACATATATGACTTATAGTTATAGTTAGGTGGCTTTACTTAGGGTCTATATAGTTTCATTGTTCACTGCCATCCACACTGCCCCCATATGTTGTACCCTTCCTTATTGTACATATTGTTGTCTTTAGTGTTTTTTAACTTTGTCCAGTATATGTGATGCTTTCTAGTAATAAAGAAATATCTATTTTTGATAATAGCGGTGGTGCCATGTTTTGATGGGTGTTTGGGCAAGTAGTGGGATTTGCCCCATTATATATTCAATGAGAGCTGTCTGTCGTGACTATGGCCTTCAGCTAATGGCTCTCATTGTTGTCAATGGGGAGTGTGTGCTGCCTACGCACTGCCCTCAGTTGTGGCCCCAGCACCCCTAGGGATTTGTTGTGCTCAGCTTACCTAACTTGCAGTACAAGCGGCTGCCCACTAGAGGGCAATGTGTTGCTAATTCTTGAAGTCGAGATAGTGTACCTTACCTCAAACAGATACACCCAAGCCACAGGCCCTAGATTAGCCCAACAGTTCCCATCAATATGCCGCACACAAAAAAGTTTCTTGTTAATAAAAAAAAATCTATTTTATTAGGTTGAATCTATGCCAATTATGTCTCTACAAAAACATGAAAGACTGAATAAAAAAACATGTATAGACAATTTAAAAACAGATGGAGAGTTGTCCTATTTCTGCTCTCAAAATAAACCAATACATATGCCAATCCATATCATTAATAACATCAATAGCTATTACAATGCTATATACAGAACTGAGAATCTTTTCATGAATGTGCACAAAATGTGCAGTGAATGAATAACCCAAAATTACTCCAAAAAACAACCAAACTGGCCAAAATTGACTCCACAGGGGGGGTTCTGATTTACAATGTAAAGTGCTATTGTGCAAAGTGCTTGGTGCAATCTCCAATATGCAACCATATAAGAAGTGTAAAAGGCAAAATAATGTATCAGTCTGTAGATATTACATATAGCAAAGATAGTAGGATCAAAATAGGATTAAGTTACATCACCAGATCATTGGAGCATAGGAACCTCAGACCAACAAGCCGACGCGTTGCGTGGCGCTACGCCACTTCGCCAGGGTGAGTGGCTCGTTAGATACCCCCCATTCCTTTTAAACTCACCTGTGGAAGTTGCTGTGCCAATGAGCTGAGGCGCCGCCGCCATCCCGCGCGCGCCCCGTCCGGCGGTGTACTTCCGCCGCAGGGGTCACGAGCCGGACGCTACGTCACCTCCGCCCGGTGACACGCATCAGACTAGGAAGTGTGGTGTGGCGCGCCGCAGCCCGGAACCACTCCCCTGCAGTAGGAGGGTCCGGACTGCCGCGCGCCCGGGAGTGTACCTTACCTCGTCTGCTATCCAGCACATTTCCCCTGGCAATTCCAGCACTGGCTGTGGCCTTTGAGGTCTTGGAGAGACTGCACAGAGCTGCATTCACCGCTCACAGGCGTCGGGGGGGGTTCTAGAGATTAAGAGTCCGGACTTTCACTTTAAAGGGAACTGAAGTTTTTACTGCTCAATCACTTCAGGTGTAAAAACTGTGCTACTTTTTTGGAGTAAAAACTGGCACTTTACTTTCCTTGTATAATATCTTGGGGTGATTTTAAAGCAGACCAACAGTCAAAAATGACGTAAACCAGACCAATGCAACCAACAGTGCTCATATGCATCCCTCCCCAGGGAAATTGAGATTGCTACACAAAAAAATGGTGGTTCATGGATCTGCAAGCCGCCTGCAAACAGGAAGTGCTGCTGGGCTTCCTGTTACTGTGCATTGTCGGCTGAATCCAGGAGAGGCTGGGAGAGAGAGCTCCAAAATAGCCACTACCTTTCTTTTCCAACTGTGCCAGGCTGTTGGTCTGGTTTAAGCATCGGGTGTAAATAGAACTTCTGTTGCTGTCACGGCGCTCAGGCAGTATCCATTCTAGTGTGGGGGATGATGCTTTGTGCAGCCTCTCCAGGATGGGCAATGCCCATTGCTGGAATTGCCTTGGGCTGGGGAAGGGGGGGGGGGGGGGGGGGCTGTGGCGCTGGAATGCTGGCAAGGTTAGCTGTATTTTTTTTTGTTGTACCCCCCCCTGGCTGTCCCCAGGGGCATCCTAAATCAGGATGCTCCACTGTGTGAGACCCACCCGCCCCGCAGCTCGCCTGCTTCCTGGCTCCCTCACCAATGTAAACATCGGGTGGCCACATCCCCAGCCAGCCAGATCGGCTGGGACAGGAGCGCACCCAAGCTGGGGAATGCTCCAGAAACGGAGCGTTTGCCGAACATTACATACAGCTCTGATTGGGCAAGAGCCTGCACATGGGCCATAGGACCAGGGAAAGGTGAGTGTGTATGGGCGGTCTGGGGAGCTTCACACAGCGGGGCATCCCAAATCAGGATGCCAAGGTACCAAACTCGAGAGTCAAAATCTTGGGCTTTCTTCTGCTTTAAACCAGTGGTTTCCAACTGAGGGTTCTCGAGATCTAATGAGGCGGTACTAGGCCTGGCCAGTACCTAAATCTTATCTGCTGCCATCTATACTTTAGAAAACTGCTACAAAATGGGTATTTGTGCTGTGCTTTTTTGTGTATTTCATTCACTTAAAATGGAGAAAATGGTAAAAAATGCCCATAATAATTAACACATTAGAATATATATATATATATATATATATATATATATATATATATATATATATATATATATAGAAGAAGTTGTTAGGACCCCAGTAAAATAAAAAAAAAGTTTACTATCGCAGAATTTTGGTCCTCTCCCCCCGCCCCCCCCCCCCCACCCTTGGGGTACCCTGGTTTGGGGTGCCCCGCTGTGTGAACCCCCCAGAACGCCAAGCTCACTCACCTCTCCTTGAGCCCAAGGCACAGGCATAGCCTCTCATCCAATTAGCTTCTTTAATGTGCGGCTAGAGAAGCTGCATGGAATCCTTAGCCGCACTTGCGCCGGGCATCACTCAATTCCCTTCGGCTGTGTGCGCACCATGGGCTCGGAGGAAAGGTGAGTTATCTGTGCCCTGGGGGGGGAGGAAGTAAGCCTGCCCTGGAGTCTGAGACTCCATGGTGAGTTTAGGACCATGGAACAACACACTAAATAAAATGTGTATATCTAGATAGTGTACCCGCGCTGTTCAGATTGCTATCTGTAATAGAACACTCGCCTTTTTTATTTTCTCTCAAAATCGTTATTTTCTAAAACAATGGTGTCCACTGCGGTGCGCTCCCGGAGGCTCCGAATGTGCATGCCCAGTTGGAAAGGGGGGCGGACCTGGCAATGGCCCATTCAGAGGGCATGCGCGCCAGGCCTGTCCCCCTTCCAATTGGGCAGGATGTTCGCTTAAATGAGTTTTTTACTGAGTAGTTTGGTTGATTTCTTGATCAGTTGGCGAGAGAGGGTCTTATCGTGAAGCAGACCTCAGACAGCGCTATGCACCTCACTCCAAAGAGAAACACCTGCACTTACCGCAATACACAAGTCGCCATCGGCAGTTCTCCCGTTCGTTGTGTCTCAGCACAGAAAATCTGTGACGTTGAAGAGGATTCGGAGACAACAGATGAAAATGGAAACCACTTATTTAAAGAGCATTCTAAAACTGTAAGTACCTGGGAATTGCATTCTAAAACTGTAAGTACCTGGGAATTGCACATGTGCGGGCTTATGTTCTGCTGGCTACAACCTGCTTAGACGTCCTTATTGCTCTGTCCATGTTCAGTTTTAGCCAGCTCCTGGTCCCTGAGTCTTTTTTTTATATATTCTTTATTTTCATTTTCAAGCTGTAGAGACATTTTCCATAAGGTAGACAAACAAGTTCAGACATACAGCCTGTGCATAGCAAAGACAGAGCAAAATATTGCAATCCGATGAGTGATACTGTTACTATATGGTCCCTGAGTCTTAGTGAGCCTCTCTGGAGCGCGTCACGTCATGTCACCCTTCCCACAGATGGGTCCTCCAATGCCGCCGATTGCCCTCCAGTCCTCAGTCATTGCCACCTACTCTGCTGTGGCTGATAGTCCTCTGATCCTTGTCATCGTCTTGTCTGCTGCCATTTAACCATCCTTGGTTCCATTTCCCTGGGACATCCCGAATGTGAAACTCTCCGGATTTCCCTCAAAACTCCTGACAATCCCACGGTGCATGCACATTCTCTCTTCCGATCAGCGCTGTATACTATACATATTAATGCACAGCATACAGCTCTTCTGTTTACACATCTATATAGAAGGGAGCGGCTGCATCCATGGAGGGTGCGGAGTGAGGTTGCCGGCAATGTGGGAATAGGGGCAGTCCCAGAGGGTATCGCACAGCAGGGCAACCCAAATCTGGGCGCCCAGGGACAGCCAGAAAGGGTTTTGGTCTAATTTAAAGTTAAAGTCCACTTTGTGAACTTTCCCACAGACATCAGTTAGTGCTAGAGGGCATGAGACTACCCACTTACCTGCCACCCACTCCCATAAGTACACAGGGAGCCCAAGTGGGCCCCTGGAGATGCCAGAGGCCCTGGCATGTGACTGGGTATGCTCTGTGCTGGAGTCGGCCTTGTATATGAGGAAACCTCTGGCCGATGCGTGCACAGCTACCCAATTAAGATATTTGTTACCTAATGGTAACCCCACCAGGTGACATTTTGCTTTACCTGCTGCTCCAGTGATTAAGCCTACTGGATCTTCTTGCTTGCTCGCATGTGCCGTCAGGCTTGAGAGTCTCCTAGACCCCAGGGTGGGTTTTGGTCCACTTTATATGGCAGGGGGAGGGTTTAGAAGGCTTGCGCCACTCGCTTGCGTCAGGCTCGAGAGTCTCCTAGACCCCAGGGTGGGTTTTGGTCCAATTTATATGGCAGGGGGAGGGTTTAGAAGGCTTGCGTCAGGCTCGAGAGTCTCCTAGACCCCAGGGTGGGTTTTGGTCCACTTTATATGGCAGGGGGAGGGTTTAGAAGGCTATTTTCTATAAATGTTATCTTGCAGATGCCCTGGTTTTATTTTACCTTTGCTGTATGATGTTAATGTGCTTCTCTATGATGATTTTTCCATCTCTCCCTTGTTTTGCTGACAGCTCACGGAAACTATGCGGCACGTTCGTGACCGGCTGGCGGCTCTGAAGACGGTGGAGAGCGAGGAGTTAACCCTGCCCGGCGGCCTTTGGAAAGTTTCCCCAACCAGAGATGTGAGTGTGGAAAAACCCTTTGCTATGGGGGAACGTTGAATAGCGTAAAGTGGGGAAATGCTATTGTGCCAGGATACTTAAACCGGATTTTCAGCATAATTTAATGAAAAGCACAAACCCTGAAAAAACTATTCCCCAGCATCTAAAATTAATATATTTTAAGTTTTTAGTCACTTATTATTCTTTCCGCCACCGGGCTGCAACTCTGTTCAGGACTCTAGGATATGGGTGCCGCCATCTTGACTCGGAAGCATCAAATATTCTGAGGAGAGGAGAGCAGAATAAAGTACAGTGGGGGTTATAGCTGTGCTGTGCACAGACATAGCAGAGCTGGGGTCGGGGAAAGCGCAGCAATCCCAGAATGCAGAGCGATACATTCAGAAGACACTTCCTGTTTGCAGGCTGCCTGATGCTCCATGAGATGCAGGTAGGATAATTTTTAATGTGGGCAATCTGTATGTACAGAGGGCGGGAAACATATAAGATAGGCTCTTATTCAGGGTGAAGGTCTGGATTAATGTGAGCAATCTGTATGTACAGGGTGGGGGAAAAATTTCCTTTTTATGGCGTCTTGTGTCCGCTCAAAGGATCATTAACTTTTATTCTCATAATAGCTAGGCATGGAAGCAGACTTTGCCCGCAGTGGTGTTGGGCATGCTGCTGGCAGGGGTAGCCCCATAAAAGGTGAGTGAACGTGGAGCTATCTGGGGAGGCTCAAATATTGGGCCATCCAGAATCAGAATGATTGATGGGCCTCGCTTGGAGTCTTTTAGACTCTGTTGGGGCGGGCACATTGGGTGTTTGTTTCACTTAGAAGGGATTGTCCAGCCAAAAAATAAAAATACGGCACTACTCTCATTTCGTCTATATCATAGCGTCACTGCCCGGAACCGCTGGTGTACAACTTACCGAAATTAGAGATCGGGTGTCCTGTTGGTCTTCTCTGGAGCAAGATGGAGGCTTGGACGTGTCAGGTCTACGTCCCCACAGCACACTCAATCCATTCATTGCAAGGGAAGGGGGGCAGTATTGAGGTGGGGTCATGAGGTCACACCCCGTCCATTGCAATGAATGTAGTGGGCGTGCAGTGGGGTGTAAACCCGACACGTCAATGGACGCCATCTTGAACCGAAAAGCACTGACTGGGCGCTTAATCTACGTCCCCGCAGCACACTTAATTCATTCATTGCAAAGGAGGAGGGCGGTATTGAGGTAGGGTCATGAGGTCACAACCCCTCCATTGCAGTGAATGTAGTGGGCGTGCAGTGGAGTGTAAACCTGACACGTCAAAGGATGCCATCTTGGACCTAAAAGGACTGACTGGGCGCTTAATCTCCGATCTCTGTAAGTTGTACAGCGTCGGGTCCGGGAGGTTAAGTTGCGCTAGACAAGGCAAGGCAAGGTGAGTAGCTATTTTTTTCCAGATGGATAATCCCTTGATGGTAAATACTTAAATAAAAATCGATCAAATGATCGTACACAATCGCACTAAAAAAAATATTATTTTTCTCCTTTCTCTCAATAAACATAAAATCCTGGCCAGGTGCATAACAAACCGGTGTTATCAAATGGTTAGTAATCAATGAACAAGTGTGTGGCTAGCGCCGCGCCAAAGCTTCGTTTCATATACCAAAGGTTGAAAAATTTTCTTAAAAAACAATATCAATGCTTCTATAACTAGACAGAGTCTTCAATAGAACACCCAAGTGTGCAGCATAATACAATTTATTCCACTTGTGAGCTGATGAAGATGCATTTAATACAAAACCTCCACCCGCAGGCTCTATCGTATGGAGTTCTGCAGGGTGCATGCGGTCCGGTGTTAGCGCTGTTGGCTCTTGGCCTTGGTGTCCGTCTCCTGCTTCCAGTCACATGAGCTTTCCACAACATACAGTATGGGCAATGGAACCCGGCGGGGCGATACTCCTTCCAGTTACAGATGATGGATTGAACAGTACTCTGTGACGTGTTCAGAACTTATACCCTAACCCTGCAATACACCGCACCATAATTTTATCCCTGAGCTGTCTGCTGTGTTCCTTGTTATTCATGATGCTCTTTGGTTACAGAGGAATAAAATGTTTATGATCTATATTATTAATGATTTATTATTAAATCACTAATATGTATATAGGTACCTTGGATAAATGTGGAATCTGTGGATGTTTACCTGCCGTTTATTATGATTCTGATCCGGAGCTGGCTGATTCAGAGGAAATAATGCACATATAATGGGATATATATATATATATATATATATATATATATATATATATATATATACACACACAGACTCAAGTAATGTTATGTCAGTTCTCTCTTAGTAATTACTTTAACTGCGACTATTTAACTGGAACCATATGCTTTATTGTTATGACTGCTCCCCCCTTGGGGGGGGGGGGGGGGGACAAAAGGTTTGACCAGAGAAACGACATTTAAAGGGAAAATACGGGCTTGCTGGTCTCTCTGCTTTGGCTCTCTGAATGGACAGCATGGAGGAGACATGAAAAGATTGCCACACAGGCAGTATGGTGGGGGATGGGGGAAAGACAAAAGGCCCTAGTTGAATTAGCCTGAGAGAGAGAATTGTTGCATTTTGTTCGGACACTGCTTACATTTCTGGACATTGCAACTAACATAATGTTTATGCCGCTCATATTATTTTTATGTGATGTAACCGGTTCTATCTTAATTAAATCCATTTATTGATTTTTGGTTTTGGCCAATACTTGTTTCTTACTTGTTAAAAGTTAGAACAAGACCGGGTCCCCTTACCCCCATATTCGATAACCCGGCATTCCCTGCTGGAGTGCGCACTCCTGCTTTCCTTGTGTGGAGCGCTTCTCAGGATCCAAGATTGGGTGATGTGATTTCTGGGTCTGAGGTCCCCGCCCTTGCAGACCTGAGGGAGCTTGGCGGGGGAGGGGGCCTATCATGGTTCCTACATGCTCAGCTGGTGGCCTTTGTTAAATCATTTTCCCCTGGGTCAATCTTGTCTCGCCCCCTTACAGCGTTTGAGAGGATGCTTAGGAACCCAACCCCCCCCACACATAGTCTCTAGGTTATACAAGATCCTCCGGGAAGGAAGAGAGGAGGAGGAGCTTCCCCATTTCTGTAAGAGGTGGGAGGGGGAGCTGGGACAATCATTCGAGGCTGACGAATGGGAGAAGTCCTTTGCTCTGACACATAAATTCTCTATGGCGTGCAGAGCTCATGAGAAAAACTACAAAATTTTGTCCAGGTGGTACAAGTGTCCAGCGGATTTGATTAAGTTTGGTGGATCGGAATCCGGGGAGTGTTGGAGATGCAGTGACGCCCCGGGGACCCTTACCCATATTTGGTGGGAGTGCCCAGCGGTCAATACTTTCTGGGAGAGGATATTGGGGATCTTCAAATTCTTGACGCTTGAGAGCATCCCTAAGGTGACTCTATTGTCTATGATCCCGGGATCAGTCGCCGCGGGCGGCAAGGGTTTGCTGAGACACCTCCTTACAGCGGCCAGGGTGGTGATCCCCCGTCACTGGCGGTCTAATACTACCCCCTCCCTGCTGGAATGGTATGGAGAGGTGGAGAACATAAGGAGGATGGAGGACCTGGTGTCAGAAAAAATGGATGACGGGACAGAGAGGTACCTGGGTACGTGGTCGGTTTGGGAGGTCGCTAAGGAATCCCTGGACTTTCAGAACCTCTTAAAGGATGCTTAGGGGTGGGTGTGCGAGGAGTGGGACGAGACAAATGGAGGTGGGCCTAGGTGACGTGACAGTGGTTGTGATGGGGTTTTTGGATCGACTTTTCTTTCTTTTTCTTTCTTTCCTTTTTCTCCTCTTCTTTTTTTCCTCCCCCTTTCTTCTATATTTCTGTTTTTTCTTTCTCTCGGGCAGACCCGTCTACCCTCCTTCTCTCCGGTAGACGGGCAGGGCATCTGTAGCAGTGTTGACCATGGGTAATTTATAGGGGACACATGGCGGCGGGTGGGGTTCCGGATCTCTCCTACCGGCGTCAAGATCTGCATTAGTGATCGTTGGCAACCTAGTTTGGACAACCCGGCTGGGGAGGTTCGCCCCGCCCCACAGGTATCAAATAGCATCTCGCTAGCTTATGACTTGTGAAGCACTGATGTAGAACATAGTTGTAACTTGTACCTTTTAACAATTATTGTCATGCTTGCCCTATCTGCATTCCTTCTTCCTTATGCTTTGTATGTACTTGTTTGTTAAAATTCAATAAAATGATATTGCACAAAAAAAAAAACAAGAAGAAGAAAAAGAACTTTATAACAAATGTTCTCTTACAAACCTCTGAGGCCTTCAAAGGACACCTATAGTTATACTCAGAAGATATGACATACAGGAGCAGGACTCTGTGACTTGTATGTATGTGTAATTGGTCACACTGGATTTTTTTAGGGGTATCCCAGTATAGGGGGCTGTCTACTAGGGGTGTCAGAAAGAACCGATTCTGTCAAATATTGCGATATTTCAGTATCAATTTAAAATGTTTGAATCGATCTTTTATAAACTATTTATAAGTAACATTTACTCCCGAGTTGGCAGCGCACCGCACAAGAGCCTGTTATTCAGCAGCTCCGTCCCACCCGCAGCAGAGCAACAACGAGATCCCGCGGGAGTCGTCCTGCGTTGTTGTTATGTATGTGTGAGAATTGTATTGATGTGTAGATTAGGTTTTCCAAAGCTATATTCATTAAAAAAAATCGCAATATATCGTCTGAGACAGAATTGGCATATATCGGGATATATTGTATCGTCATATGTGTATCGTGATACATATCGTATCGCCAGATTCTTGCCAATTCACATACCGTACCTATTGTCTACATGTGTTTGAGTTTTTTAATTTGTTTTTTAAATTTGGAACGTCATGTCGGCAACGTTTTCTTTACACGCAACCTTAATAAATCATATTGAGGTTTGTGGCAGAGACGTAGAAGCTGTGAAAAAATGTGGCCATTTTTATGACTAATTTTATAGGGGTTATTTTCCCCACAGAATCCTGTGTCTCGGAAGTCTCCAGTTCTGCATCTTCAAGATCCAGAGGAAGGCTGGCCTCTTCTCAGAGGATATCATGACCTCCCAACAGAGCTCCTTGTTCCAGAGTCTAATGAACAGAAAGAAAACGCGAAGGTGCCTGGAAAGCATGTGAGTTCAGATGCTCAATACATTGCACGGATGTTCCAGGCAAAGGGTTACATTGGCCCCCTGGGGCATCCCAATTTGGGATGCTCCACTGTGTGAAACCCCCCGAGGTTGCCCATAAAAACCTTCCCCCTGCACTACGGCGCGCAGGCAATTGGCATGCTCGGCCACATTTGGCTTTCGGCTAAGAATCCGCTAAGGCCCAAAAGGAGCCAAATGAAGTTGAGCATGCCAACGGCCTCATCACTGATGGCAAGGGGGCGTGCCTGAGCCGCCCATTCATAAATGCCTGCTGTGGGCACGCACCTGGCTAGAAGTATAGCATAGTTCGACCTTGGCACGGCATGCACTGTTGGATCAGGAATCAGGTAGGTTTTACTGGGGACTCGGGGTTTCACATAGTGGGTCATCCCATAATGGGTCTGGAGTCTTATAGGCCTGAGAGCTTTGGTCCACTTTGAGTTAGCTTATGAGAGCTTTTCCACTTTGAGTTAGCTTATGAGAGCTTTTCCACTTTGAGTTAGCTTATGAGAGCTTTTCCACTTTGAGTTAGCTTATGAGAGCTTTTCCACTTTGAGTTAGCTTATGAGAGCTTTTCCACTTTGAGTTAGCTTATGAGAGCTTTTCCACTTTGAGTTAGCTTATGAGAGCTTTTCCACTTTGAGTTAGCTTATGAGAGCTTTTCCACTTTGAGTTAGCTTATGTCCAAGTCTTTCATTCACCAGCAGCTTTCTTCATAACCCTTATAGAACTTGTCATACAGGGTTCCCTTATTAAATTACATTTGTCAGGGACATTCAGAGTCTGAGAACAGAAAACTCCTGCATTCATGACTCAACAGAAGGGAAGAGAGTTCACTGGAATTTATAAGGAAATGTAAAGCAGGACTGAATAAAGGTCATGTCTTCTGACTTCCAGCGTCAAGTGAGCAGAAAGCAGGCTTATTTATCCTTTTCCAGGACTGTCCCTTTAAATCCTAAATCCAGCAATGTCCTTTGTTCTAAATCCGTTATAGAAGTATTAGTATTTGGTCCATATTTAAAGCAGACCATAACCATATTGCTCTGTAACCCCCCACCCCTCCCAGCAGTGGCTCGGTTTTAAAGTGGACCAAAACAGTTTCTAGAGTCTGAGACCGCAGGACCGACTCACTCTCCCCCTGGACATCCGAAACTGGGATGCCACGCTGTGTGAAATCCCCCCCCCCCCCCCCGCAAGCATGTGCGGCTTGCATCACTCACATGCAATCTCGGCTGTGTACGGCCGCCGCAACTGAGTAATTGTGAGTGGCTGCGCACCGCCAAAGGGGGCAAGTGGTACGGAGAATGGGCGTACAACCTGGGACCTCTAGCTAAGAACAGGGAGATCCTTAGTCTCCGGGGTGCAGTGATGAGTCTTGGATTCTATGAAATAGTTGCCAGGGTCATCCTTATCGGGCAGTGGAACTCTAGTCCCAATAGATGGTGTTGCAAATGAATACCTGCGACTGGCAGTGCCAGCACAACCCCCATCTATTGTGTCCTTTTAGACTCTAGGGCAGGGATACTCAACCACTTCTTGTAAAGGTCCATTTAAAGGCATCCAGCGAGAGGTGAAGGGCTATCTTGGGAGGTATATCGGCACACTGGAGGAGGGGCTATAGGTTTGTCTCGGGAGGTATATAGTTATCAGCACACTGGAGGAGGGGCTATAGGTTTGTCTCGGGAGGTATATAGTTATCAGCACACTGGGGGAGGGCTATAGGTTCCCCAGGCAAAACTAAAAACCTCTGCTTGTACCTTGCAATGCCACTTCCCACCCATGCAGTACTTCATATTGCAATGCTAGATGCCAGGAAGCCATGACATTGGCAGGGAGACTAAGCACTACATCACCAACCAAGTGGGCAGCTCTGAGCACGGCAACACAGAAGCAACAGAGGGCAGGGATCCAGAAATCTGGCACAGAGGTCCTCCTTCAGCCCCTGGTCCGCCAGTTGAGCTCCCCCTGCTCTAGGGCCTGAAGAATTTGGGTTTCAGTACATTTAAAGTCTTTGTATAGAAGGCGTAACCCATTGATTTTTATGTTTTTGAGCAATGTTTCTCAACCTTTTTACCCCCTAGTCACAAGAACTAAATTTGAAGAGGGGTCAAAGAGAGAGGTTACTAAAATAAGTAGGTCACTGTCCTTGTAGTACTTAGAAGAAGGAATAATGTTTTGCTGTTAAAGCGGAACCAAATCCACCAGCTGCCGGCCTGGAATCTAAAGGAATGGGAATGCCTCGTTGTGTGAACCCCCCCCGCCCAGGGCGATGGAAACCGCTTATCTTAACCCGCTTTAAAGTGGACCAACACCCAGGATTTTGACTATCCTGGGTATTGGTCCACTTCCTTGGGGCACCCCGATCGGGGGTGCCCCGCTGCCCAAAACCCCCCCAAACACCCCAAAAACTCACCTCTCCACGATCCCACGTGACTGCGCTGTCCAATGCCCGCCGACGGACAAGTGACGTCCGTCGGCGGACAAGGGATCGCGCCCGCCGCCGCCTCCCGTGCGTCACTCTTGACGTGTGCGCGCCCGCGCCGGCCATTCAGAGACGGCCGGCGTGGGCGCGCGCACGTCTGGAGGAGCGCGAGTGAGGCGGGGGCGGCGGAAGCAGCGTCTGGAGAGGTAAGGTTTTTCGGGGTGTTTGGGGGGGTTACACCCCGCGGGACATCCCGATCTCGGATGTCCCGCGGTGTGTGAGGTGATCGGCCCGGGAATCTTATAGATTCCCGGGCTGATCACCCCTGGGTGTTGGCCCACTTTAATAGCGCGTGTGCAGGCTCTCGTCCAATAACATAGCCATGGCAGAGGGCTCTCATTAATATCAATGAGAAGCATGTGCTGCCGCATCCCCGGCATGCACATGCTCCCATCCCAGCCGTTCAGATAGGCTGGGGCAGGATTGCAAGCGTGGCAGGTGATGCGGCAGCGCACACTCCCCTGTTAAGTCATTGAGAGCCGACAGTTGTAAACACGGCAAAGGGCTCAGATTGGCTGCACGCCCGCACATTGGTTGTAGGAACGAGGAAGAAGTGAGTTGTACTGGGCACCCTGGGGGGTTTGACACAGTGGCGCATGTGAATTTGGGATGCTCCAGGGCAACGGATCGAGCAAACCATTCATCTCTTCCGCGGTCCAATTGCGCATGCACGGGCGCTCAGCCAATGATAGGCATTTGCTGTGTTTACTCTCATTGTCTTTAATGGGGATGCAGGGGATGTGGTAGGTTGCGACTCCCTCTCACCCTATCTAAATGGCTGAGGTGGGAGCGTGCGCATGAATCTCCCTATTCAGAACAATGAGAGCCTCCTGCCAAATGATGTAGTCCTAGCAGGCGGCTCTCATTGGACGAGCGCCTATGCATACACCTTTGAACCGAGGAAAGGTAAGAGATCACTGCCGGCCTGGGGCCTTTCACACACCCTGTTTCAGGATGCCCTGGGGGAAAGCCAGCGGCCAGCCCTGGAAACTTTCCATGCTGGCCACTGGTGGGTTTTGTTCCCGCTTTAAAGCTGAACTCCAACCACGTTGGAGACATTTGCTGGCTGTGGCTGCATTGGTGATATAGCGCTGCTTCTATCTCATCACATAATCGCATTCCACCTCAGAATTAAAGACCTAGGATTTTCACTATTTGGGTTTTGTTCCACTTTAAAGTAATATATCAGACCCGTAATAAACCCTTGTTGGTGCACCGCTGAATAACGCTGTATACCCTATTGGGTATTTGTACGGCAGGTTGAGAAACTGCTTAAGAGCGCTGTGGAGTTCCTGCAGCCTTTCACATGCTCTATACACATTTTCTAAGAACTTAATTATAGTATCTGTAATCACATCGGCTATGCGGTTGTGTCATTCGCTGGTAGCAAATAATTATCCTAATTGCTGCATCCATTAATAATTGCTCTGACACCCTCTTGTATTTCAGACATGTTATCGTTTAATGAAGGCGCCTTATCCCGCTGGACCAGCGCCAACATTTAACACTGATTACTGTGCTGCTCTTGTTCTCCGTCCTGGAGCTGATCAAGAGGACGACCGAAAGCAAGTGAGTGAAAGTGCCAGTGACTAATCCATTATTTTTATTACTAGGAATTACATGATGTTTAATAAGCGGAGGCAGCAGTTGGCTGAACCACACTCTCCCTGTGCCATTTACCACACTGAACTATAGTATATGCTATACTATAGGTATGGTCCCCAGATAGACCTACTGTGTCTATAATTGTGAGCCGCACACTTGTGGTAAAATGTATAATCAATTTATTATGTAAAGATTAATTAGCGCTTACATACATAAACATACAGCACAGACATTTAAAAACAACAAGTTAAAAAGGGAGAGGATAAGTTACGGCTCTTTAAACAATTCAATAGATACCGTGTTTCCCCGAAAGTATGACACCCCCGATTGTAAGATGTATCGGGAGTTTCAGAGGGGTCGGCTAATATAAGCCGTACCCCGAAAGTAAGACATATGTCTTACTTTCGGGGAAACACGGTACAAGTCCTGCAGAGGAAAAGTTACTTACATGGGCTGCCCGCCACTTGTCCCTCACAAGCTGGAAGCTGCTCGCTCACTGGGTATTGCCGCCTCCCTCTCATCTACCGTAGCTGCGCGCCGCCTCCTGCCCACGTCCGCACCGCCCCCCTCTCCATACGTCGCCGCGCCTGCCATTTCCCCACCTGCCCTCAACAATGATGGCGGCCGGGGGCTCTCGATCACGTGACTCGCTGCGTCGCCCTCGTTCGGGGAGCTCGCGACAGCCGGCGTTGCGCTTTACGGCTGTGTTTGCCGGAGCTCGTTTCGTTGCAGCTGAGAGTCCGGCTCCGAGGTGAGCGCTGCTGCGGGGGGCAGATAAATAAGACATACCCCGAAAGTAAGACGTAGTGGGGCTTTTGGGGATAAAAAGAAAGTAAGACACTGTCTTACTTTCGGGGAAACACGGTAAGATGAATGAATATGAAGGTTCCCTATGCCTAATACTGAAAGTGCATACAATATATTGATATATATATATAAAGTGCTAATGCCCACATCAACTTAAAGTGTACAGTGCTTTAAACCGGACCTTCAGCGTGATTTATTGAAAAGACCAAACTCTTAAAAAACGGTTCCCCAGCATCTAAAATTAACATATTTTACGTTTTTAGTCACTAACTTATTATTCTTTCCCCCACTGGGCTGTAACTCTGTTCAGGAATTTAGGATACGGGCGCCGCCATCTTGATTCAGAAGCATCACACTTACTGAGGAGAGGAGAGTGGGATAAGGTACAGGGGGGCGGGTTATAGCTGTGCTTTGCTCAGACAGAGCATAGCTGGGGTCGGGTAAAGGTCAGCAGTCCCAGAATGCAGAGCAGCACAGTCAGGAGGCACTTCCTGTTTGCAGGCTGCCTGATAAGATGGCGGCTTCCATAAGCCGCCATCTTGGATGTTTAAAGGCTCATAACATGCAGTAGATGCAGGTAGGATGATTTTTAATGTGAGCAATCTGTATGTACAGGGTGTGGGAAATATATAAGATAAACTCTTAATCAGAGTGAAGGTCCGCTTTAAAGTGACCAGTGCAATGTAAAAACCAATGTATGCTGTGTAAAGCAGCCTGTGCTGATTACCAGCAGACAAAAAACCATATTCAGTGAATCAAAAAAATAGTGCAATATTTTTAAGGCATAAATAGTATGAGAACTCATAAAACAAATGCATATGACCATAGATACGAGCCTGTTATCCTCTAAACGCCCATCGACGCGTTGCGTAGTGGCAACCCCACTACTTCACCAGGATGTATGTAAGCGCTAATTAATCTTTACATAATAAATTGATTATACATTTTACCACAAGTGTGCGGCTCACAATTATAGACACAGTAGGTCTATCTGGGGACCATACTTATAGTATAGCATTGTTGCCCTCTTGTTAAAGGGAGTGTGTCTATGCCAGCACCTTGCCTTAAATTCTAAGTAGTGCAGAACCCCTCCTTTCTCTCTATCCAGCTGTGCATATGTTGCGTAATATAAAGTGTTGGGACTGGGGTGTCTGGGTCCCACCCCCCCATTTAGATACAAGTATCACTGGCTCATAATAGGGGTCCATGCACAGAAACCTTATGCCAAACTACATTGTCTGTGTGTGCACTGTACATAGTCATACATAGTTTAGGTCTCAGTGATAAAGGACTTCAAATTGGCTCCTGGAAACCCTATGGGCCAGTCTGGGCCTTATAGTGTATATGATGTTTACAGTACATACAATCATTTTGTTTCGTTCACCGGGGGCATCTCGATTGATCACCAAGGCACATCTCACTGTGTGAACCCCCCCAGAAAGGCCCTAAACAACTCACCCCTTCCGCGGTCCAACGCCGTGGACGCCCAGCCAGTGAGAGCCATTTGCTGTGTTTACCTCTTGGCAAACTGCTCTCATTGACTTTAATGGGGATGCAGGGGATGTGGCAGCTTGTGCTCCCCTCCCACCCTATTTGAATGGCTGGGGTGGGAGTGCGTGCATGACTCTTCCTATTCAAAACAATGAGAGCCTCCTGCCTAATGATGTAGTCGTAGCAGATGGCTCTCTTTGGACAAGAGCCTATGTATACGCCGTTGGACCGGAGAAAGGTAAGAGATTACTGCCGACCTGGGGCCTTTCACACAGCGGGGCATCCTCTTTCAGGATGCCCTGGGGGAAAGCCAGCGGACGGCCCTGGAAACTTTTAGATTCCATTCTGGCCGCTGGTGGGTTTGGTTCCCGCTTTAAAGCTGAACTCCAACCACGTTGGAGACATTTGCTGGCTGTGGCTGCATTGGTGATATAGACCTGCATCCATTTCCATCAGATAATCACATTCCATCTCAGAAGACCTGAGATTTTCACTATTTGGTCTTATGTTCCTCCTGCCTGGACCATCCTGATTTGTGATGCCGAGCTATGTGTATCTTCCCTCCCCAGATCGCCCATAAACTCTCCTTTCCTCTGATCCTACGGCACATGCGCAGGCTGCCACCCAGTCCTGTGTACGCACTCCCACTGATGCGCCTTTAATTCTCTTCTTGATATGTCTGATAAGTTGATAAGTCAAACAGTTTGCGGCCTCTTAACCTCCCTGGCTTTCTGATTACATGTGCAATTTTGTGCACAAAGCGTTACCATGACTTTAAAGAGGACCAACACCCAGGGGTGTTCGGCCCGGGGTGTTCACACCGCGGGACATCCGAAATCGGGATGTCCCGCGGGGTGAAACCCCCCAAAAAGACCTTACCTGATCCGCCTCCGCCGCCTCCCGCGCGCCCCTCTAGATGTGCGTGCGCCCGCGTCGGCCGTCTGTGAATGGCCGACGCGCGGGAGGCGACGGAAGCGGCTTGGACGTTCCTGTGACCCGCTTGGACGTCAGCGGCGATTGGACGGCGCAGTCACGTGGGAGCGGGGAGAGGTGAGTTTTTTGGGGTTTCTGGGGGGTTTCAGGGAGCGGGACACCCCCGATCGGGGTGCCCCGTCGAAGTGGACCAAAACCCAGGATAGTCAAAATCCTGGGTGTTGGTCCACTTTAAATCTGCCGCCCAGTTCCGCCTCCCATGAGCCTCTGCGGCTCACAGAGACGGAACCAGGAAGTCAGACGGACGCAGCTGCCGGGGCTGTCACCTGGGATCACAGCAGGGACATCGCTGGATCGCAGGGAAAAGGTAAGGAGACTGCTCCTCTGCCTAATCTTAGTTACCGAGTTACCGCAGCGAAAATTAACCCCGAGTCACGCTCAGTAAGACCGCCAGGGAGGTTAAATTGTGGGGCAACCTATGTGTAAGCATCTTCTGTTGTGTAGCTACACTGCCTTGCTCGGACTTGTGGATAAACCACTTGCACGTGGCTGTGGCTTGGGAATCGGCAGACATGTGTATGAATTGTCTGAACACAAGTCATATCTGACTATCTCCCCACTCTCCCGGAAGAGGCTTTGTTTACTCAACACTTTAATAGCCATCCAAACCGTGTCTTCATCAGAAAGTGTCAACGTGTCCTGCTGTCTCCACAAACGGCAATTACAATAGTAAATGTCCACCTCCAGTCATTGCAATATTTTCCCTAATTATAGACGAGATCATTGAGTGACTGGGGACCATCAGACTGTCCACATCACAAGTATACCTTTTGAGGCGTTTGAGAATTCTGCGCGGGATCTCTTCACTATTGAAGCAGAACAAAACCCAGGATTCTGAATGTCCCCGGTTTTGTTCCATGCCCCAGGGGCATCTTTAATCGGGATGGGCCGCTGTGTGAAACTTCCCAGAACACCCTGTAAAACTCAGCTCTTCCCAGTCCAACGGCACATGCGCAGGCTCTCCTCCAATCGGAGCTATTTGACAAACTGATCTGATGTTCTTGAATAGGAAGCGCAAGGGGCCACATCCCCAGTGGCGTGCGTGCTCCCGTCCCAGCTTATCTGAATGGCTGGGGTGGTAGAGCGCGCACAGCCTGTGGATGCAGCCACTCTTGCTCCCCATTGTAAACAATCAGAGCTGTTTGCCAAATTGCAAAGGCATTTCAAACGGCTTGGATTGGACGAGAGCCCGCACATGCACCATTGAACTGTGGAAAGGTAAGCTGAGACCAGCGATCTGGGGGTATCGCACAGCTGGGCATCCTAATTCAGGATGCCCTAGGAAAAGGCCAGCTGTCGGCCCTGGAATCATTTAGAATACAGGGTTGCTTGCCTTGGGTTTTGTGCCGCTTTAAGTGCACCTAAGCACCTGTTCTCCTGCCCCCAGTAAGTAATCTCTTTTTTTTTCCATGGCAGAGCAGAAGTGTCAGGGAACACTGCAGCAGGAGGAGGTTGGGCCTGCTGTAGTGTCTCCTGTTGGGTATAACGTATCTCTTATTTGGGGCTTTGGGAGAGGTGTTTGGGTGCAGGTCCCCTTTAAATGTACTGAGAGAAAGCATATTGATGTGCGACAAGGCCTCTTCTCAGAACTTCTCACCCCGAGGTGACATTCACAACTAAGCCCCACTTCTACCTCCCCCAGTGGTAGCATCCCAGTTTTCACTGCAAATCCCCACATGTATTGCTTTGTTGCCGGCCGCTACCCCATATTACCTTAATAGGACCAAACGGGCTGCCGAAACAATGGCCAGCACTGGAATGCTTTCGTATGTGAAGCCAGGTGTCGCAACGCCTCAAATGACCACCAGTAGTTCTTAGATGTGCTAGGCCTAGTTTTTATTTTCATTTCTAAAATTGCCCACTTACTTGGGCTGAGGAGGGGTGTGGGGGCTCAAGGCTCTTCAGACCCTTCTCTTAGATTTGGGCAAAGCTAATGGCGGTTCGCATACCAGCCACTATGGAAAGGTGCTTGCGGTCCAAATCTCCACCAAAAGTCCACCAAGGGCCAGAGTTTGACACCTCTGACATATGAGGTCCAGAGACCTCTTAGAAGCCCAGGAAATAAATGTGAGATGCCATTTTATGGCTCAACGTATCTGACCCCTGGTCCTGGATCTGGATGGTTGGCAAGCGGTGTGCCCTACATGTTATTCACCCCATGTCACCTTAGAGATAAAAGCAATAAAAATATAAAATAAGAGGTGTGTTCGTCCTGCTCCAATGGTACAGTAACTGTGATAACTTCGCCATGTAATCTGGTGATTGTAGCCAGGAATTGCCTATCTGTAGAGAATCTGAAGGTTACTCTGGGTCATTAGAATGGCAAATTGGTGAACTCTCACAACGTTCAAATTTTCGCTTGGCAGAAGAGACAAAGAGCTAAATCTGTCCCCATGCCCAAGCGTAGTCCAATTACCTAATGGCTATTTTTTTCCCATTCCATGCTGGAATTGGGGCACTGCAGCTTTGCTTTTGTGCGACAGGCGCAACACGGGGGATATAAGTGACTTGTTAGTCATCCAATTGCTGCAGCAGCCTTGAACTCGCTTGACACCTGGAAGATGAATCTACAGAGCTTCATCCTGTGCTTAACAGTTCAAAATTAGCTTTGAAAATATTTTAGGCTACTCTAGTCCTCGCACTCCTTTTATTACCTTGGTTGCTCTCCTTTTGAACATGCTTTAGTTCTGATATGTCCTTCTTACGCACAGGTACAGAGAACTGTGCACAGTACTCCATATGGGGTCTGACCAGTGACCTGTACAGTGGTAAAACGATGCTCTGCTCATGGGCACCTATGCCCCTCTTGATGCACCCCATGATCCTGTTTGCCTTGGCAGCTGCTGCCTGACATTGATAACTATAGTTAATTGTTAACTAAAACCCCTGGGTCCTTTTCCATTGTAGTTTTGCCAAGTATTTCTTTATTTAATGTGAAATCATGGTACACATTTCTCCTTTCCATGTGCATACCCTTATCTGTGTTAAACTTCATTTTCCATTTAACTGCCCAATTTATCTGAATCTGTTTGTTGCTGCCTGTTGTCCTCTTTTGTATGAATTGCTTTACACGGCTTATTATCAGCTGCAAAGATTGAGACTTTAGTGTGTAATCCATACCCTATGCCATTAATGTATACATTGAAGAGAACTGGGCCCAGAACTGACCCTTGCGATACTCCCAGTAGTAATGGTGACCCAATCTGAGTATGTACCGTTGAGGACCACCCCCTGCTTCCCATCATTAAGCCAATTTCTCACCCATGTGCACACGTTTTCCCCCAGTCCAAGCATTCTCATCTTTTGTACCAGTTACCTTAAATAGTAAAACTGGCCCAGATTGGGGCATACTGAGCAGACAATCTTCAAAGTGTTCACTCCATGATACAGGCCGATGCACATATGACAGAAAGCTGTGAACTATTCACATTACAGAATAGCCTCCCACAGAAGCTTGTCACAGCCTCAACCGCTGACAGCTTCAAAAAAGGATTAGATGCTTATTTAGATGAAAATAACATTAACAGTTACTATCAGCAGTTATCAATAAAAAAGAACAAAAAAAAAACCAAAAAATAAAATGGCTTCCCCTATAAAATAAAAAAATAACTTCCCCTACCCCAACACCTTGGTTGAACTTGATGGACATATGTCTTTTTTTCAACCATATTAACTATGTAACTATATACAAAAGCAGGCTTGTGACTGTTTTATAATGCATCACAGATGCAGGCACAGTTGCCAGTTCCCCCTAGTGAGTCTAAGCTCTTAGTGAGGGTGATGCGGCTCCTACTGGAGCTGCAGTGGGTGAGAGAGATCGCCCTCAGCTAGAGTTTAGGTTGGCTAGTCACTTTAGAGCCAGAGCCACAGTTGGTAGAAAGCATGTGCAATGCCTATAATTACATTAAGAGTTCTGTGTAAACCTTACACACAGAGGTTGTGTTATAATTGTCTGTGCCAGAAAAGTGATTGATTTATTATTAATGGGTATATTATTATTACCACTATAATTCAGCTGCTTACAGTGATAACAAACGTGTCGCCCAGGAATTGGTATTGTTTTCCAGCTCCTGCTGGTGAATCACCATGTAGACTTCAGATCTAGAGGGTATGGCTATAATTTTTTGTTCCCTGACCCTTTCTTATATCTACTTGCTTGACATGCTATATATTACAGAATATATTTAAAGCGGACCAGAACCCACTGAACTTGTGAAATACACTTGGCCAAATCCGCTGCCGATACTCTTACATTCTTGGGGTGTAGAACTAGAAATGAATATTTTCGCTTTTCAGATAGTCCTGGAACACTTTTTTTTTTTTTCTTTTGCTGTTCCTCTTTGAAAAATGGTAGGAGATTAGTAATTGCATAGTTATGGCAATGACATCATCATTGCAATGACATGATTGCCACACATAACAGTGGCAATGGATGGCGGAGCCTTACAGCTAAAACAGGTGACATTATCTGGGATTAGAGTGACTCTTCATGGGGGGAGCAAATCAGGGGATTCTAGTTAAAAATTTGAGTTTTGGTTCGCTTTAATATACATAAACTGTGTTTGCCAAATATATAAAAAGTACAAAAAGAAACCATCAAAGTGGAGTAATAAATAATACAATTCTGTGAAACTCACTTGTAGAATTGTTTTTGAGTATGTCCAGTCGTGGTCGTCCCAGAGTAATGACATGTGGGTATTCCACCCCCAGGGGGCGCTCGACTGCAAGATCAAAAGCTGTCGCTCCTCCCGACCCCCTATAAAAGCAGTTGTGTCTCTCTATCATTTCCCAGTGGTTTAAAAGCAGTAAGAAGAGACAGACGGGAGGCCAAGAAACCATGAAACCCACATAGCTTCAGCTTGTACTCTCTCCAACAAAGAACTTTAAGGACAACAAGTCCAAGAATACAAATGGTAATCACCATAACAGGCAAACAGAGATAATGAACAAAGGGCGGGGTGGGACGACCTGGACTGGATATACTCAAAAACAATTCTACAGGTGAGTAGTCACAGAATTGTATTTTTTCCCTATATCCAGTCCAGGTCATCCCAGAGTAATGACATGTGGGACATCCAAAAGCAGTGTCCATTAGGGTGGGATCCTCAGTGCGGAACAGCATGTAGTTCATTTCACTACCGCCTGAAGCACCTTTCGGCCAAAGACAGCATCAGCTGAGGCCCTAACGTCAACCTTGTAAAACTTGGTATGAACTGAAGACCAAGTGGCGGCCTTACAAACCTGTTCAACAGATGCCTGGTGCTGAAAAGCCCAGGAGGCACCAATAGCTCTGGTGGGATGAGCTGTAATACGAAAAGGGGGTTCCTTCCCCTTGGCAGAATATGCTTGCACCACCGCCTGTCTGATCCACTTACTGAGAGTGGACTTGGCTGGTGGCAAACCCTTCCTAGAGCGCTCTGTTAGGACAAAGAGCAAATCCGATTTCCTGAAGGATTCAGTCACAACCAGGTAATACGTAATGGCTCTGACCACATCCAAGGCATGGAGGGTCCTTTCCTTAGAATTAGTCGGTGCTGGACACAAAGAAGGTAAGACAACTTCCTCATTAAGGTGAAAGGGAGACACGACCTTAGGCAAAAAATCAGGTTTAAATCGAAAAACCACCTTATCCTTATGCCACTCAAAGTAGGGAGGCTTCATACAAAGCGCGGCCAGCTCTGACACGCGACGCACCGAGGTGATCGCTACCAAAAAGACGGACATGGGTGACTCCCTGGAAAAAAGTCTTGATCAACCTATGATTGGCAATGGATCTCTGGAAAAAGATGGCTAAGGCCGAGACCTACCCTTGAGGGTGCTCAGCTGGAGACCCAAGTCTAAGCCGTGTTGTAAAAAATCCAGAATCCTAGCGATAATGTGCGGCAAGGGAGACTCTTGGACTCGCACCAAGCAATGTAGGCGTGCCAAACTCTGTAGTATATCTTGGAAGAAGACTTCTTCCGTGCCTGAATCATGGTGTGCACAACCGTGGCCGACGGCCCCTTTTTCGTCAGGATTGAAGTTTCAATAGCCAGGCCGTCAAAGCCAGCGTCTGTAAATTGGGGTGCTGCAGCGACCCCTGAGTGAGAAGCCCTGGGTCGTTGGGCATGATGTGTCGATCCACTGACATCTGAACTATGTCCGCAAACCAACTCCTTCTCGGCCAGCGAGGAGCCACCAGGATGGTTGGTACCCCCTCCTGGGCTATCTTGCGCAGCACTTGGCCCAGGAGTGGAAACGGAGGGAATGAATAAAGAAGCCTGAACTCCATCCAGGGAATTGCCAGAGCATCTGTGGCAAAGGCCAGAGGATCTCTTGATGGAGACGAACCTTGGGAGCTTGTGATTGTGTCTGGACGCAAACGGGTCCACGTCCGGCTGACCTCAGCGGAGACACAGAGCGTGAAAGGTCTTGTTGCTGAGAGACCATTCCCCCAGGCGTGAGGCGTTCCTGCTCAGGGCATCTGCCTCCTGGTTTTCTACCCCGGGTATGTAAACCGCCGAAATGCAGGGAACATTCTCCTCTGCCCAAGTCAGAATCTGGGTCACCTCCTTGAGGGCTCGCTTGCTCCGATTCCCGCCCTGGTGATCGATGTAGGCGACAGCCGAGCGAACCTGGATCGCACGACCCCTTAAATGTGGAGTCAAGCAAAGAAGCACCAAACGGATCGCTCTCCGCTCCAGAAGATTTATGGGTAAACGGTTCTCCTGCGGACCCCACTGACCCTGGATCTTCTGTGTCTGCCAAACGCCGCCCCATCCGGTCAGACTGGCATCCGTGGTAACTATCTCCCACTGGGGAGTCAGAAAGGACTTGCCCACCAATAGGCTCCTGGAGTCCAGCCACCACAAGAGGGACTGCCTGGCCAAGGGGGACAGTGAAAATTCCTGTTCCAGCTGCTCCTGCATCGGGTCCCAGCCGGTCAACAGGTTCAACTGAAGAGGTCTCATGTGAAATTGGACGAAGGACGCGGCCTCGAAGCATGACACCATTAGGCCCACCAGTCTCATCCCCAGACGGTTCGATGGCCGCTGACAAGACAGCAAGGCCTGCACCTGCGTCTGGAGGCCAACACCTTCTGCTGTAGCAGGAATACCTTGACCTGAGAGGTGTCCAACGTCATGCCCAGGAAGGACCTCACCGTTGAGCGAGTGATGGAAGACTTTGGGTAATTGACTACCCAGCCGAAATCCTCGAGAGTGGACAACACCGTCCGGGTGTCGCTCTCGGCCTGCTGAAGGGACTGAGCCGCAATCGGTAAATCATCCAAATAGGACAACACACGAATGCCCTGATTCCTCAGGATAGCCATGATGCCCGCCAGCACCTTGGTGAAAACACGGGGGACTGAGGATATCCCGAATGGCAGTGCCACAAACTGGTAATGCAGATCCTCCAGAGCTAACCTCAGGAACCTCTGATGCCCCTGGAATATGGGGATGTGCAGATAAGCATCCCTGATGTCCACCGTGGTCATGAAGTCGCCGGGTCGAAGCAAGCTCACCGCGGACCGTAAGGTTTCCATGTGGAAATGTCTGACTCTGACGAACCTGTTGAGACCCTTCAGGTCCAGGATAGGCCTCAACGTTCCGTCCTTCTTGAGAACCGTGAACAGATTGGAGTAGAAGCCTTGACCCTGTTCCTGACGAGGTACAGGGCAAATCACACCTAACCGCAGGAGGTGTTGCACGGCCATTCTCAGGCCCTGTGCCTTCAATGGGTTCTGGGATATCCGAGACAGAAGAAATCTTGAGGGCGGCCTGACTGCCAGCTCTATTTTGTAACCGGAGGACACCACCTCCTGAATCCACCGATCCGAGACGCGCTGTCTCCAGATATGAGCAAATAGCAGAAGCCGTCCCCCCCCCCCCCCACCACCTGGATGGGTGAGGGCACCTCCTCATGCCTGAGGGGGCTTGGCTCCCCAAGCGGGATTGGGTCGGCTGCGGGACCTACCTCTACCCCAGGTTTCTCTGCAGCCACCTGAAAATGAAGAGCCTCTTCCTCCTCGAAAGGAGAAATAGGCAGATGAGCCCCGAAAGGGCCGAGCAGGCCTCCGTCTCTGAGGGAGTCTACCTCCTTGACCAGGAGGTCCAGATGCTCCCCATGAAGGGGAGTGCCCCATGAAGGCCCCATGAAGGGGATACTCGTAAGTGACTTTTTGGCCGTGGCATCAGCCGACCATTTCCGCAACCAGAGCGAGCTGCGAAGTGCAACAAGCAGGGCCAAAATCCTGGCACCAAGCCGGACACCATCGTCCATGGCAACAAAAGCAAGTAAGTCCATGCAAGCCCTGAGGTCTTAAAAATCCTCCGCCCGCTTGTGAGTCTTAGCGCTATCCACAAGGCGTCGTACCTTCTTCCTGATGGCCAGGGAGACAATAGCCGCGGCACACACAGGCCAAAACAAGGCACTAGCAAAGGTGAAGGCATGACAGATCAATGGGCCCACCTAAAAGACACAAGCAAATGTGGCCATCAGTATCCCACAGCACATGCGCATACTTAATAAAACAATGATATTAGCAAGAGGGACTCACAACACCGACAGCCAAGCAAACCGGAGGGGTCCCAGGCAGAGGGGCAGAAGAGGCAGCAGGCAAGATGGCGCAGAACCAGCAGCTGGGCGCGTTCCTCGAAGGGCGGGCCGCATGGCGGTGACCCACAGCGGGGCCCCCGTACAAAGACTGTGCGGCCCGCACCTCCGCCGCCTGTCAGCAGAAGCAGTGGCGCCCCCCTCCCCTTCACAGCATATTAGTCCAAGATGGAGGGGAGAGGGGAGCAGGAGTCACACTCGAGGGAGCGGGGGAGGTAAGTATAACGGTGCGCAGAGTAAAAGAAAAGTGACTGTCTCGCCTAAGGCATACACAGCAATAAAGCTTGTGGGACAGGGAGGGTATAAAGCCAGTAGGCAATAAGTGGTCCCCCCCCCCCCCCCCCCCAATAAGGCTCACCATCAGCCTATGGCTGGCTACCCTTTAAATCGGGGTCTGCGGCCCAAAGCCAAGTTCTGCCAAAAACACCTGACCCCGGCGTTCTCCCTACCGTCACAGTCCTGATCAGCCGTGGCTGGGAGGCAATGGTGGGTCCACGGGATCAGTGGTAATAGGGTCCGCAGCGGCCGACGGGCTAGGAGGCCCCAGTCAACTGCCAAAATCCAGGAGAGAGTATCCAACGATCTTCAGCAGCCAGACTGCAAGATGAACACACTGGGAAATGATAGAGACACCTGCTTTTATAGGAGGGCGGGAGGAGCGAAAGCTTTTGATCTTGCAGGTGAGCGCCCCCCGGGGGCACATGTCATTACTCTGGGATGACCTGGACTGGATATAGGGAAAATTAGAATAGCCGATTTGACTCAAGGAAACCCGAGGATATCTGATCAATAGCAATATTGTTTTTAAAGTGGACCAAAAAGTGTTCCCACTCCCGGGATTTATTCCTTCACCCTGGAGCAACAATAGTTTGGGGAGCCCCGCTGGGTGAAACACCCCAGAACGCCGAGCTAACTCGCCTCTCCCCGAGTCCATGGTGTGTCCCTTCCGTGCTTTGACTGTGTGCAGCCAGTTCCCAGTTTGGGATGCCCTGAGGGGAGGGAGTAAGCTCCAGGGTGGGTTTTTGTCTGCGTTACAGAACTACAAGGCGCTTTCACCTATAATTCAACCACATTCTTGGAATCCGCAAATAATGCATCCATCCATAGTTTTAAGATGATGTTTAGAGGCCCAAAGGCTGAATTTGGAGAACTCTGGTCCAGATCCAATATTAAACAGCAGTATTTGGAATCCTCAGAAGCGCACCCTCTTACTAAGCTTGCTAGGATATTCCCACAAGAGAGGCGGGGGGGGGGAGTGGGAGACCTGTGTTTTAAAGCGTGGCCAGGTTTAGCACTCAGCATCTGTCCACTTGCTGTGTGGAAGAAGTCTGGCAGGCTGCCTCACGCCACCCTGTTGCTGCTCTTCAATTTGCTTTGTGTGCTTTTTAAAGTGATTAAATATATAACTTAATTTTGAGCTGTTCTTTTTACCTTGATCCTGAATTTGCCTGTGTCTTTTCGGTCATCGTATACACAACTGGGTGGCAAGATATTTCCCTCTATCAGAGCTCATCCCAATTATTATTAGTTATTAGAACCAAAATGTATCTTATGTTTCCAGGGATGGTGAGGTCGGACAGGCACATGTGACACGGGTTTCCTCACACATCACAATGCACCCCCCCTCCTAGATTCAATGGCTTCCGTGGGGCTCCCTGCTTCATCAGGCTCAATTTGACCTGATCAGTTATTCATAACTAATTATAAACTCCAGAAGAAAAACCCCGGATATTGACCATCTTTTGTTCCTTGCCCCCAGAGGCAGATTTATGTAAAATCCTCCTGCTCATTGCTATGCTTACCTCTTCTGTGATGCCACAGTGCATGCACAGGCTCTTCTCTAATCAGCATTGTATATTTGAGTGGCATAGAAAGCTGAATGGATGAGATCGGGTCGCACATTTGTCACCTATTTGTGACTTTTTTTCTTTTTATTTCTTAGAGACAAAACCAGTACTTGATGTATAGGAGGCTCTTTATGGACATCGAGCGAGAGCAAGTGAAGGAAACTCGAAGACAGAAGGAGCACAGCAGAAAAATATCTAAGTATGACCAATAGTTTCAGCAATACATCTCTATCCGTATACAGCATTGCATATTAGAATTGCCATCACCAGGCATCCCTGGAGCCGCTAGCTTGCCCCCAGGGCAAGGATAGCAGGATGCCCCACTGTGTGTGAAACTCCTGGGGTCGCCGGTAAACATCACCTTTACCGGGCAGCTCCCACAACGTTACGATCTCAGGCTCCGCATCCCTGTAGATGTGCACACTTATATGCCCAGCCTTCCCAGCTGGCAGCACCTTCTCACAACATCACCTTTAAGAGAACCATCAGTCTCAAAAGCGCCGCAGGACAAGGTTTCAGTGGTGGAAAAATCTGGTTTTATTTGAAAGCTGGGCCAACAGCAGCACCCGAGGTACTGGCTCAGGAGGGTGGGGGGGCGTAGGAGGAAAAATGGGTTTCCATCAGCTTTAAGCAATATTTTTCTTGATTAAATGCATGTCACTGATTTGTGACCCTTGAACAGTTCTAAATTGCAGCCCTTCTGAGCTGTAGAATAGTCTTTTATAAGAAAGACTGGGGGTGGGAGCACAGATGTACAGTACATATGGTTCACAAGGCACCATAGCAAAAGTCATATAATAATAGCTGATACATGATGGGTCAAAAGCCAGTGTGTGAATTGGCAAATCGCCTGCAACAGTCCAGCACAGTCTTTGTTTGTAGGCCTCACCCACTCCATCACTTGTTCCTTGCCAATGAGAGAGGCTGGAGGGCAGCCCATGTCAGCTGTAGAGAGCTGCTACCTTTTATCTCTGTCTTGGGCAAGTTTAGTGTGCATGGCTATGGGGACCAGCCCACACTGGGCAACCTGAGGGATGGCACTATGCCTGCTAAAACTGACTAGACATCTTGGTTTCAGCTGGACATTTACTAGCAAAGCCCAGGAAGATCCCAGATCAGAACATGCCCTCAGGCACTAGACTTTTTTTTTTTTTACCTTCCACCCACTCCTGTGTACTCCTGAGTTGGTCATTGAAGTCATTGGGAGTGCTCCATAATGAGGCCATGCTAGGCCAGCTTCTCATACTGACGCTGTGGGTTAGAGCTGTGCACTGCGGGTGGCAAGTAAGTAAAATGTCTGATCTGCAGGTCCTTTGAGGCTTTCCCAGAGATTTCAAGGGACAAGCGGGACAAAATACAGCAAAGCGGGACTATCCCGCTGATTCCTGGACATATGGTCAGTTTACCCTAACCTCCACAGCAGCATGCTGTGCACCCTACTTCTACAGGCCCGGTAACCGCTGCCCCCTCTGCCTTCACTGTATGTATTCCAGTGGGTAGGATGAAGTAAATATATAATTTGCATGGAACTGTGCAAGGGAACTCTTTTTCAGATAGAATGGAGGGGGTGTAGCTAAACTTTCCATTGACCAAAAAGGTTGGATGACCAAAGATGTCAAGGAGAAATTTACAGCTGCATTTGCCACAAAAAATTACCTACAAATTCCCTTTTGCAGAGGCCCCAGTCGGCAGATCAGTGCCAGTCACCATCCTAAAGACCTGTTCAGTCAGCTGTCTTTTTCTGTTGCACATTTGTGAGCAGACTGAGGCTGCCATCCATTTGGCCTTCTTCATCAGTCCTTCTGCTGTACCGTGTATGCAAATCCTAGTCCTATAGAAATAATAGAGTTTTTCCCACCGTGGTTGGAGGATACCCTAGGCATGCCAAGGTCTGACCATATTTTGGCTTTGCCATAATGGGCAATTTAAATTGGAGTTCTAGTTGTAGAATTTACTGTGTTTTACAGGGAGCAAAGGTGGACTTTTTTATACATTTTTTTTTTTTTTTTTTTAGAATCAAAAGAGAACGTGAAAATGAACGTGAAATAATGGAAGAGAGACTCCGCAGTGCAGCAAAGCCAAGTTTAGAAAAACAGGAACATGCACTGGAGCTGCTGAAGGAGCAGGAGCTACATCTAGAACATCAGGAGAGGAAACAGAAAACCAAAGAATATACACGGTAGGGTTTGCTGTTGTGAAAAAAACGTGTGAGACCTCCAAATTGTGCTCAGGGGGTGGCCTGGGAGAGGGCTTGGTACTCTTGTGCAGCAGTAGGCGGCCACTCCAACAGGCTTAAGGAGGAACTTGGACGCAAGCAAAACTCTGTTTCAACTGGGATGCCTCTCCCTTTATTCAGGCATTGGCAAACAGGTCATCCTTGCTTCACATCAATCTCCTCACCCCCACTTCAGTCCTTCGTTACAATTCTGACTCAAACTGCTTATGGATGGGTGACAAAGACCACAGCATTGGCCTCATGCCCTCTTTAGGGTAACCAGCTCATCCTGGCTGCCCCTGCCCATTGAGCTGTCTCGCGGGGGCCATTTTCCATGCCCTGACATCAGGGATCTTTCTTCTGCTCTCCGCTGGATTGACTAGAACATTCCTCCACGCCGCTCTTATACCCTCTGAAAACTAATCAGGAAAGTGGGTTCTACTCCAGTTAACCCCTCTGTGGCAAGGAGGCATTTCTCTTTTAGCGGACCTCCATTCAAAAAAATCAAAGCTTAGTAAATTGTTTCCCTAAAGCCCCTTTCTGGCTATCAGTGACATAACCTTATTGAGAAGGATTAACAGCGTGCAGATGTTTGGAATAGCAGGCAGATTCTGCACCCTTAAACATGCATAGCAGCGGCCATCTTGCCACTTACATGAAGAAGCTGATTCTGAAAAACTGAGTCTCTCAATCAAAATTGCCTCCTAGCTCTGCAGTCATCTCTTATTTCTAGCCTGAAGTAGTAAGCCTTCAGCTGTAATGACTCCTCTTCGAATAAATACATTGTATCCCCTGACAGTGCTTTTGCGGCCATAGAGATGCGTTGTAACAGCTTCCCTCACACAGATGTCTTTTGCTTCTGCTTATTCAGTGTCTGTGTGTGAAAAATGCACGAGCATGCGCTTCTCTTTGTTCGGAGGCATATATCTCTCTCAATTTGGTGTGAATTGCTGCTGGCACAGCACCCACCAAATTCTCATGTGTAAGCAGGACTATCAGGTGTGTTGAAAGATGGCCGCCCCCATGTAATTGAAGAGTGATTAATCTTTATGCCATTCCACAACATCTGCACGGGGTTAAGCCTTCCCAAGCTGCTTATGCCACTGAAGGGAAGCAGTTTACTAAACATTATTATTTTTTGACTGGAGATCCTGCTTTAAGCTACTTTATTTCTTATCCTATTGGGGCATTTAGTGGCCTCCTCGAGTAACTACATCAACACTGTACACTCCTCCAATAAATCTTACTTCTAACACTATCCATTCCCCCCCCCCCCCCCCCCCCAATTCCAGGGACCCCTCCTAGGTGCACCCCTAGCTAGGGGACTATCCTCTTACATTATTGTCTTTTGTGGTGTCTGTGTAGCAAGCAAGGCAAATGTCCCATAATGTTTCTGTAAGTATTGTTGCATGCAAAAAGCCTCTAGCTTTCATCTTTCATCTTTTAAACGGTTTTGATTTAAAGAGGTTCTTGAAGCAAATCTCTCCTTGTCCAACACCCTGCACTAAGCCTGATTTGGTATTAATAACAAAAAAAAACATAACCTGAACACTGGTCGTTCTCCAATCCCCAGCATGGGGGGGTGACTGGATAGGAAAGGTCAGCCACTCAACCCTGGCAGTAGCTACGGGTGTGCTGGCCTGTCACTCAAGGCCCTGTCTCAAAGTTTCCTGGTAGAGGTTACAGGAGGGTAAGATGAGTTATATACTTATACTACACAGGGTATTATGGGTCAGATGCGACACAGATGCAGCAAATACACATTTAAACAGAACTACATTAGGAAAGAGACTCCTGTACCTTTGAGTTCAAAATCTAAAGGATACGGGTATAGATGTGGGGTGCAGATACTATGTGCTGAGCATGGTGGCAAGTGCTCCGAAGCATAATGAAATTGTAAAGTGATTTGCTTAAACAGGACCAACCATCTTTTACTCTTGGGCTGGCTGATCAAGTCAACCCTGGGGCATCCTGATTCAGGATGCCCCGTTGCTTGCACCCCTAATAGTCCCTGCATTTACTGGGGGTCTCACATTGCGTTCCCAGGCTAAGGCTGCAACCCCAGCATCTTTATCGCTTAGATGGACTGGGCACGGCAGCTCGCCACAGACCACAGGGAGGTTGGCGCTGCTCCCTATTCTGGAGTGCTGGCTGAATCAGCACTGTGCATCATGCAATATTCTGCATTGCACAAAGTACCGGCTGGATGAGAGCACGAGTATGCGCCTTGGGAACGGCGGGAAGATATGTTTTAGGGATGATCTGAAGGGTGATTCACACAGCGGGGTATCCCAAATCAGGATGCCCTAAGGGCAAGGACTATAGCCTTGGATAATGAAAATCACGGGTTTTGGTCTTAAAGTGGCCCAACACCCATTATGGGACTTAGAGACCCTATGGACAGACGCACAGACAGAATCCTCTAAAGGGCTTGAGATGCGGTCTCATTTACCTTCAAACCAACCCTGGCATCGGATTGTGTAGGGATACATAGAAAACAATACACCAAAATAAGCCTATTTGGAGACCCTCCCCTGTATGTTTAGGGCCATCTCCGCCGAGGCGGTTAGAGCCATGGCCAGGGCTTCCACTAACAAATTATTTGGTTGAAAACCTGGCAAGGGGACCTTGCCTCCAAGGCCAAACTGTGCAGAATTCCCTCTGAAGGGAATCTCATGTTCAAATGGAACTGGAGGAAACGCTCACCTGGTCCTCAGAAAGAACTAAGAGGTTTCCCGATAGACCCGATAGAGAGGGACAACAATTTTTTCAGCAGAGACAGGTGGAGCCCAAGAAGCATTGGGGCCAACAAAAAGGGGGACGCAAGCCAAGTTTGGTCTGTAATCTCCCAACATCTACCGAAAAAAATCTTGATCCTGACACCGAGCCTCAGGTTGGGGGGAGGTTAACCTTCTTTTTGGTCGCATGGCAGTGACTAATCCTTTTGTGTTGAGAGTGGTGTTTCAGAGTACCAACTGGAACTCTGTTCCAGACCTCCGAAGAGGTTTCAGATCACAAGGTTTCCACGCAACCCCAAAAGTGTTTTTCCTCCAAGTTGTCCAAGAGTTACTTCACAAGGAAGAAATAGAAGCGATTCCCTATGTCAGTCAGGGCAGAGAGTAGTATTCTCACGTATTTCTGCTTCAAAAGCCATCTGGCGCGTTCAGAATGATACTCTATCTGAAGGCCCTGAATCACTTTTCTGTTTCAGGATGGAATCCATATTCAGGATGGAATCAATATTCACGATAAGAAACTTGCTCAAGCCTTGGGACTTTATGGTGGATATGGACCTTCAAGATGCCTACTTGCACATACCCATCATTCAGGCTCACCACAGGTTTCTAAGGTTTGCAATCCACCTAGATTCGAGCGCACTTTCAGTACAGGGCCTTGTCGTTTGGAGTCTCCTCGGCTCCCAGGATATTCACAAAGTTACTGCCGGAAGCCATGAGTGTCCTAAAGAGCCAGGGGATTTACATTTTTCCTTATCTAGACGATATCCTGGTTACAGGGACCACGGAGGCCTCTCTTCTTCAGAGTCTTTCCATGACTCTAGAGGTATTGCACCAGTTAGGTTGGATAGTAAACCTAGAGAAATCCAATCTAGTCCCCTCCAGGAAATGCAACTTCCTCAGTTTCTGCCTAGGCAGCACAGAACAGAAATTCTTTTTACCACCAGACAAGTAAAAAAGTTTGGTTGCCCAATTTGGCTCGCTAATCCTGCAGCAATCTGCTTCGCGGTACAGACTTCGACAGTCCCAGCCGTGACATGGGCACAGTTGTACTCCAAACCCATCCAGTCTTTCCTGCTGCAGACCTGGGATCACGATCCAGAGTCTTTAGACATCCGAATAATCCTTTCCGAGTCTGTCAAAATCTGGTGGATGAACCCATGGGTCTTGCAAGAGGGCAGGCCCTGGAGACAGACCCACCCAGTCATTATAACGTCAGAGGTGCCCACCTAGACGCCCTACATGGTTAAGGGCACTGGTCAAAAGATGTTCAGACAAGATCCTTGAATTTCAGGGAGCTAAAAGCAGTAGAACAGGCCCTCTTCCATTCCTGTCATCTACTGATCGACAGGGATGTTCAGGTGTGATCAGACAACATCACAACGGTAGCATATGTACATCAACGGGGGGGGGGGGAAACGGATCCGCAGCTCTGCAGGATCTGACGTATTCCTTCCTTATCCCCCTACAACCCCAGCTGCGATCTCTCAGCGGTACAACTGAGCGAGTCCCTAAATGTGGTGTCAGACTTCCTGAGCAGAACAAAAATCTCAGTCAGATTGGGTGCTAAATCAGGAGGTATTTTGCCAAAAAGTCAAGAGACGGGGAGTTCCCCCAGATAGATCTTTTCACGACAGCCGGGAACACAAAGTGCATAATTTCTTCTCACTTTAGTTGTTACCTTAGGTGATACGAAAGATCAAGGAGGAAAAAATAACGGTGGTGCAACTTCCACAGAGACCAAACCTACTGGCTCAGGGTCCAATTTATTACCCAAATCTACAGAATCTAAGTTTAACAGCCTGAATCCTGAGAGGGCAATCCTGAAAAAGAAGGGGCTCTCCTCAAGGGTGATTGAAACCTTTATAAGAAGCAGGAAAGTATCCACTAGAAGTATTTACCTGAAAACCTGGAAGAAGTTCAGTTCATTCTATGAAGTTACCAGCTTGAACAAGTTGTCGTATGTCCTGGAATTTCTGCAGGAAACTGGGTCTGGCAGTAAGTACTCTTAAGGCCAGACCCAGGCATCGGAAATTTTGGTTTTCCTAGATAAATCTCTAAAAGTATAGCCTCATTAATAGATTCTTCATAGCTATTAATAGAAAGAGACCAGTCTCTATCTCCAGATGTCCTATGTGGGCTATAACCCTCCTTCTTAAGGGTCTAATAAAAACCTTTTGAGTCACTTATTGAAGGGGCAGACAAAATTTTAACCCTAAAGATGTGTTTTCTGCTTGCCATTACCTTTGCACGCAGGGTTAGTGACTTACAGGCCTTCTCCATTCAAGAGCTCTATTGTATAGTTCTACCGGATAGGGCCATTCTCAAACCTGATCCACTTTTAAGGTAACCAGGAGAATGTGGAGAACACACAGTTTCTAGATGTCAGAAGATCCCTTTTTTGCACTTAGGATGCACACATACCTAGAGGAAGACGGACCTGTTGTTTGTCTCCACTTGTTAGTGGCAAGAATAGAGGCTTAGCCACCAGAACGATCAGGGGTTTCCTTGGAGGAAATCTGTAAGGCAGACACTTGGTCTTCCCCTCATACATTTCCTAGGCCTTGTCGGCATGATCTTTTGTCTGACTCTCAAAAATCCTTTGGCAGAAGAGTTCTTCATTCTGTGTCCCCCCCTCTAATTCATAGTTTACTTCTTTATCCGCTCAGGTGGCCGTCATGAAGGACGAAGGGGGAAAATCCCCGTTAGCCTTACTGGTAACAGTATTTAGTCCTTCAGAATGGCCCTAGCTACTTTTCCTGTGTGGTCCTTTTGGTTTCCTTAGTTTACTTGTTAATATACTGAGGACTGGGAAGAAGGGGTGGGGCTTATTAAACTTGCCCCAGTTTGTGTTTCCTCTCCAGGGGAAGGGGCCTTCTTTCAGGTGGCCGCCCGGAAGGAATCGTAGAAAATACCGGTAAGACTAACAGGGATTTTTTTTTTGTCTGGAGATCTGCTTTAAAATGAAATCACCATTGCTTTTTGACTGATTCTCTCTCTTCTGCAGCTATGTCGAAGCACTGAGAGCTCAAATGAAGGACAAGATGCTGCAGCATAATGTAGAGCTTCCACCATTGTGTTGCTGCGGATCAGATTTCTGGGACACTCATCCAGACACTTGTGCTAATAATTGTATATTCTACAAGAACCCCAAAGGTACAGTATGCTAATACCATAGTTTAAAGCTCATGTAGCCTATAACCCCCCCCTTATTGTTTTCCCTTTTACATCTGTGGATACAGCTTCAAACACCATTGTGTTGGACTACATTTGGTGCTGTCCTGTTTTCAGTTTTTAAATTGAAGAAGAAATGGCTGAGACATTGAGGTTTACAGTTTCACCTCATGATTTCTATTGTGAAGCAAGTGGGCGTGGCCCTTGGATCTGTGGTATTGCATTATAATCAGCATAATGGTCGGGGGCTGTAATATTCCCAGAACTTGCTTCAGACACCCTGATTGTGCTTCTCCCCTCTGCTAGGGCCAGCACTCCCAGACACACATGTTCCAAATTTGCGTGAACGCCTTCCCACGTGCGCACTGAGTCCACTATGTGGACTAAGCGGCAGGGGAGGGGGGGTAGCGGCAGGGGAGGGAGGGTAGCGTGATACACATTGTGACAGAGGCTCTGTCTTTTGGATGTCATCACTATTCAGTTGCCCACCGGGTCATTCACTGGCCTTTTAATTAGGTCATTGTAGTTTGGATTGTATTATAAACTGCCTTTGTGTTAATTGATTACGTCACAGGCAATGGCATTGTTCTGATTGAGTGTATTACAGACGCCTATTGTTTTGCTGATTGCGTCACCGGCAGAGTTGGTCTGTGTATTTGTCATGAGGTCCACGGGGGAGGTCCCATTGCATGGAGACTTGTGTATATAAGGCCTAGAGTGGCACTAATAAAAGCACTTCACCTTCACCCTCAATACTGAAGTTCTGTCTCTTATTGGGGGAAACGCTATATTACAATTCCCTAGCCCTTGTAAGGGCTGTTCCTGTTTCCTCACGGACGACTCTGGAATTCCAGCAGCACCTCTTACGATTGGGAAAAGGACGTCTCGGGCGGTGAAGCCCTCCGGCGATAAGGGTTATCGCTACAATTGGTGGCAAGCGGTCGGATGGTCCTTTGTACCCAGAGAGAGTGCTACCCTGATGGAGAGTCAGTAGGACAAGTTGAAAAGGCTGACCCTGAAGGATCTACTCGAGAGCCGGGGAAGGTCAGCTAGCAACCGCCCACGTCGGGAACTGATAGCCGAGCTGATCGAAATGGATCATGCAGCAGTGAGGACTGAAACCAATATAGAGATCGATGAAGACGCTGCTCTTGTTCAAGCGGTTCGGAACAGATTGTCGGTCTATGGCCCGAATCCATCACAGGAACTGATCGACCGAGTCTTCGCAGCAGCGGAGGCAGAGGCCAGTAAGCGAAGGGAAGATCGGCGACTTTCAACCCAGCAGCCTCTCAGCCTCAGTTACACTGGGGGGAGAAAGATTCCATTTGCAGCATTTAAGTCCTTCCAGGAAAGTGACGACGAGATTGACGGATTTTTGGCCGATTTTGAACGCCAGTGCGCTTTACACCGGGTACCCACGGAGGAATGGGTCACCATATTATCAGGGAAACTATCTGGGAAAGCTTCCGATGCTTTCCGGGCCATCCCTGATGCGGACTTACCACACTACCATCTGGTAAAGGAGGCTTTGTTAGCCCGGTACGCTGTCACCCCGGAAGCCTACAGGCGACGATTTCGGGAATCCCAAAAGAAGGGAGGGGATTCTTACACGGAGTGGGCATGTCGCCTCCATCGTACAGCATCACACTGGGTCACTGGATGCAAAGCCACGACCGCTGAGGATGTACTACAGTTGTTTTTACTAGAACATTTTCTCAATGCCCTGCAACCAGAGCTAAGAGAGTGGGTACGTGACCGGAGGCCTCTAACGCTACCTGAGGCTGCTTGTCTAGCCGACGAGTACACCGATGCGCGCCGGACAGAACAGTCCGCTCCAAAACCACAACCTCCCATCAAATTTCAAGCACCTGTGGCTTCAGCGCCAACTCGTGACTCTGGGCCACATAGGCCAGCGCAGCAACCGAACCTCTCCACAGTTCAGTGCCATCGTTGCAAACAATGGGGACATTATCGCAGTGATTGCGCCCTAGAGCCTCCCCGAAACACGTGGGGGCAAAAGCAACCTTCCACCTCCCGTACTCCTGTGGCACACTGTTTGGAAGCTGAGAGCAGTTCGGAAGAGTATCTGGGGGTACTGTATGAAGCTGATCCCGTACAAGCGGCCATCCAAGACAACCGACAGCACCATTGCCAGGAGGTACGAGTCAATGGGCGCACCGCGCAAGGATTACGCGACACCGGAGCCACACTTACCTTGCTTCAACCTCATTTGGTCAAGAACAAAGACCGCACTGGACACACCGTTGCAGTAAGGGTGGCGGGAGGAGCTGTGTTTCGACTCCCCACCGCCCGAGTACATCTTGACTGGGGCGCTGGATCCGGCAGGGTACAGGTGGGACTTATGGACAACTTACCAGCAGAAGTACTATTGGGAAATGATCTAGGACCAATGACTTCTGCCTACGCTACCTCTGGACCAGCCAGCGTCAACCCTGCTACAACCCGGTCTCCAGCCCGAGCTGCCGACTCCAGCCCACTGGTCGGGGAGACCCAGGGGTTTCGTCTGCATCACGTCATGTCTGTTACAAGAAGCCAAGAAGAGGATCAGCCATCAGGTTACGTCCTTCCAGAAGGGAAACGTATGCCAAACACTATTTTTGTTGGGGGCATTGGCCGTCGGATTAATCAGCCTGAAATTAAGGATGTTTTTTCAAAGTATGGCGCTGTAAAGAGTGTCAAAATTATTAGGGATGCCTCTGGCGTTTCTAAGGGTTATGGTTTTGTCTACTTTTACGATGATGTAGATGTGCAGAAGATTGTGGATTCTCCGATCAGCTACCATGGAAAGAGATTGAAACTTGGACCAGCTATAAGAAAGCAAAGCACCTGTGCACACATCCAACCAAGGACTTTGGTGCTGAACTCACCAACGCCACAATATCCCAGTGTTTGGACCCCACCCATGACCGATTCCTATGTACAGCCCACGTCAATGTTTAGTCCGGTTACTCACTATGTGCAGACTTGTCCTTACACAGAACTCTGCCCATAACAAGAGTCCGGACAGCCCCACGTTAACCCGAACAGGGTCAATCCGGGTCTGCCGGGTGTTCCACAAAAAGGGGGCATTGTGACAGAGGCTCTGTCTTTTGGATGTCATCACTATTCAGTTGCCCACCGGGTCATTCACTGGCCTTTTAATTAGGTCATTGTAGTTTGGATTGTATTATAAACTGCCTTTGTGTTAATTGATTACGTCACAGGCAATGGCATTGTTCTGATTGAGTGTATTACAGACGCCTATTGTTTTGCTGATTGCGTCACCGGCAGAGTTGGTCTGTGTATTTGTCATGAGGTCCACGGGGGAGGTCCCATTGCATGGAGACTTGTGTATATAAGGCCTAGAGTGGCACTAATAAAAGCACTTCACCTTCACCCTCAATACTGAAGTTCTGTCTCTTATTGGGGGAAACGCTATATTACAATTCCCTAGCCCTTGTAAGGGCTGTTCCTGTTTCCTCACGGACGACTCTGGAATTCCAGCAGCACCTCTTACGATTGGGAAAAGGACGTCTCGGGCGGTGAAGCCCTCCGGCGATAAGGGTTATCGCTACACACATGTCTACACTGACACTGCTGCCCCATGTCTGCCAGCAGCTGCCTGGGGCATGCTTCCTCCACCCCCCCCCCCCCTAACAAAATGGTCTAACAACAACCCTTGCCCCCGCAGGGTTGCTGCTGAGATGCCAGCCCCGCAGGCCCGCCGCTGAGATGTTGATCTCACCACCACAGCTGCCTGCCTGTCTGAGTCCCCCATTCAAATGCTGCTGCTCTTACCTGCAAGACCTGCCACTCAGGCCCTACCCACCCACCTGTTGGCCACCTTCCGAATTGCCTGCCCACTTACCCACCCGACCCACCCACCTACGTGCCTGCCACACACCTACCTACTTGGGTACCTTCTTGCCACCTGCACACCCACCTGCCTGCTTTCCACCTACCTACCTTCTTGCTTGCCCAGCCACCTAACTGTTCACCCACCTGCCTACTTGCCTGCCCACCCACCCACCTACCCTACCTGCCACCCACCTACCCTACCTGCCACCCACCTACCTTCTTGCCTGAACATGCACACACCTACGTATTTGCCTGCCAACACATCTACTTGTCCGACCACCCAGCCATCAACTTGCCTGACCGCCCACACACCTACCTGCCTGCAGCCCATTTACCTACCAATACACCCACCCACCTACCTGTCTATACACCCACCCAACTACCTGCCTGACCACCCAGCCACCCAACCGTCTGCCTACCCACTGTCTCTTCATCTACCCTTCTGCCCTTCCACCTGTCCACCTACCTACCTGCCTGCCTGACTGTTTAACACAAAGAGGGACAGAAATGTACTGATCCTCCAGGCTTGGTCATTAAGGGGTAAAAAAAGAATTTTAAAAACTGGAGATATGAGCCAGCTTTATTTACATGAGACACAGATTTCAGATCTGCAATAAAATAATGAGACCTTTTTGGGACCGCTACTTTGTTAGTTTTTTCCCAGTGCCCTGTTCAGGTTGCTCCATTTCTGACATGTGGGATAATCCGCCACAAGGTGGCGCAGTGACTGCAAGATGAAAATCGAAGCTCCTCCCGGCTCTATATAAGGCAGCTGTCTCCCAAAATCCCCCAGAATTCTTCCTGCAGTCTTACTGTGAAGATCGTGTGATACTCTCTCTGGATATCACAGACGAGCAGGGCAGCCCTATTTCCACCTTCTTCCGGAGACCCATCCTGCCTCCCAGCCTTGTGCTACGGAACAGGTGACGGTAGGGGAACGCTGAGGGTCAGGCGTTCGACAGAGCTATGCTCTGGGCTGCAGACCCTCTCCCGAAGGGTAGCCGGCCATAGGCACTGGTGAGCCTATATGGGGGGGGAACCACCTAGGGACCCCTTATTCCCACATTCACCCACAAGCTTTATTGAATGGTGTGTGTGTGTGTTTTTTATGTGTTACTCTCTTACTTATACTCACCTCCCTCGTTCCTTCATCTCCTCACCTCTCCTCCTTCAGGTGCTGTGAGGGGGGGGGGGGGGGGGGGGGGGCGCGGGCCCTGGCGGGAGCCATCGGGCGGCCGCCCGGTACGGGTGCCGGCATCGCTGTGCGGCGCGTACTTGCGCTCCGCGGCGGGGAGGGGCCCTCCTTCGGCTGCCTCTCTCTTTCTCTCGTGATCCGGGCGACATTTTTTACTTAACTGGCGCCCGGGGTTCGTGTGCTGCATTCCGCGTCATCGCTGCGCGGCCCGCCCCTCGAGGTGCTTTTTGTGGCCCACACTCTGCGCCATTTTCTACTGTGGCCTGCGTGCATCTCGCCTAGGGCACGCTGGCCTCCTTCCTTCTGACGGTGTATTCGGAGCTCTTCTCTCGAGTGGCACACTGTACCTCCAGGATCAGACGCTGCGCTCGGCCCTCCTTCCACTGTGGTCCATGAGTCCAGTTCTTGTTGTCTGTTCCGATGCATGCGCTGTGGGATGCTCATGGTATTCCTTGTGTTTTCCAGATGGGTCCCATATTACTGCACATAATTGTGGTTCCTCCAGGTCTTATCCACTCCCCCCCCCCCCCTCTCTCTGCAGATTCTATTCTTAAGGGATCAATTAGAGGGATTAAATTGGGAATTGTCCGGGTTTGGGCCATCAGTGCCTTGAAACCCCATTTATTTTTACTATAATCACCATGATGGAGGCTTCTGGGGATAGCGAGCTTGGGGCCCCCTCAGGGCGGGTTAAGCTCTGTCTCATGTTTGGTACATGCCCTCTGAACGGTCTCAGCGCAGTTTGGGTACCTTGCGCCAAAAGCGTTCTTCTGGAAAAGGATTGGGCAGACGCTGCTGTCCCCAGCTCTATTTTACCTACAGCCTCGCCGACACCCCCGTGCCTGCATTTATCTCCCAGTGAAGGGGAAGCCAGCAGGGCATTTCAAACGGATTTGGCTCTCTGAGTGGCCAGCATAGAGAGACAATTATAGTGCTCGGCCGCCGGCAAGGCCGCGAGTAAGTATTGAGCCGGGTTATTCGCTTTTTGCTGCTGATGATGAAGATGATGATGATTTTGAGGCGTTTGGTGGCCGAGACTCCATGGAGGAGGGTGAGTCGTTTCACTACTCCTCAGGGGACCGACCAGGTGGCTATGACGGCGACCCTGGGTCTTCCTCGGACAAGGATTTGTGGCTCCCTGATGACACTGAAAAGTTATCTGAGTTTTTTTGAGACCTTGCACATTGTACCCCCTGGACAGACGGTACCCTTTCTCTGAAGAGTTGATTTGCCTTTGGTCCTGTCCCCCGGAGGTGGATGCTCCTGTTTTTGGGCTCTCCAATACCATGGTTATGCCGTCACCCGATACTGCTTCCTTGCGCGACCATGCTGACCGGCGCATGGATCAGCTTGCTTGTCACGCCTTCACATTTGTGGGTGCTGGCCTTCGTCCTGTCTGTGCCGCGGCCATTGTCTCCCTAGCCATCAAGAAGAAGGTGAAACGTCTTGTTGATATTGCCAGATCTTGCAAGCGGGCGGAGGAGTATAAGGCTCTCCTAGCCTGCGCGGACTTTATTGCTTTTATTGCCTCGGCCATGGACGATAGTGTCCGGCTTGGCGGCAGGGCTTCCACCCTGCTGGTTGTGCTCCGTCTCTCTATCTGGCTGCGGCAGTGGGCAGCCGACGCCGGCCGGGGCTTGTCTACCTTTTGCTCCTTTTGAGGAGGAAGAGGCTCTTCCTTTTCAGGTGGCCGCAGAAATTCCTGGGGACGAGGTAGGTCCCGTGGCCGACCCAATCCCTCCTGGGGATCCAAGTCCAAGCCCCCTGCCACGACCCCTCAGGCATGAGGAGGCGCCCTCATCCATTCGGGTTGGGGGACGGCTTCTGCTATTTGCTCACGTCTGGAGACTGCACGTCTCGGATCGGTGGATTCAGGAGGTGGTGTCCTCCGGTTACAAAATAGAGCTGACAGCTTGGCCGCCCCAAGATTTCTTCGGTCATGGATATCCCAGTACCCATTGATGGTGCAGGGTCTAAGAATGGCCGTTCAACACCCGGAGCGAGGTCGAGGGTTCTTTTCACGGTACCCAAGAAGGACGGTACTCTGAGACCTATCCTAGACCTGAAGGGTCTCAACAAGTTTGTCAGAGTCAGACATTTTCGCATGGAGACCTTACGGTCTGCGGTGAGCTCGCTTCGGCCGGGCGACTTCATGACCATGTCCTTTTTCGCTTGACTCCCCATCTACGGGGTCGTGCGGTCCAGGTCCGCTCAGACAATCAGACGGCTGTCGCCTACATCAATCACCAGGACGGGACTCGGAGCAAGCGAGCCCTCAAGGAGGTGACCCAGATCCTGACTTGGGCAGAGGAGAATGTTCCCTGCATCTCGACGGTTTACATCCCCGGGTGGAAAACCAGGAGGCAGACTCCCTGAGCAGGGGGGCCTCTCATCTGGGAGACTGGTCTCTCAGCAACAAGATCTTTCATGCTCTGTGTTGCCGCTGGGTCGTCTCTCTATCATGAGATCCTCTGGCCTTCGGCGCGGACGCTCTGGCAATTCCTTGGATGGAGTTCTGTCTTCCTTACGCCTTTCCTCCTTTTCCGCTCCTGGGTCGAGTGCTGCGCAAGATTGCCCCGGAGGGCGTGCCAACCATTCTGGTGTTGGTTCGCGGACATAGTTCAGATGTCGGTGGATCGCTACGTCATGCCTGACGATCCAGGGCTTCACACTCGGGGGCGGCTGCGCCACCCCAATTTACAAACGCTGGCTTTGGCTGCTGAAACCACCATCTTGATGGAGAAAGGACTGTCTGCTTCGGTCGTGCGTACCATGATTCGGGCTTGGAAGAAATCCTCTTCCATGATTTTTTTACAGAGTTTGGCACGCTTACATTACCTGGTGTGAGTACAAGAGTCGCACATTCTCCCTTTTCAAGGATTTTGGAGTTCTTACAACATGGATTGAACTCGGGTCTCCAGCTGAGTACCCTCAAGGGTCAAGTTTCGGCCTTGGCTATTTTTTTCCAATGCTCCTTCGACAATCATAAACTTATCAAAACCTTTTTCAAGGAGTTTCTCATGTACGTCCACAACGTAAGCCTCTATTTCCGGTGTGGGATTTGAACTTGGTGCTTTCTTCTCTACAGGGTCCTCCCTTTGAGCCCTTGTGCAATGCTGCCTTATCCATTCTGACTCTAAAGTTGGCCTTTTTGGTGAGTATCACTTCGGTGCGTCGCATTTCAGAGCTGGCGGTGATTTATATGAAGCCTCCTTACCTTGAGCGGCATCAGGATAAGGTGGTTTTTCGCCTTAAACCTGATCTTTTATCTAAGGTTCATACTTTTGCAAAGGTTTACAGGGTTGATGTTAGGGCCACAGCTGATGCTGTTTTTGGCCGTAAGGTGCTTCAGACGGTAGTGTCATGAACTACATGCTGTTGCTCTCTGGGGATCCCACCCTTCTTTTGGACACTGCTTTTGGATGTCCCACATATCAGAAATGGAGCGACCTGAAAAGGACACTGGGAAAAATACAATTCTGTGAGTACTCACCTGTAGAATTGTTTTTGGTAGTGTCCTGTTCAGGTCGCTCCATCCCACCCTTGTTCTGTTATCTCTGTTTGCCTGTTATGGTGATTACTGTTGTATTTGGCTTTAGCCCTTTGTTTTCTCTTGAGAGAGTACATGCTGAAGCTATGTGATGTAACATGGTTTCCTGGCCTCCCGGCATGTCTCTGTTTTACTGCTTTTGAACCACTGGGGGATTTTGGGAGACAGCTGCCTTATATGGCGCCGAGAGGAGCTTCGATTTTCATCTTGCAGTCGCTGCGCCACCTTGTGGCGGATTGCCCACATGTCAGAAATAGAGCGACCTGAACAGGACACTACCAAAAACAGGTGAGTACTCACAGAATTGTATTTTATGTGTCAGGTGGTTAAATGCTTTAAAAAGACCAGTTTTATTTCCTGCTACTTTTTTCAAAATGGGAAAAGACTATAGAGCTCTCTGACCTGACCAAAAATGGCAAAACGAAGGCTTAGTCTTATTGTGGTCCTAAAGCAAATAAGTAAATACTGATTTCTTCCACTGCTTTGTGGCATCCTGGAAACCAGACTGCAGGAAGATTTATTCACCCCGTCCACTATGCTAGCGTGGGGGGGGGGGGGGGAGATTGGAGATTGGGCAGCACTGCTTGTCACAGCCCAGGAACCAGAATGGCTGGTGTTAAATTTTAAGTTGCTTAGGGGTTTTCTCTCGTATTTCACTCCGGGGGCCATTGAAGAAGATAATAATGGGCTAACTCTCAGCGGTAGGCAGGCCTGCAAGATTAAAAGGTGTGGCACCTCCCGGTCTACATATTGCCACTTGCACCTCCCACTCCAGTTCATTCTTGCAGTCGGACTGGGACTGTGAAGATGTGTCTAGGATTTTTTTTTTTCTTTTCTGGTTACAGCTTTTTATTCTGGAAGCGGGGGACTTTAACCTCCAACTTTTTTTCAGACCTTCGCCTTCTTTGTTCTGGTTAGGCCCACACCTGGATGCCTGAAGTCGGCTAAGCCGATGATGGCGGATTCAGGTATTAAAGTGAGGATGGGTGCCAAGCGTGCAGACTGGGTTCCACCAGTTTTTTTATGGGCTAACACCACAAGGGTTGAAGTATCCCTTTTATTTGAAGGGTGTCCCAGCAAGAAAAGATTCCTGCTACCTATCCCTCCTCTTCCTTATGCCTTTTTTATTTTCAGCTAAGGAAAGTTTCAGATATGTTTATTATTGTTGTCTTTATTTTGCTATACAGATATGTCTGATAGGCGCAGTGTATGGGGGTAGCTTTATGGGGCTGGTTGGCTGGAAACCTGAGGGGTACGAGTAGCAGGCGCCCGCATCCGAGCAATTACAATTCAGCCTTTTTTTCAGTTTTTTCTTGTGGGGAGGACAAATCGTAACTAAATGTGATTGGGCCCTGGTGCGAACTTTAGATGGGGCCCTTTCACGGCTCATACAGTAAACCTTTTCTCTTTTTTTTAACTCGCTTGTATGCCGCTAGAAAACTGAAACAGCAGAGCCAAATGGGGCTTCCATTTCTCAAAATTATTCGAAGTGACCGTAAATTTGATAAATACGTTGGAGGAGTAAAAATGATGGGGCCCCCCTGATCTCCTAGACCCTGGTGTGGTCGAACCCCCTACGCCCCTAGGGGAGGGGTGGGGTCACACTGCACGCTTTGTGCATGCAGAATGGCCTCTCTTCCTGTCTCTCCCCATCTTCCAGGTCATGTTCTCAGCTCTGGGAGTTTTATTTACCGGACGCACCCAGGATTTGGAGGAGGGAAATAAGAAAAAAAATATTCTGAACCAAAAATCCCCCCTCCCAATCACCATATTACAAACACTGTGCAGATTCCCCCCCCCCCCCCCCCAATCAACCCAATACAGACTGTGTGCGGGGCATCCCTAATACTGTGCAGCATGCCGCCCAAAAACCAAAACAAAATGTTTTGGAAACTTTCGGAAAGTCCAACGCAGTAGCCTCTCCCGCAAACATAAACACAGAGACAGAGACACACACACAAGCAAGCATTACTGAAGTCCGCTGCCAGCCGCCTCCACACGCAAGTTTCCGGGTGCAGTCAGTGGGGGTATCTGCAGCGACAGGCAGTGGGTGGCGGTAAAGTTTTTTTCCCTCTAATATTCCACTCCAGGGTGTCAGGAGGCCAGAAACGAATGGGTTAACTCTCGTCCGAATGGCGGGGACTTCAAGATAATAGACGTGGCTTCTCCCGGCCTATATATAATTCCGGCTGCCCTCCGCAATCTAGTTTTCATTCTTGCAGTTAGATTCGACTGCGAAGGTTGTGCCTGGATTTCAATTCCTCTCCTTCACTTGTTGTTTTTTTTAATACAGGTTTTTATTCAAAAGCGGGTGATATAACCCTGTCTGTCTTCAGGCCTTTACGGTTCAGCTGATCCAGTGGACCCAGATATGCCTTCTGGAGTTGGTTAAACCAATCAGTGCAGATCAGGGTGATTTAAGGGTAGGCACCAGGGGCCTTTGGGCGCTACAGGGTGTCGCCTTATTTTTTTAAGGTGACCCTCAAGGGCTGCAGTTTCCATCTGAAGGGACAACCAGCCGCAGGTTTTTTCTCTGGTGAGCCTGCAGGGGGGACCATAGGGGTTATATTTTTCTTTGAAGAAAGAAATAGTTAACAGCACACCAATTAATTTGCATATAAAAATTGCCCAATATGTATTAAAGGTACAAAAACAAACCATGTGAACAGGCAAATAGTTTCTTCATATACGATTCTTGGACCAAAACAGTTGGTCATCTAATAGTTAATGGAGCAATACAAAAGCACATATAGATAACCAATAAAGCTTAGGTAGTATTAGCCTTTCAACAGGGGATAACTAGAGGACTCCTCTGGTTATCCCCTGATGAAAGGCTTTTGAGCCTGAAACGTCATTGGGATTAAGCGGTCCCATGCCTTATACTACTCTACTGTAAGCATGTTCCTCTTTCATTAAACCGGACCTTCAGCGTGATTTAATGAAAAGCCCAAACTCTTAAAAAACGGTTCCCCAGCATCTAAAATTAATATATTTTACGTTTTTAATCACTAACTTATTATTCTTTCCCCCACTGGGCTGCAACTCTGTTCAGGAATTTAGGATACGGGCGCCGCCATCTTGACTCATTAGCATCACACTTACTGAGGAGAGGCGAGTGGGATAAGGTACAGGGGGGCGGGTTATAGCTGTGCTTTGCTCAGACAGAGCAGATTTGGGGTCAGGTAACGGTCAGCAGTCCCAGAATGCAGAGCAGCACAGTCAGGAGGCACTTCCTGTTTGCAGGCTGCCTGATAAGATGGCGGCTTCCATAAGCCGCCATCTTGGATGTTTAAAGGCTCATAACATGCAGTAGATGCAGGTAGGATGATTTTTAATGTGGACAATCTGTATGTACAGGGTGTGGGAAACATATAAGATAGACTCTTATTCAGAGTGACGGTCCGCTTTAACTCTTCATTTGCTATTAATATTGCTAATAACTGTGTTGTACTTCCCTGATGCTGCAGAGGGGCCAGGAACTGAACTCAACCTACCTAAGCTGTATTTGTTTTCTATATGTGCTTTTGGATCGCTCCATTAACTATTAGATGACCACTATTTACATGAGAAGGGTCTCTTAGAACCTTGGTTTCAAGGTCCTTGTAGGCATCAGAGAAACAAAAGCATTTTGTTTCTAGGCACTCTTCTTATTCAGAGGAGAATATTTATGCTGCCCTAGAATCTCAGATTTTTCAGAAGGGGAACTCTCCTCCAGCAGGAAAGAGAGTAACTCAGACTCAGGATCATCTGAACAGGGGTTTCTGACTTACCAGACTTATCTAAAAAGAATGAGAAAAGCTAGACAAGATTCCCACTATTCCTAGAGTCCTGGATATTAAATACCCTTTTCCCTCAGAACTCATAGTGCCATAGTCCAGAGCCTTATAGTCACGGTTGAACAGACAGAGTAGTGTCTAAACCAAGAGATTTTTCTTCAGATTGCAAGTGTATAGGGTCTGCCTCAGACCTTTTTTGCCACTGCCACTGCACTGTTAACAGTGGATGCTCTAGCTCATCCATGGAATTTTCACCTAGCTTATGCCCCCCCCCCTTTCAGAATCTACCCTAGGTGATCTGGAAGATGAGGCAAGAAGCAGTCAACATTATCTTCATGGCTCCGTTTTGGCCAAGGAGATCCTGGTTCGCAGAGCTGGAAGGCTTCAAGATATTCTGAATATTCTTCATCAGGGCCCCATTCTGCATCCAGGGCCCCATTCTGAATCCAGACAACTGACAGCATAGATCTTGAAGAGGCCATCTAACAAAAAGGGCTGTTCCACAAGAGTGATTAAAGCTCCCGGACAGTCGAAAAACTACTACTAGAGGTATTATACAAAGGTATAGAAATGTTTTTTATTTTTCTGAAGCTAACAAACTGAAGAAAGAAGATATAGAAGAGGGCTAGTAGTAGTACGCTTAAGGCACAGACTTCTGCCCTACCGGACTTCTGTCAGTTGAGATCAATACTTCAAATCAGTTACTCGCAAGAGATCAGCCACTTTTGAGTTCTTCAGACAGGGGACTTGTCAGTCATACTAAAGGGGTTGTTGGAACCTCCCTTGGAATCATTGGAAGAGGTTCCATAAAAGTTATCTCTGAAAGTTTGTCTCCTGCTAGCCATCACATCAGCCAGAGGAGGGAGAACTTTATTATTCAATTTTCCCAGATAAGGTCATACTAAACCTGATCCCTTATGTTTTACCAAAAATTGTTACAGCTACTAACAGGTCCCAGGATATGGTGCTCCTGACACTGCCAGCCGGAGCAGGCAAGGAAGAGGATCTTGCGCTTTTACATGTGAGCGGAGCAATGATTATTTATCTGGAAGGGTCCAGAGAATGGTGGATAGCGGAAAAAGAGGAGGCCTAGCGGCCTCAAAATCTGACCCGTATATCTGGAGAGTTGAGGCAATCAGCATGTGTATTGGTGGCATGCAGGGATTGTTTGATATAATTGTGGTAATGGGGAGGTGTCGTGGAGGAACCTATAGGTAAAAAAATCATCTTTGGAGTTTGTGGAGACAGCGGGTATCCTGAAAATCTTTGTTATGCTATTTATAATGGGAAATTCTGAACCTATTTATTGCATATATGGCTTGCGCTCTTCAAAAGGTCGAGCATCCCCTGCTTTAAAGTGGACCTTCACCCTGAATAAGAGTCTAACATGTTTCCCACACCCTGTACATACAGATTTCTCACATTAAAAATCATCCTACCTGCATCTACTACATGTTATGAGCCTTTAAACATCCAAGATGACAGCTCATGGAGCATCAGGCAGCCTGCAAACAGGAAGTGTCACCTGACTGTGTCGCTCTGTATTCTGGGATTGCTGTCCTTTCCCCTGACCCCAGCTCTGCTCTGTCTGTGCAAATCACAGCTATAACTCCACCCCCTGTAATTTATCACGCTCTCCTCAGTATGTGTGATGCTTCTGAGTCAAGATGGCGGCGCCTGTATCCTAGAGTCTTGAACAGAGTTGCAGCCCGGTGGGGGAAAGAAAGTGACTAAAATATATAAATTGTAGATTTTTGTTAGGGGTTTGGGCTTTTTATTAAATCATGATGAAGGTCCGGTTTAAGTTATTTGTTCTGAATTTGTATTCCAATACATATGCTTTGTATTCTATAAGTCACCCTAATGCTGATATAATGGTGAGAAAAAGCCTGATGTTACGATTTTACCACAGGAAATTTCTTACCAATTATTGGGCATTTAGAGTCCGAGTCGGGGCCTGATAAAATTGAGGAGTCTGAGTCAGACTTTGGCTGACAGACTCCATAGCCCTGCTACAGGGTATATTCTTCTGCATTGCTCCCCTACCTGTGCATTGGGTTTTCAGCCTTTGTGCTTTGGTCTTTTGCATACCTATGTAACAGTACTATGTACAGTAGGTTACTCCTCATCCTGACTTGCGTCTGTGTCTGGACTATGATCCAGTTCTGCTTGCCTTCAAACTCTGCTTGTTTATTGAGTTACTCTCAGCTTTTTTACGTTACTGTTGCACAGCCTAAGATTCTCCTACAGCGCCTGTCCATCCCCTACCATTAGGAGCTCAGTGAAAACCAGGATTTATTGTCATATCTTGGCTTGTGGCAAAAATGTCCTGCAATCGGAGGTCCCCTGCAACTGCTGGCAAGGATTCCCTGCAAGCAGAGTTCCTCCTTGTTTTCCAGTCTGACACAGAGAGGTTGGCAGCCTTTATAAGGACTACAAATTGGATAACTGTGCATTTTCTCAGGTCCCGACCTCCTGAGGATAGAGCAGCAAACTACAGCAGGTGGAGGATGTGGATTCACGTATCAACTGGTCAATTAAAAAAAATGTTTATTTACTTTGGTCAGTGCACAGCTCATGTGTCAAACTCAACGCCCAGGGGCCAGATGTGGCCCTCCAAGGCATTTTATGTGGCCCACTGACAGGTGCCAGACATTGGCATCTGGGTGGCACCTCTTCTAGCCGGCTTAGTCACGCCAAGGCCTCTAACACCAGCAGCATGTCTTTGGACCTATGTGTGGCTTTGCCAAGGGAAGTACTGGTACTCTGTGGAGCACAGAACCACCTCTAATTCTGTCTTTAGACTCTGTGTCTATAAAAACAGCTGGTATGAGCCTTTTTAACATTCTGGGGGGAGGAGAATAGAGTCTGTAATGGTCCTATACAACCAACTCCAACACAAGCGGTGCCCCCCTAACCCAGCTAACTTACTGCACCAACAGAGGATGCCAGCTGGGATGGGAAAAAAGAATGTAGTGCTGTTCTGGGCGAAATTAATCTGCATCTTTGTAGCTATACATTTAAATGGTCAGATTTTTTGTTTTGTTTTGTGTTTGTTATTAAATCAGACCTTCAGCATGATTTAATGAAAAGGCCAAACCCTTAAACTATTTCTCAGCATCTAAAATTAATATATTTTAGGTTTTTAGTCACTTATTATTCTTTCCCCCACTGGGCTGCAACTCAGGACTCTAGGATACGGGCGCCGTCATCTTGCCTCAGAAGCATTGCACATACTGAGGAGAGGAGAGCGGAATAAAGTACAGGGGGCGGGGTTATAGCTGTGCTAGGCACAGACAGAGCAGAGCTGGGGTCTGGAGAAGGTCGGCAATCCCAGAATGCAGAGCAGCACAGTCAGAAGACACTTCCTGTTTGCAGGCTGCCTGATGCTCAATGAGTTGCCATCTTGGATATTTAAAGGGTCTTAACATGCAGTAGATACAGGTAGGATGATTTTTAATGTGGGCAATCTGTATGCACAGGGTGTGGGAAGTGTATAAGATAGGCTCTTATTCAGGGTGAAGGTCCGATTTAACCAGCCCTTTGAAGGCAAGCATAATGCTGATGTGGTCCTTGAGGAGAATGAGTTTGACACTCCTGGTGTACAGAAGGAGCCATGACCCCAGGTACAAGGGTGGGGCTAATACTTCTCTGTTTTGGACTTTGGGGGAAAGGTGATTTTTATGCCTCACTCTGTGGATTGATTATTTCAAGGTGTGACAGAAAAGCCGAAGTTGCGAGGAACTGTTTTACTCAAGTAATAGGGCAACGGGCTGGGAATGTGGCCACTCTCGCTCCCTATTTCCATCACCAGAAAAAGTTTTGCTGGGACCTGGAGGGCTTCACATATCGTGGAGTCATTTAGATTCCTGGACCAGCCTGGTTGGGTTTTGTTTTGCTTTAAACCGGACCAACAGCCTGTCACAGTTGGAAAAGAAAGGTAGCGCCCATATTCTAAGTATACAGCACGTCCTGCTCCAGAGATAATTCCTTACGTATGGGTAATACATCCACAAGATGGCGCTGGACTGCAGAGACAGCAAAAAAGTGGCTCCTCCCGGCCCCTTATATACTCGGGACCTCCCACTAATTCCCCAGTTCTTCTCTGCAGTCTGCGCTGCGAATGCAAGAAGATGGCTCTCTCTACTCGCAGGTGAGCGGGGCTATTAGCCTGCGACCCTGTAGGACTATTCCCACCTGTCCTCTTCTTCTGCCAGCTTTGGCTGCACTGGTCGGGTGACGGTAGGCAGCACCTCTGTCTGGTGCTTAAGGAGCGTCGCTCCAACCGCAATCCCCCGCCAAATGGTAGGCGGTATAGGCCCATGGTGAGCCTTATGGGATGCCCCTCCCGCGCTATTGCCCTCGCCCCCTGTCCATCGGTTCTAACAATCTGGCGATTGTATGACTGGTATGCTTTTGTTTTTTTGTCACCGCGTGTATTGTTGCCTTTTTAAAAATGCCGCCACACCCGCTTGTACGGCATTTCACGGTCGGCGACGACATTACCTCAGGCGCTGCTGCGCCATCATTGGCCGGCATGGTCACGGGGACGACTTTGCACTCTTCGGGGGGAGTGGGCCTTGCGGATGGTGCGTTCTGCATCACTGTCTCCGCAGCCCGCCCCTCGAGGTATCTGCGGGTGCCATTTTGCTCTCCTCATGCTGCGTGGCTGGCGTCTACCTACCACGGTCCGTAAGTGCCCCTGCGGGCTAGCTTATTTTTTATATCCTGTGAATGCGTGCCGCTTACGGGACCTTTCTGTTTGTCTTGTAGGCGGGTCACACTTAATTGTGGTTTCTCCCGGCCTATCCCCTCTATTTAGTTTACTTATTAGAGGCCTATTCTGTAAAACCTCCCACTTACATAGCGGGCTATTGGGGCATCCCGGTGGCTTTTATAGCGTGAATCCCTATTGGCCCGTTGGGCCGCGATAATAACCATATGGAGGCTTCTCAGGATAATGTGCTTGGGGTTCCTTCGGGACAAGCCCGGCTTTGTGGGGTGTCCCCTATAAGTGATGATAATGTGCGGGTTTGTGTACCCTGTGCCCAGCAGGTGCTTGCGCTGCAACCTGGGTTACCTGTGGCTGGGCTTGCGCCCCCTATGGCTTCGCCTACTCCCCCACGCTTACATCTGACTCCCGGTGAGGTGCATACCAGTGGGGAGTCTCATCCTGATTTGTCTACCAGGGTGGCTAGCATTGAGAAACTGATTGCTGGCTCTACGGCGCGTAAGGCCACTGCTAAGAGCGGCATCTGGCGTTACCCTTTTTCCTATGGAGGCTGGTTATACCCCGCTGGAAGAGGGGGAATTGTTTTCTGATTCAGAATCATCTGATGAGCAGCCTAAGGGTTATGCTGATTCTGGCTGTGACCCATGGGCTCCAGATGATACTGACAGGCTTTTGGTCCACATTTTTTAAGTGCTTTCTATCTCTTCTCCTGCCGCGGCTCCTCGGCAGCAGGGGGAGTTGTTTCACACTGCTAAGCCACGTTTGGAGTTTCTTGAGCAAACTCACTTTAATAATCTTGTGCTCAAAGAGTGGGAGCGACCGAGCAGGCTCTCTGGGGTGCCTAAGAGTTGGGGTAAGAGGTATCCTTTTCCTGCTGAAGTGGTTAAGTGTTGGTCGTCCCCTCCCGAAGTGGATGCACCAATTCTAGGGTTGCCCAACACTTCTGTCATGCATTCCCCTGACTTTACTACCCTGAAGGATGGTGAGGACCGGCGCATTGACCAGCTGGTTTCCCATACCTTTGCCTGTGTGGGGACCGCGCTGCTTCCGGTTTGTGCCTCTGCCATTACAGCTGTGGCTATTAAGAATGTGTGGCAGGGCTTTTGCCTTGGCGGTGGCTATACGCTGCTCGGTTTGGCTGCGCCAGTTGGCTGCTGACAACGCTGCTAAAAAGGCTCTCACTGGGTTTCCCTTTAAGGGACTACGTCTATTTGGGGATCGCCTGGACCTGTTTGCTAAGGGAGGCAGGTTACCCCAGCGCAAAAGACAGTCTCAGCCCTTTCGGGGTTCAGGCTCCTTTCTTCCTTCCTACTGGGGGTAGGAAGGAAGAATGGGAAAGGGGAGCTTAATTGCAGGGGCCCATGGAGATTTCTGGGGCAGAGGGCGTGGCTACCCTGGCCCCTCCTGGGGTTCCAAGTCTAAGTCTTCCCCCAAGCCCCCTCAGGCATGAAGGGGCGCCCTCACCTATCCGGGTGGGGGACGGCTTCGGCTCTTTGCTCACGTCTGGAGGCGTCATGTCTCAGACCGGTGGATTCAGGAGGTAGTGTTCTCTGGTTACATGTTTCCCCTGTTGGGCAGGGTTCTGCGAAAGATAGCTCAGGAAGGGGTGCCAGCAATCCTGGTGACCCCCCCCCCCCCGTTGGCCAAGAAGAGTGTGGTTCGCAGACATCGTGCAGCTGGCGGTAGAACAGTACGCTCTGCCCAAGGATCCAGACCTGCTCACTCAGGGGCGGCTACGCTACCCCAATTTACAAACGCTGGCTTTAACAGCCTGACTGCTGAAACCTCCATCTTAATGGGGAAGGGGCTGCCTTCCTCTGTTGTTAACACCATGATCAGGGCTAGGAAAAAGTCCTCTTCTTCCATCTACTATAGGGTTTGGTGTACCTACATTGACTGGTGTGAGTCTAAATCTCTTCCCTGTTGTGTGTTTTCCATTCCTAGGATTCTGGAATTTCTTCAACATGGTTTGGATCTGGGGCTTTAACTCAGCACTCTGAAGGGTCATGTTTCTGCCTTGGCTGTTTTCTTCCAGAGATCTTTTGCTCAGCATCATCTGGTCAAGACCTTTTTCCAGGGGGTTACCCATGTGCGTCCCCCACGTAAGCCTATGTTACCAGTCTGGGACTTAAACTTGGTCCTATCTGCCTTGCAGGGGTCTCCTTTTGAGCCTGTGCATGAGGCTGCTTTGTCCATTCTTACTCTTAAGGTAGTCTTTTTGGTGGCTATCACTTCTGTTAGGCGTGTTTCTGAGTTGGCGGCGCTTTCCATCAAGCCCCCTTACTTTGAGAGACACCAGGACCAGGTGGTGTTTCGCTTTAAGACAGATTTCCTGCCTAAAGTTGTGTCTGCGTTACATCTCAATCAGGACATTGTTCTGCCTTCTCTGTGCCCTAATCCTAGTGACCCTAAGGATAGGGCTTTACATTCCTTGGATGTGGTCAGGAACCTGAAGTTCTATTTGGTGGCTACTGAACCCTTCAGGAAGACTGATGCTCTTTTTGTGGTCCCTTCTAGTCCTAAGAAGGGTCTGGCTCCAGCTAAGTCTACCATCAGCAAGTGGATCCGTCCGGTTGTGATTCAGGCCTATTCTGCTAAAAGGAAGAATCCTCCCTTTCGTCTTACTGCTCATTCCACTCGTGCTATTGGTGCCTCTTGGGCTTTCCAGCACCAGGCTTCTGTTAAGTTTGCAATGCCGCTACTTGGTCTTCTGTTCATACCTTTCCTAAGTTTTACAAGGTTGATGTTCGGGCTTCAGCTGATGCTGCTTTTGGCCACAAAGTTCTGCAGGCGGCAGTGGTTTAAACTGCATGTTGTTGCCTTTTGGGGATCCCACCCTACCTTACGGACACTGCTATTGGATGTCCCAAACGTAAGGAATTATCTCTGGAGCAGGACGTGCTGTATACTAAGAATAATACAATTCTGTGATTACTCACCTGTAGAATTGGTATTATATGTATACAGCACGTCCTCCACCCCGCCCTTGTTATCATTATTCTAGTACCTCTGTATGGTGATTGTTATCATGGTTATCATTGTTATGTTTGTTGATTATGGTTATTATTTTCCCGGCTTCTTGCTAACTGCTTGTCAATACTGGGTAATTTGTGGGAGGTCCCGGGTATATAAGAGGCCGGGAGGAGCCACTTTTTTGCTGTCTCTGCAGTCCAGCGCCTTGTCGATGTATTACCCATACGTAAGGAATTATCTCTGGAGCAGGACGTGCTGTATACGTATAATACCAATTCTACAGGTGAGTAATCACAGAATTGTATTTTTGGATCTTCCTCTCCCAACTGACATAACCTGACTTGCACAGTAACAGGAAGCCCTGTTTGCATGTGGCCTGCAAGCCCAAGAGCAGCCATCTTATTTTAAAAATTTACCCCAGCAGGCGTTAGAAAAAGATAAATTATTTTTTAAGTGTAACCCTGGAGAGGGATGCATATGAGCACTGTTTTTTGTGTTGGTCTGATTTAATTCATTTTTGACTGTTGGTCCACTTTAAGTCCTTGGTGGATATGTAAGTCAGTGTATGAGGCTAGGGCAAGGTGTCCATAGATAATATTAAGCCGCTCAGCCGAGTCCTATACTACACACAAGCACCTTGAGATCCTGCTGAACTGCAGGACATGGTGTGCAGGTCATTGAGACATTGCTCTCTAGAAAGTGATCAAGCAAAGAAGTGGTTGCTGGTAAGCAGGGGGAACTTGTACCATAACCATTATTCTGGTCTGCAGGTCTTTTGGGAAAGTCCACGAATAAAAAAAAAAAGTTATTCAAAGTCTAAATGCATTACAGCAGACTTACCTATGCTAGACTAAATGACTGGGCACATCTAGGTTCTGCCCTCAATATTTGCCAAGAATCTTTCACTGGCCACATCCTAGTTGGCGACTGATTCTCGGGCCACACGTCACTCAACAGATTTCCGACAGAGCAGACTAATGCCTCTCGCTATAGAAGTGACCGTCAACCCCCTTGGACGAGTGATATTTGTTTATAATTTTTAATGTTTCCCTATATCCTGGTCACCTATTATCTTAATACCTTTGCACACAATTTGCTTACACCATGTTTTTACCATTAATCTCTCTTCTGTTCATAGATAATGCCTATTTTACCTGACTACTGCAAATGTGGTGTGTTTTTTACACTAATGTTTATAACTAGGTCTGTGATTAGGACATTTTGAAAACCACTTAGTCCCATGTTCTGTAGCGTGTTGTAGTTATTAGAAATTCATTTTTTTTTAGCAGTTTTGATATTGCTGTAATAGATCTGTGTGTGTTTGCATACATGTCAGCTATTAGCTGTAATACTTTGTGTAGGGGAATGTGGCTCGGGAGATTGAGACCAGATTGGTACCGTGAAGCTTTATTCTAGGTAAAGGATACACAGATCCAGAATGGGCTGGTACTGGGTTCACAGTGCAGAGGGTGGTCTAGTGACCAAGGGCCACACAACAGCCCAGCATGGAATGGGGTTAGGCAATGGGGGTTATCCAACCTTAAAGAAGCCCTTTGGCTTGACCAAGGGTCACACATCAGTCCAGCACAGAGTGGTTAGGGCAAAGGGATAATCCAGCATGAAGGAAGCCCACAGGCACAGGTCAGATACAGGCTTCAGCAGTACAGGGGGTGGTCTGGTGACCAAGGGCCACACAACAGTCCAGCATGTAATGGGGTTAGGCAAGGGGGTAATCCAACCTCAAAGAAGCCCATTGGTTTGACCAAGGGGCATACATCAGTCCAGCACAGAGTGGGTAGGGCAAAGGGGTAATCCAGCAGCAAGTAAGCCCATGGACACAGGGCATACACAGGGTTCAACAGTGCAGGGGGTTAGTCTGGTGATCTTTCTGAACGGCCCATTGCCTATAAGATCAGGTTTGTTTTTCCCCTTCTAAAGGATATTTTTTTTTCTCCCCAGCCCAAATTCCTATTATTCCAGGAGAAAGCGAGGGATTCCTTTGTCAAGGAGATGGGTTTTTTTTTTATTTTTATTTTTTTTTAAGTCTTTTCTCCATATGTGTAATTGTTTACACTACCTTGGGCTGCAGGTAGGGCCTATTGCCCACTGAGCTGTTTGTGAGCCTTTGGGCACCCCTCAAGTATTGCTTGGGGTCCCTGTTTGCTGTTCCATTATTGGCCACCCTGTCTAGCTTATATATTCTAAGCATACAGTACGTCCTGCTCCATCTATAATACTTACACGTGGGTAATCCTCCGCCAGATGGCGCTGTTCACTGCAGACATGCAAAAACAGGCTCCTCCTGGCCCTTCATATACCCAGGGACCTCCCACAAATCCCCAGATTTCTCTGCAGTGCTGACTGCGAAGACATGAAGTTTCAACTCTCTCGTAGGTGAGCGGGGCTATTACAGCCTGCGGCCCTGTGAGACTATTTCCACCCTTCCTCTGTGTGATGTGCCTCCCAGCCTGGGCTGCGCTGGTCGGGTGAAGGTAGGCAGCACAATGTGTGCTTACGGAGCAACGCTCCACCGCAATCCCCCACCATAGGGTAGGCGGTCAAGGCAGATGGTGAGCCTTCAGGGGATGCCCCTCCCGCATCATTGCCCCATGCCCCAGGTAGTGGTGGACCCTATGTTAACGGGTCGCCTTCCTCCCTCGTTCCCCCCCTTAGGGGGAAAAGAAAGGGGGGGGGGTTGTGTGTATGGCGGCCTCAGTGTATACTTACACGCTTATGGCTTAGCTGTGTTTCACTGGGAACGGGGATCAGAGCCGCGCTCTTACCTTACTGTCAACCGCAGCACCATTAGTCTGCCTTCTGCTCGCACCGCACGTACGGCGGCGGCTCGCGGACCTTCTTCCCTCCTTCCCTTCTTAGCCTTATCGGCTCTTCAAAGGTTGCGCTGGCTTGAGCGCCTGTCTTAATCAGTATCACTGTCACTCATTCCCCGACGGGGAGCCGCAGGAGAGCCCGAGTACTGATCTCGGCTGTGCCTGTCCCGGCTCCGAGCGCCATTTTTTAATATGCCTTTCTACTTTTTACCATCTTCCTTCTGTACCATCATTGGCTAGTTGCCTTACGAGCTTCGCGCTCGCTGGAGAGGGGCGTGGTTTCGGCTTGGCGCGCTACGCGTCACGATCGGCTCAGGTCCGCCCTCCGAGGTTCTTTCGGCTCCATTTTCTTCTCCCGCGCGCGTGGTGAAGATCGTCCTCTCCTCTCTGTATGCAAGTACCCTCGGGCGACTTTTTCTTTATTCCTATCCCCATTGCGCATGGCTCTGACATCCTGTTTTACCCCTTATGTCTTTCAGACCGCGGATTTCAAGTGGCTTCTCCCGGCCCAGCATAACTCCCGGTCGTGACCATAAAAAATGTACTCCCACTTCCCAGCGGGTTATTGGGGCATCCAGGGTAGCTTACAGCGTCAATCCCTACTGGCATATTGTGCCGATTAAATCACCATATGGAGGCATCTCAGGATATTGTGAACGGGGTTCCTTCGGGACAAGCCCGGCTGTGTGTAGCTTGTGGGGTCTTACCTAGCAGCGGTGACAATGCACGGGTCTGTGTTCCTTGTGCACAGCAGGCACTATCGGTGCTTCCCGCCTCCTCTGAGGCTGGGCCTGCACCCCGCCGCACTTCACCTACTCCCCCAAGTTTAATACCAGTGGGGATTCTCATCCTGATCTGGCCACGAGGCTGGCTAGTGTTTAAAACTTGCTTGCTAATTCCTTAGCGCGTAAAGCCACCGCCAAGAGGCGGCACTTGAACCCTGAATCGGCCCTCTTCCCTGTAGAACCTGATGATTTGTTGCATTCCTATGCCCATATCCCCTCGGACGTAGGGGAACTGTTTTCTGACTCAGGGTCATATTACGATGAGTCCAGGGGTCAGGAAGAGTCTGGCTCCGAGCATTGGTCCTCGGGTGATATTGATAGACTGCTGGTTCAGATCTTTGAGGTTCTGTCCCTCTCTCCACCTGCTGCGGCTCCCCGGCCAAGGGGTGATCTTTTTCATACTGCTAAAGCTCGCTTGGAATTTCTTGATCAGACCCATTTCAATAGCCTCGTGCTTAAAGAATGGGAACATCCCAGCAGACTCCATGGGGTCCCTAAGAGCGTGGATAGGAAATATCCCTTCCCTGCTGACTTGGTTAAGTGCTGGTCATCGCCGCCCGAGGTCGATGCTCCTATTCTAGGGTTGTCCAACACCTCTATTATGCACTCCCCTGACACTACTACGCTACGGGACTCTGAGGACCGGCGTGTTGACCAACTGGCATGTCATGCCTTTGCATTTGGGGGAGCGGCAGTAGCGCTCAGGGCCGTGGTTAGGAGTGCTCTCGATGGCACAGATGAGTTGCCTCCTGATACTGTCAACGCTCTGTCCAGCTGTGATGCGTTTGTGAACTTTATCCTGTCCGCATCGGACGATGCTATTAAGATGTGTGCCAGGTCATCTGCCCTGGTGGTTGCTATACGCCGCGCGGTCTGGTTGCGCCAGTGGGCCGCAGACAATGCCGCCAAGAAAGCCCTCACGGGGCTGCCATTTAAAAGGCTGCGCCTATTTGGAGATCGATTAGACCTCTTTGCCAAGGGAGGCAAGTTACCCCAGCGCAGGCGACAGACTCTGCCTTTTCGTGGCCAAGGCTCCCTATCAACCCCCTATCGTGGGGCCAAGCAGGGTAGAGGGGCGTCCTTCGCAGGGGCCCGCGCTGATTCCTGGCACAGGAACAGAGGACGCCGTTCAGCTTCCTCCTGGGGAACCAAACCCAAAGCCCCTCCCAAGGCCCCCCAGGCATGAGGGGGCGCCCTCACCCGTCAGGGTGGGGGGACGTCTACAGCACTTCGAGCACGTCGTGGTGGCGCCACGTCTCAGACTGGTGGATTCAGGAGGTAGTGTCCTCCGGCTACAAGATAGAATTTGCTGTACGGCCCCCCACCAGGTTCATTGGGTCTCGAATCCCTCAAGACCCTGCCTCAGCTCAGGTCTTGTCGCTGGCCGTACAGGGTCTCATGGACCTAGGGGTCATTTGCAAGGTCCCCCCTGGAGACAGGGGCATGGGGTTCTACTCAAACCTTTTCACAGTACCCAAGAAGGATGGGTCAGTCAGGCCCATTCTGGATTTAAAAATCCTCAACAAATTTGTCAAGAACAGGCACTTTCGCATGGAAACTCTGCACTCGGCCATTGGCTCACTGCGCCCAGGAGACTTCATGACGTCCATAGACATCAAGGATGCTTACCTGCATGTCCCGGTGTTTCCGGGACACCAAAGGTTTCTCAGATTTGCACTAAAAGATCAGCATTATCAATTTGTGGCCCAGCCATTCGGCCTAACCTAACGGTGTTCAACAAGGTGCTGGCAGGGGTGATGTCCCTGAAAAGGCTAAGGGGCATACGCGTGCTGCCCTACCTGGACGATATTCTCATCACCTCTCGGTCTCTGCGACAGGCAGCGTTGGACACTCGGCTGGTAGTGTCCACCCTGGAGTCCTTCGGCTGGGTGATCAATTACCCCAAGTCATCCCTGTCCCCCTCCTTGGTGACTCTGTTCCTGGGGATGATTCTGGATACGGTTCAGTCAAGGATATTCCTTCTTCAACAGAAGGCGGAAGCTCTGACAGCGCAGGTGAGGTTCCTGCTCTCGAACCCACAGTTCTCCATCAGGCAGGGAATGCAATTGGTGGGCCTGATGGTGGCGAGCTTCGAGGCGGTGCCCTTTGCCCAGTTCCACTTGAGACCTTTGCAGCTTCACCTTCTGTCAGTTTGGGACAAGAACCCTGCATCCTTGGACGGGTTCTGTGTGCTTCCCCCCTCGGTCAGACAGTCCCTTGCGTGGTGGCTGGACCACAGGAACTTGACAGGGGCAGGTCTTTTCTGACCCCATCCTGGGAGACGGTCAGGTTGGGGAGGATTCTGGAAGTCCCTGCGCTTCCAGGGGACGTGGGGCCCTCAGGAGGCCCATTTACCCATCAACATTCTGGAATTACGGGCAGTCAGGTTGGTACTGGAGCGATTGACCCAACACCTGAGGGGTCTGTCCGTCCAAGTTCGCTCAGACAACAGAACGGCTGTTGCCTACATCAATCATCAGGGAGGGACCCGGAGCAAGGGTGCTCTCCAAGAAGTGTCTCAGATTCTGACATGGGCAGAGGCCAATGTTCAATGCATTTCGGCTGTTTACATTCCGGGGCGGAGAACCTGCTGGCGGACGCCCTGAGCAGGGGAATGTCCCGTCAGGGGGAGTGGTCCCTCTGCAACACGGTATTCCAGTCCCTGTGTCACCGTTGGGGTCTACCGGATGTGGATCTGTTTGCTTCCCGTCAGAATCACAAGCTCCCGGCCTTTGTCTCCCCTGTCTCAGGATCCTCTGGCCATGGCCACGGATGCCCTGTCCATGTCTTGGAGGGAGTTTCGACTCCTGTATGCGTTTCCACCGTTTCCCCTTCTGGTGAGGGTTCTACGCAAGATTGCTCTGGAAGGGATACCTGTGATTCTGGTGGCCCCCAGGTGGCCAAGAAGAGTGTGGTTCGCAGACGTGGTTCAAATGGCAGTAGATCAGTACGATCTGCCAAGCGTGCCAGATCTGCTAACTCAAGGGTCCTTGCGCCATCCCAATTTACAAACTCTGGCTTTGACGGCCTGGCTGCTGAAACCTCCATCTTGATGGAGAAGGGGTTGTCTGCCTCTGTGGTGGCTACTATGGTGCAGGCCAGGAAGAAGACTTCTTCTGCTATTTATTATAGAGTATGGCGTTTCTACATTGACTGGTGTGAGTCCAGGTCTCTTCCCTGCCGGTAATTCTCCGTCCCTAGGGTCCTGGAGTTTTTACAACATGGTTTGGACTTGGGTCTCAAACTTAGTACTCTGAAGGGTCAGGTTTCTGCCCAGCTATCTTCTTTCAGAAGACCTTTGCTCAACATCACCTGATTAAGACCTTCTTCCAGGGGGTCACTCACGTGCGTCCCCCTCGAAAACCTATGGTCCCTGTTTGGGATTTGAATTTGGTTTTGTCTGCCTTGCAGGGTGCTCCCTTTGAGCCTATTCAAGATTCTGCTCTGATCGTTCTCACTCTCAAGGTTGTCTTCTTGGTGGCTATTACTTCGGTTAGGCGTGTGTCAGAGCTGGCCGCTCTGTCTATTCAGCCTCCATACTATGAGCGACACCAGGACAAGGTGGTGTTCCGCTTCAAACCGGATTTTCTGCCAAAAGTTGTCTCGGCCTTTCATTTGAACCAGGATATTGTTCTTCCTTCTCTGTGTCCCAATCCTCGCAATGACAAGGAGCAGGTTCTGCATTCCTTGGACGTAGTCAGGTGCTTGAAGTATTACCTGGTTGTCACTAAGGCCTTCAGGAAGACTGATGCTCTCTTTGTTGTGCCTTCGGGGCCTAGGAAAGGTTTGGCTCCTGCCAAGTCTACCATCAGTAAATGGATTTGTCAGGCTGTGATTCAGGCCTATTCTACTAAGGGGAGGACCCGCCCTTTCCGTCTTATGGCTCATTCCACTCGTGCTATTGGTGCCTCTTGGGCCTTTCAGCAACAGGCCTCTGTTGAACAAGTTTGCAAGGCCGCTACTTGGTCTTCTGTTCACACCTTTTCAAAGTTTTACAAGGTTGATGTTCGGGTCTCAGCTGATGCTGCTTTTGGCCGTAAGGCTTTACAGGCGGTTGTAGTTTGATCTACGTGCTGTTGCCTTTGTTGTTGGGGATCCCACCCTACTTTATGGACACTGCTATTGGATGTCCCACGTGTAAGTATTATAGATGGAGCAGGACGTGCTGTATGCTTAGAATAATACAATTCTATGAAATTCTCACCTGTAGAATTGATATTATACGCATACAGTACGTCCTGCTCCACCCCACCCTGGTTTCACCTTGTTCTGGATCCCCTGTATGGTGATTGTTATCATTGTTATTGTTACCAGTTTGGTGGTGGGTTTCTCCCGGCTTCTTTTTCTCACTGCTTTTCAATGCTGGGGATTTGTGGGAGGTCCCTGGGTATATGAAGGGCCGGGAGGAGCCTGTTTTTGCATGTCTGCAGTGAGCAGCGCCATCTGGCGGAGGATTACCCACGTGTAAGTATTATAGATGGAGCAGGACGTACTGTATGCGTATAATATCAATTCTACAGGTGAGAATTTCACAGAATTGTATTTTTGCATTGCCATTTCAGCATTCCCCACTGTGTGAGTCCAAAATTGCCCGCAAGCCCCCTTACTTTGCCTTGGCCCTTGCCATTGCTGGCTGCCGCTGCATCGCTGCAGCTGTGCACGCTCCCGCACCCAGCCATTCAGATAGTCGTGTACTTGACAGGGGAGTTGGAAAGGTGAGTAGAATGGGCGATCTGGGGAGTTTCCCACGGCGGGGGCATCACAAACCAGGGTGCCCCAAGAAGATATTGAAATTCCTGGGTTTTGGTCCATTTTAGAAGGAAGTCTGGTCAAGAATGACCAGGCTACCTCTTTAATATGCAGATAACCTTGTAAACTGGATCACCCAGATACTCTCCTCTTCCGACGGCCGCGGAGCAGCCTGTCAGGCTGGCACGGCCGCCGGCTTTACACTAATGTGCACACTCTCCATCAAGCCTGACAGACTGCTTGCAGTCACCTGAGACGTGCAACCCCGGAAGAGGTGAGTATTGGGCGTCCCTGTTATCTGGTTTAGCAGAGCAGGCTCAGTGGCCTCTGCTGCATAGCAAAAAGGGAGTGCGGTCATTTTTCACTGGACTTTCTCTTTAAGTGATTAATTGATTTAGTCATTAAATATGCTCAAACATTACAATTAAATAACATAATTATAGGGATGGGCAGGTCAAACTTTACAATCAATTGCGTGGCAGCTTTCCTGATGCAGTGTCACTGTCTTTTCACTCTTGTTGCAGAATGGAAGGGGAATGTCTTCACTTCACTCTTGCCCCCACCCCCTGATTTTGACCAAAAATCGAGCCCTGGGGCTGGTAACAGGTTATCACCCCATCAATTAACAGTAGGCTAGAACTGGGACTGTCACTCAAGCCCAGCTCATTCCCATGCAATGCACTCAGCATGTTTACATCATTCTGTCCTCAGCACAAGATGAGATGAAACTCTATTAAACTTTATTCAATGGCGAGAAAAATAAGCACAGTTTTGTCGCACCTAGGGCATTCCTTTTTCAGGCTCCTACACTCTGGTTGAAGATTTGTGGCTCGTACAACAAAAACCACCAGACACCAAAAACGTTTTTTCCATTGGCCATTATGGCTCTAAACAAAAACTTTGGGATGGATCTTAAAGCATTCAGCAGCTCACTTCATCACGGCTGAGCTCTCCCTTCCTGTCAGAACACAGCTGCTTCTGAAAGTAGAAACAAGGCAAAGAGTAGTGACACGCCTCAGGAATTCCTTGGCCATAGACCACCAATCATAGGGCTAACTGGTGGTCTAAGGCTCTGTATAATCAGATTGTGGACAACGGGAGAGAGCCAGGGTGATGAGTATTACAGACCCTGCCCCTTAATGCTGATTATTATGTGGCATCACAGAGCCAAGGGCCGTGCCCACATGCTTCAGAAGAGAAATCCTATGTCTTCTGTCATACCTCAATAACTCGGCCATTTCTTCTTCAATGTAAAAACTGAAAACTGTTTACTGCCAAACGTAGCTCGAGACAATGGTCTAACAATTGCCTTTCTCTGCAGTATCCCTTTAATTCAATAGCACTTATGCATCCCTCTTTTTTGGAATTGTGACTTGAACTTACCTTCACTTGAATTTGAATACCTTCTGCTTAATATGCACTTCTGCCTTAGTATTATATTGCTAGCGCAACCTGTATGTAATTGTTAATTAGCTCTCTTGGTGTATCTCCTTACCAAAAACCTTCCTTGTTTGTACCCTGTACTTGGCGGAATAAAGTGTCTATTACAATCTAGCTCCATTTCCAAAAAAGGTAAGTAAAATGAGAACATTGCCATGTGTAGCCCTACCCTATGGGGATACCTATTGAGGGTGTCTGGTGAATGACTTAAAGGATTATTATTAAACCGGACCAACACCCGTTTTTACTTTAACGGGTTTTGGTCCCGCTGTTTGGTTATCGCAAAATCTTGGGGGGGGGCATCCAGAATGCTGGAGTCCCCCTCGTAGCTAACAGCATATTAAGCTCGTAATACATTAATTACAAGCCCGCAGGGAGAACGGAGTCCTGCGATTGGCTGCCTGGCAGTTACATGAGCCTCAGTAGTGTCCTCTGCGCCAGCCACCGGCAGGACCTGTTCACGTGACCGCCCACGGCCAATTGCGGGTCTTCTTTCTCCCCGCAGGCTCTTTATGAATGTGAGTATTCTGAGCTTAAAGCCGACCTTCACCCTCCCGTGGAGGAACCTATAGGTAAAAAAATAATCTTTGGAGTTTGTGGAGACAGTGGGTATCCTGAAAATCTTTGTTATGCTATTTATAATGGGAAATATGAAATTCTGAACCTATTTATTGCATATATGGCTTGCGCTCTTCAAAAGGTCGAGCGCCCCTGCTTTAAAGTGGATCTTCACCCTGAATAAGAGCCTAACTTATATGTTTCCCACACCCTGTACATACAGATTGCTCACATTAAAAATCATCCTACCTGCTTCTACTGCATGTTATAAGCCTTTAAACATCCAAGATGGCGGCCCATGGAGCATCAGACAGCCTGCAGACAGGAAGTTTCTTCTGACTGTGCTGCTCTGCGTTCTGGGATTGCTGTCCTTTTTTCTGAACCCAGTTCTGCTCTGTCTGTGCAAAGCACAGTTATAACCCGCCCCCCTGTACTTTATTCCACTCGCCTCACCTCAGTATGGGGGTTGCTTCTGAGTCAAGATGGCGGCATCCATATCCTAGAGTCCTGAACATTCAGGAGTTGTAGCTCGGTGGGGGAAGGAATAAGTAAGTGACTAAAAACGTATATATTATTATTATTATATATATATATATATTAATTTTAGAAGCTGAGAAATAGTTTTTAAGGGTTTGGTCTTTTCATTAAATTATGCTGAAGGTCCGGTTTAATGTGCTGTTAGCTGCGAGGGGGGCTCCAGCATTCTGCATGCCCCCCTGAGCTTTTTGCGATAACCAAACAATGGGGCCAACACCCGTTAAAGTAAAATCGGCTGGTGGTCCGGTTTAAAGTGGACCAACACCCAGGATTTTGACTATCCTGGGTTTTGGTCCACTTCGGTGGGGCACCCCGATCGGGGGTGCCCCGCTGTGTGAAACCCTCCAGAAAGCCCCGAAAACTCACCTCTCCCCGCTCCCACATGACCGCTGCAGCCAATCCCCGCCGGCGGACAAGCAAGAGGCAGCGCCGGACAAGCAGAGCGCGTGCGCGGCCTCCCGCGCGTCCCTCTTACAGGGAGCACACCCGCACCGGCCATTCACAAACGGCCGCTGCAGGAGTGCGCCCTGCTAGAGGGACGCGCTTGAGGCGGCGGCGGCGGACGCGCTCTGCTTGTCCGGCGCTGCCTCTCGCTTGTCCGCTGGCGGGGATTGGCTGCAGCGGTCATGTGGGAGCGGCGCCGCTGGAACGTGGAAAATGTAGGATTGTGGCTTCCTGAGGGGTTTCACCCTGCGGGACATCCCGATTTCGGATACCCCGTGGGGAGGGATCTGATCGGCCCGGGAATCTTATAGATTCCCGGGCCGATCCCCCCTGGGTGTTGGTCCACTTTAAATGAATTGACCAATCGATCTTTAAAATGATTTTACTGGCAGCTTTTTTGATGCAGTGTCAGTCCCATGCTTTCTCTTTGCTCTGGTCACAGAAAGGAAGGAGGATTTCTTCTTCCTATTACTCTACCTCCAGCACCCGCCCCCCTCCGATACAGACCATGAATTCTGATACTCTTGTCTTAGTGATAGGCTAGACTGGAGCTCTCACCGCTGTCCGTCAATCCTGGCTCAGTCCAATGCAATGACTCAGCCCTGCCATTTCCGTCATAAAGGACATGAGGGACACAAGGTGAAACTTTATTTTATAATGCCGCTGTCAATATAGCTATATTTTCAAGAAGGAAAATAAAATGGGAACATTGCCATGTGTGGCCCTACACAATGGGGAGACATTTGAGTGTGGCAGGACAATGACTGTAAGTAATACTGTATAATCAAGTAATTAATCTGGACCTTCAGCATCATTAAATGAAAAGCCCAAACCCTTAAAAAAAAATTTTCCCTAGCATCTAAAGTTAATCTATTTTAAGTTGCTTACTTATTCTTACTCTAGTCTGTGCTTTGCACAGTCAGAAGATAGTGCCTGAGACTCCATGGGCCACCATCTTGGATGTTTAAAGTGGACCAACACCCTGAGGTGATCGGCCCGGGAATCTATAAGATTCCCGGGCCGATCACCTCACACACCGCGGGACATCCGAGATCGGGATGTCCCGCGGGGTGTAAAACCCCCGAAAAACCTTACCTCTCTAGCCGCTGCTTCCGCCGCCTCACTCGCGCTCCTCTAGACGTGCGCGCACCCGCGCCGGCCGTCTATGGATGGCCGGCGCGGGCGCGCACACGTCAAGAGTGACGCGCGGGAGGCGCCAACAGGCAAGCTGCTTGTACGTCGTTGTCAATCAGCTTGTCCGTCGGCGCCGATTGGACGGCGCGGCCACGTGGGAGCGGGGAAAGGTGAGTTTTGGGGGCTTTCTGGGGGGTTTCACACAGCCGGGGCACCCCCGATCGGGGTGCCCGACCGAAGTGGACCAAAACCCAGGATAGTCAAAATCCTGGGTGTTGGTCCACTTTAAAAGCTCACAAAATGCAGTAGCTGTAGGTAGGATGATTGTTAATGTGGGCAATCTGTATGTACAGGGTGGGGAAAACAAACAAGATAGGCTCTTATTCAGGGTAAAGATCTAGTTGAATACAAATGATCAAGAATATATATATATATATATATATATATATATATATATATATATATAAACGATACATCACCAAGAGTTGCAACATCTTGCCACACTTTGACCAGAAAGCCCCTTTATAGCCAAACAAGAATCTCCCATCTGTGAATTGCCCCAGACAGTGCACGTGTACCCACTATAAATGCGGGAGATCCCTTTTATACACTCCAAAGTGTTATGTCATGGCGAGGTTGCAATAAGAAAAGTTTCAACAGTGTACAAAGTCTTTAGAGACCAATTGGAAACCTTCATAAGCATAATTACAAGCAAGACCTTGAGATTTCACATGTAGACATGTAGAACACAACAAGAATGTACTACTAGGACCAAAAAAAGTCATTGTTCAGGCATCAAAAGAAAAAAACGCAATACTTTTTTCTTTTTTTTTTTTTTAAATCCCCCGTAAATGGTCGTCTCTGGTCTGGCGCTCTGACACCTGATCACCAGTCCCGTACTGCCCACCACGATTGTCCAGTGCTTCCGTGGTATTGACGATGAACTGCCCCATCATAGAGAATATGGCACACCCCTCCAGACCTGGCATGCCCCCCTCCCATTGCAGTGAATGGAGGGGACATGCCATAGTCTGTTACGAATGGCCATTTTTACGCCTATGGAAACAGCGCAGGACCTGGATCGGGCGATCAGGTAAGTGTCAGTCTACCAGACTAGGGGCGATCATCTACAAGGTAAGTATAGTGTTTTTTGTTCTGATGCCTATTGACTGGATCTTCAGCATCATTTAATGAAAAGTTCAAACCCTTAAATAATGATTCCCCAGCATCTAAAATTAATATATTTTACTTTATTAGCCGCTTACTTATTATTCTTTCCCCCGCTGGGCTGCAACTCTGTTTAGGGCTCTAGGATACGGGCTACGCTATTTTGCCTCAGAAGCATCACATAGTGAGGAGAGGAGAGGGTGACAAGTGCAGGGTGGCGGGTTATAGCTGTGCTCTGCAGAGACAGAGCAGAGCTGGGGTCAGGAAAAGGACAACAATCCCAGAATGCAGAGCGACACAGTCAGAAGTCACTTCCTGTCTGCAGCAGCCTGAGACTCCACGGGCTGCCATCTTGGATGTTACAAGGTTAAAAAAACGCAATAGGCGTGGGTAGGATGATTTTTAATGTGGGCAATCTGAATGTACGTGGTGTGGGAAACATAACGAAAGTGTTCTCATTCAGGGTGAAGGTCCGCTTTAACTCGTTCCTATGCATTAGAAGGTTTATGCACAATTTGTATTATACCCTCTTTGAGTTTTGTAACGCTACAGCTGAGCTTCCTGTGTATATTTCTCCCCTTCTCAGTGTTTTCATTGGTGAATGGCTAGGTCCTGGTAAGCAGAGCCCATAGGCACACAGACCCTGGATCCCCCCCACCTGCCCCCCTGTGTCGCCTTTTGGGGAATGTCTGTGTGTGATGTATTTATAGAATACACACCAATAGTATAAGAATAATGAGAAAAGCCCTCAGATGTACTTAATGCATTGGAAGATTTTTTTAAGAGGTGGATGTACTGTGTGTCTTTTCTGCTGAATATAAACAGTTAAGTAACAGTTAAAGTGGACCAAAAGTCAAAAAAGAAAGTTTAGTAAATTGCTCCCCTAAAGCCCCCTCTGAAAAAACTATTTGAGAGGGCTTAACTCCATGCAGATGTTCTGGAATAACAGGCCAATTTTTTTATGCAGAACTTCATGGAAGCGGCCATCTAGTCACACACATAAGCATGCGGGCAGAGCTGTGCCAGCAGCAGCCCACACCAAACTGAGAGAGATAAATTCCTTAGAAACACGGGCAGCTTGTGTATTATGTTTTATAAACACTCACCAAATAACCAGCTGTTAAAGAGATTGTGTGTGTAGATGCCACAGTGTATCTTTATCCCTGCTCACTGCAGAATCTGGATTTACCGCACTCCATTCAGTCAGTGTAAACATTATGTATCAGTTAAAATGATACAATTTTTTAAGTTGTGCAGCATTGAGTCATCACAGATACTAGAAATAAAGGAGGATTGCACTAATATGTGAGGCAATTTTGACATTGGGACTGGGTTTTTCAGAAGCAGGAGTGTGTCCGGATGGCCGCTCCCATGCAGTTATGCAGGACAGAATCTGCCTGCTATTCCATAACGTCTGCATGGAGTTAAGCCCTCTCAAATAGTTTGTCACAGATTACCAGAGTGGGGCTTTAGGGGTGCAATCTACTGAACTTGCTTTTTTTGACTTTTTGGTCTGCTTTAAGCCGGCCCTGGAGGGGAAAAAAGATTTTGTGCCACTGTGCTGGGCAACCTAGCTAGTTGCCTTGTTGCAGCGGTAATTATCTGGCTTTGCTTTCCAGATGATTTCAAGATGGCAGCCTATGTAGCAACAACCCTCTCTTTGGGGGAACCATTGAAGACCAATGTCACATGCACATGGCTGCATACAGTTGAATGTGTTTTTTTTTTCTTTGTTTACTCTTTTTTTTTTTTTTAATTGAAAAGTTTGCTTTGCAACATTTACATTGTAAATGCAAAGGAGTCTTGTAAAGCTTAACGAAGTTTATCACATTAACATATGCAAGTTTTAATTGCATGCACATTTATTTCTGGCAGCGTACACCCGAGCCTTGCAGTCGGTTCTCATGTCTCGTGACACATGGGATGGGGTCTCTGGCACCCGAATGACCTCCTGTAACATCAGCATTGTGGGACCTTGAATCCAGACCTCTGCAGAAGAACCGAGGGACACTTGTGTGCAGTTATTTGTCTTGTGTTTGACATTTTATGTTAAATGAATGCAAGCCCCACCGCCTATGATTTTGATTTTCTTCGTTTTTTCTTCCAGAAAACTCATAGTGCACTTTGCTGGTTATTTTACACTCTTGTTTTAAAACACACCTATAGGGTTACCTCAGTGACTCTTGCACTAGTGGTGTTGGTCAGGGAGAATCTCCCACTCCCCTCTGCCCCAGCCCCCTTTTTTGGGAACCGGAAGGTTTATGAATATGTCAGTGACTAAAAACTTAAAATATATTAATTTTAGATGCTAGGGAATAGTTTTTTTAAGGGTTTGGGCTTTTTATTAAATTATGCCAAAGGTCCAGTTTAAGTCAGCGAGATCACATAGGAACCCAAGGTAACATCTAAGCTAAATAAAGACCTTTTACACCACCTCCACCACCAAGAGAACACTGAGCAACGATGGTGTTCATGGCAGGATTGCAAGGATAAAGCTGATGCTCTCCAGTAATAACACAGCTGTCTGAAAGCAGATTGCTAAAGGTAACCAGGAAACTTCAGAAATGTATTTCAATAATGTACCTGGACGGATGACAAAATAATAGAGCTTCTTGAGCATTTAAATGCGAAGTGTTATGTTGGTAGAAATCTGGAAGACCTTTCAACCATAAAAACCTCAACCTCCTTCAGAGAGGCAGACAGTAGAGATGGGCGAACCTGAACCAGAGTTCCCGAACACAGACTTCAGCCAGAAGATGGAGTTCAGCGTCCAGCCCGAACACAGAAAACCTGGTTGATGAGCGGCAGCACGCTTACTGCTACACACTCTGCCCCCCCCCCCCCCCCCCCACAGGGTCCCCATTGCTTTCTTTGGGGACCGGGTTCGGGTCTGTGAATATTTATTCAAAGTTTGCCAGATCTGAACTTTATGAGGTTCGCCCATCCCTAGAGGACAGGGCTGCAATTGCATCACGATAAAGAGGGTAAGTGCCTATTCCTGTTGCATGGCACGGCCTGCTTCAAGAAGTCCTTAGGTATGGGATATTCCGCCACAAGGTGGCGCAGTGTACTGCAGAAGAGTTGTGGCTCCTCCCGGCACCCTATAAAAATCGGATCACCAATAGACTTCCCAGTGTTTTCTCTACAGTGATGCTGCGAAGATAGAAGATGGCTCTTATATTGCTAGCGGCCCTGCATGTCTATTTCCACCCGTTTTCCGAACCCTCTGTGCCTCCCAGCCTCGGCTGTCAGATCGGGTGAGGGTAGAGTAGCACTAGGGTCAGGTGCTCAAGGAGCGCTGCTCCCTAGAGGACAGGGCTGCAATTGCATCACGATAAAGAGGGTAAGTGCCTATTCCTGTTGCATGGCACGGCCTGCTTCAAGAAGTCCTTAGGTATGGGATATTCCGTCACAAGGTGGCGCAGTGTACTGCAGAAGAGTTGTGGCTCCTCCCGGCACCCTATAAAAATCGGATCACCAATAGACTTCCCAGTGTTTTCTCTACAGTGATGCTGCGAAGATAGAAGATGGCTCTTATATTGCCAGCGGCCCTGCATGTCTATTTCCACCCGTTTTCCGAACCCTCTGTGCCTCCCAGCCTCGGCTGTCAGATCGGGTGAGGGTAGAGTAGCACTAGGGTCAGGTGCTCAAGGAGCGCTGCTCCAAGCCGCAGACCCTGTACCACAAAGGGTGGCTGGCCATAGGCTTTATGGTGATCCTACTAGGGATGCTGAGTTCCTGTCCTAGCTTCTGAGGGGGTGAGTGTTTTGGGGACTATGTGCCTTGTTTCTGGTGTTTGGGGTCCCCCCCCCCATTCCTGGCCTGGGCTCTCGCCACTGCCTGCTTGCTCTCCTCCCCCCCCCCCCCCCCCGATGTGTGTTCGGGGGGGGGGTGTTTGGTGTTTTTAGCGGTTTTTGAGCTGTTTTCAACTGTTTTTCGCTGCCGTCGCCGCTTTGTACTATGCTCCGCGGCGGGCGGCGTTATAACTGTAAGGCGTTTTTTTTTTTGCTGTTTTCTGATGACGCCGGCGTGGTCACGTGAGCGCCGTTTTTGCGCTCTTCGTCATCCTCCCGCGGACCGCCCCTCCAATGTTCCTCTGCCGGCACCATTTTGCTTCTGCTGCGCGTCTGGGGCCTCTCTTCCTCCCTGAGCTGCGGCGGTGATCTCTGCCTGTGTCGCTTCCTCCTGTGGTCTGGCGGCTTGGTGATCCTTTGGCCTGCTTAGTCCGTGAATCCCACTTAGGGGGTTTTGTTTCCTTGGGGCATGGGCTGCTTATGTGTTTTGCTTATGGCTTTCAGGTGGAACAACAATGGGTTGTGGTTTCTCACGGCTCTGCTCCTTACCCCCCCTTCATCTCCCCTTACTGATTCTGGGGGAATCTCTTGGGGGGTGACCCGGGTGGCTTATTATTAGCCCTTACCCTGTGCTGGCCTATTGCGCCTGTGTTAATCACCATATGGAGGCTTCTGGGGATAGCGTACTTGGGGGTCCTTCGGGGCAATCCCAGCTGTGTTCCATGTGCGGGGTATCTGAGTAACAGTGTCACGGTGTGTGCGTGCTGTGCGCCCAAGGTATCATTGCGGCCCAGGCTGGGCTGCCCGCTTCTCTCCCCAGTTCTGCGCCCCCTTTGGCATCGCCTACCCCTCCGCGCCTGCGTTTAGCCCCCAGTGAGGGGGATACTAGCAGGGGGTCACAATCTGATCTGGCACTTCGTGTGGGCAGCATTGAAAGGCAGCTTTCCAGGCCTGTTCCACGTAAGGCCTCTAGCAAGAAGGGGCACCTGGCTCCCACGCCCTCCCTCTTTACTGAGGAGTATGAGGAAATTGTTGCTTTTGGTGACCGTTACTCCCTAGAGGAGGGGGAGCTTTTCCCGGGCTCTGACTCCTCTGGGGACCAAAGGAACTCAACAAGTTTGTCAAATGCAAGCTTTTTCGTATGGAGACGCTACGCTCTGCTGTCAGTTCCCTTCGCCCGGGCGACTTCATTACCACTGTGGACATCAAGGATGCTTATCTTCATGTGCCTATCTTCCCAGGTCATCAGAGATTTCTAAGGTTCAGTCCTTTCCTCAGGCCGAGCAGGATACTCAGATGGTGTCCTCCACTCTCGAGTTCTTCGGCTGGGTGATCAACTATCCTAAGTCTTTTCTGTCCCCGTCCTTGGTAAGGTCCTTTCTGGGCATGATTCTGGATACCTCTCAGGTCAAGGTGTTCCTTCCTCAGCAGAAGGTGGAGGGTCTTCAGATGCAAGCTCGGGCTCTGCTGTCGTGTCCTCATCCCTCCATCCGTCAGGGGATGCAGTTGGTGGGCCTGATGTGTTCTGCTTCGAGGCAGTCCCCTTTGCTCAATTTTCACATGAGACCTCTTCAGTTGCACCTGTTGTCAGTTTGGGATCGAGACCCTGTATCCCTGGATCAGGAATTTGCTCTGTCTCCTCTGGCCAGGCAGCTCCTCTCATGGTGGCTGGACTCAAGGAACCTTCTGGGGGGCAGGACCTTCCTGCCCCCGTGCTGGGAAACGGGGGCAGGAAGATCACCACAGATGCCAGGCTGACCGGTTGGGGAGGCTTCTGGAAGTCGGGGGCCACAAGAGGCCCATGCTTCCATCAACGTCCTGGAACTGAGGGCGATCGGGTTGGTTCTTTCTCGCCTAACCACTTACCTTCAGGGTCCGGCTGTTCAGATCCGCTCAGACAACCAGACGTCGGTTGCCTACATCATTCATCAGGGAGGGACTCGGAGCAAACGAGCCTCTGTTTCTGTCTTGGGCGGAACAGCATGTACCCTGCATCTCAGCGGTCTACGTCTCGGGGGTGGAGAACCGGGTGGCGGACTCCGTGAGCAGGGGTATGTCTTGTCCAGGGGAATGGTCCCTCAACTACCAGGGGTTTCTCTCCCTGTGTCACCGCTGGGGTCAGCCGGATGGGGACCTGTTTGCGTCCCGTCACAATCACAAACTTCCCAGGTTTGCCTCGACTGGGCAGGGTCATGTGCAAGATAGCCCAGGAGGGGGTGTCAGCCATCCTGGTGGCCCCCTGTTGGCCAAGAAGGGTGTGGTTCGCAGACGTCGTGCAGTTGGCAGTAGACCAGTGCGTCTTGCCCCCGGATCCAGATCTTCTCACTCAGGGACAGCTACGCCATCCCAATTTACAAACGCTGGCCTTAACGGCTTGGCTGCTGAAACCTACATCTTGACAGAGAAGGGGTTGCCTGCCTCTGTTGTGGATACCATGATCAGGGCTAGGAAGAAGTCCTCGTCCTTTATCTATTACAGGGTCTGGCATGCTTACATTGCCTGGTGTGAGTCCAAGTCTCTTCCCTGTCGGGTTTTTTCCATTCCCAGGATTCTGGAATTTTTGCAACATGGTTTGGATTCTGGCCTTCAACTAAGTACCCTCAAAGGCCATGTTTCAGCTCTGGCAATTTTTTTCCAAAGATCCTTTGCCATCCACCGGTTGGTTAAAACTTTTTTCCAGGGTGTTACCCATGTGCGTCCACCTCGTAAGCCTATGTTACCAGTCTGGGACTTGAATCTGGTGTTGTCTGCTCTGCAGGGTCCTCCCTTTGAGCCTATCCGTGGGGCTGTTTTGCCCATTCTGACTCTTAAGGTAGCCTTTTTGGTGGCTATCACTTCTGTAAGGCGAGTTTCTGAGTTGGCGGTGCTTTCCATCAAACCTCCTTATTTTGAGAGGCATCAGGATAAGGTGGTGTTTCGGCTTAAGCTGGATTTCTTGCTTAAGGTCGTGTCTGCCTTTCATCTCAATCAGGACATTGTCTTGCCTTCTTTGTGTCCTATTCCTGCTAATTACAAGGAACGGGCACTGCATTCTTTGGATGTGGTCAGGGCTCTGAAGTTTTATTTGGTCGCTACTGAGCCTTTCAGGAAAGCTGATGCTCTTTTTGTTCTCACTTCTGGTCCTAGGAAGGGTTTGCCTCCGGCTAAATCCAATATCAGCAAGTGGATCCGTCAGGAGGGGGTTCAAGCCTATTTTGCTAAGGGGAAGGAACCTCCCTTTAGAATTACTGCTCATTCCACTCGTGCTATTGGTGCATCTTGGGCTTTTCAGCACCAAGCTTCTGTTGAAAAAGTTTGCAAGGCCGCTACTTGGTCTTCTGTTCATACTTTTTTCAAGTTTTACAAGGTTGATGTTAAGGCCTCAGCGGATGCTGCTTTTGGCCGCAAGGGGCTTCAGGTGGTAGTGACTTGAACTGCAGGCTGTTACTCATTGGGGAACCCACCCTACTTTTGGACACTGCTTTTGGATGTCCCAACTGTTATGAATACCGAAGCATTCCGTGCCATGCAATAAAGAAAAAAGCAATTCTGTGAGTACTCACCTGTAGAATTGTTTTTGTTCTTGCATGGCACGGCCTGCTTCGACCCATCCTTGTTATCGTTATTCTTGGTTGCCTCTTTATGGTGATTATTTCAAGTTAATTGGGGTTTTTTTACAATTTTTACCTTTATGCTCTCCCGGCTTCTTGTCTCACTGCTTGTCTACGCTGGGAACTCTATGGTTAATCCGGGTTTTTATAGGGGGCCGGGACATGCCACAGCTTTCTGCAGTACCACTGCACCACCATGTGGAGGAATAACCCAACTGTTATGAATTCCGAAGCAGGCCGTGCCATGCAAGAACAAAAACAATTGTACAGGTGAGTACTCACAGAATTGCTTTTTTTGTTCTTCCTGCTGGACCTAGGAAGGGTTTGCCTCCGGCTAAATCTACTATCGGCAAGTGGATCCGTCAGGCGGTGGTTCAGGCCTATTCTGCTAAAGGGAAGGTTCCTCCCTTCCAGATTACTGCTCATTCCACTCGTGCTATTGGTGCTTCTTGGGCTTTTCAGCACCAAGCTTCTGTTGAACAAGTTTGTAAGGCCGTAACTTGGTCTTCTGTTCATACTTGCCTCATACAAGTTTTACAAGGTTGATGTTAAGGCCTCAGCTGATGCTGCTTTTGGTCGCAAAGTTCTGCAGGCGGCAGTGGTTTAAACTGCCCGCTGTTGCTTTTGGGGATCCCACCCTACCTTACGGACACTGCTATTGGATGTCCCATGTGTAAGGAATCTTCTGGAACAGGACTTGCTGTATACTTGAAATAATTCAATTCTGTGATTACTCACCTGTAGAATTGGTATTATAAGTATACAGCACGTCCTGTTCCATCCCACTCTTGTTATCATTATTCTTAGTTACCTCTGTATGGTGATTGTTCATTGTTCATTTGGGATTTTTGTTATTATTGTTCTCCCGGCTTCTTGTGTTACTGCTTGTAAATACTAGGGAATTTGTGGGAGGTCCCCGACTTATATAGGGCCGGGAGGGGCCATAAGCTGTTTTCTGCAGTCCAGCGCCATCTTGTGGATGTATAACCCATGTGTAAGGAATCTTCTGGAACAGGACGTGCTGTATACTTATAATACTAATTCTACAGGTGACTAATCACAGAATTGTATTTTTTCTTGTTTGCCTTCTTATGGTGATTGTTCCAAGATAGTTAAGGTTATTACTCTTTTTTACCTTATTATTCTCCCGGCTTCTTGTATAACTGCTTGTCAACGCTGGAGAAGACTATTGGTGATCCGGTTTTTATAGGGTGCCGGAAGGAGCCACAGCCACACTGCGCCACCTTGTGGCGGAATATCCCATAGGTAAGGACTTCTTGAAGCAGGCCGTGCCATGCATAGTAAAAGCAATTCTACAGGTGAGTACTCACAGAAATGTCTTTTTTTTTGGGGGGGGGGGGGGTGCAGGGTTTAGTAACCAAATAACATACATTACTTATGCAACCAAAATTAAGTTTACAAATGCCAGAGGCCACCAGTATAATCAAGCCTAGACTTGGTTATCTTGACTTTTAGGGGGTATTTCCTTCTGCTAAATGTAGTGCAGTGTTCTTGTTCAATACAATGACATGATCAGTTTTATTAATATATATATTATATTATTCTGATTAAAAAAGATTCAGCACTACACTACAGGGTTTTGTGACTATATTTCTTATACAGCGATGCGTGGAAGTGTATCATGGCGTGAACAAATTAGATATTTTCTTAGTATACAGTACGTCCTGCTCCAGATAAGAATCATTACACTTGGGTATTACTCCGCCAGATGGCGCTGGACTGCAGAGACTGCAAAATTGGCTCCTCCCGGACCCTCAAATACCCAGGGACCTCCCACAAATCCCCAGAATTTCTCTGCAGTCTGGACTGCGAAGGACAAGAAGATGGCTCTCTCTTCTCGCAGGTGAGCGGGGCTATTAGCCTGTGGCCCTGTAGGATTATTCCCACCCGTTCCATTTTTAAATGTGCCTCCCAGCCTTGGCTGCGCTGGTCCGGGTGATGGTAGGCAGCACCGCTGTCAGGTGCTTAGGAGCGCTGCTCCACCGCAATCCCCCACCAAAGGGTAGGCGGTATAGGCATATGGTGAGCCTCTATGGGATGCCTCTCCCGCCCCTTGGCCCTGTCTATCGGTGGGCCCTCTGTAAAGTGGCCACTGCCCTCCCTCGCTCTCCCTTGTAGTTCTCGGGGGGGGGGGGGGCGTGTATATGCCTTGGTGTTTTCACTGTATTATGTGCTTCTTGTTGGTGTCAGTCTCCGCGCTGACTTGGTTGCACTGGTTGCGTTTTTAAAAATGCCGCCCCGCTGCGCGCTTCCACTGTGTTCCGCGGTTGGCGGTGGCATTACCTCAGGCGCTTTTGCGCGGTCATTGGCTGCTCGTCACGTGTGCTGCTTCACGCTCTTTGGAGGGCGGGGCCCGCGGTTGGCGCGTTTCGCGTCACTGTCTCCGTGGCCCGCCCCTCGAGGTATACCCGGCGCCATTTTTTCTCTGGATTCGGCTGCTGCGTGGCTGGCATCTACCTACCGCGGTCCGTGAGTGCCCTCGTGGGCGGCTTTATTTACCCTATGTCATTATACATGTCACTTATGGGGTTCTCTCCGCTTATGTCTTTCAGGCGGGTCAAATTCTATTGGTTTCTCCCGGCCCCACTCCCTCTATTTAGTTATTAAACTTGTGAGGCATAGTGTGTAAATTACCCCCACTTCCCTAGCGGGTTATTGGGGCATCCCGGGTTGCTTTTATAGCGTGAACCCCTATCAGCCTATTGTGCCGCTATAATCACCATATGGAGGCGTCTCAGGATAATGTGCTCAGGGTTCCTTCGGGTCAAGCCCGGCTGTGTGTAGCTTGTGGGGTGTCCCCTACTAGTGCTGACAATGTGCGGGTCTGTATACCTTGTGCCCAGCAGGTGCTTGCGCTGCAGCCTGGTTTACCAGTAGCTGGGCCTGCGCCACGTATGGCTTCACCTACTCCCCCAAGCTTAAATTTGACTCCTATTGAGTTGCATACCAGTGGTGATTCTCGGCCTGATGTGTCTTTCAGACTGGCTAGTGTTGAGAAGTTGATTGCTAATACCTTGGCGCGTAAGGCCTCTGCTAAGAAGCGGCACTTAATGCCTGATGTCACTCTTTTCCCTATGGAGGCTTCCCCTTGGAAGAAGGGGAGTTATTCTCTGACTCGGAGTCATCTGATGAGAGGCCCAGGGGTCATGATGATTCTGGCTCTGACCCCTGGGCCCCAGATGATACTGGTAGGCTGTTGGCTCAGATTTTTGAGGTACTGTCTATCTCCCCCCCCCCCCCCCCCCAGTTGCGGCCCCCAGGCAGCGGGGGGAATTGTTTCATATGGCTAAGCCACGTTTTGAGTTTCCTGAGCAAGCCCATTTTAATAACCTCGTGCTCAAGGAATGGGAGCATCCCAGCTGGCTCCCCGGAGTCCCTAAGAGTTGGGATAAGAGGTATCCCTTTCCTGCTGATGTAGTGAAGCGTTGGTCATCCCCTCCAGAGGTGGATGCCCTGGTCCTAGGGTTATCTAACACCTCTGTTATGCATTCCCCTGACTCTACTACCCTGCGGGATATTGAGTACCGGCGTATTGATCAGCTGGTGTCCCATGCCTTTGCCTGTGTGGGGACGGCGCTGCTCCCGGTCTGTGCCTCTGCCATTACAGCTGTGGCTATTAGGACCCTGCTCACGTCTGGAGGCTTCATGTCTCAGACCGGTGGATTCAGGAAGTAGTGTCCTCCGGTTACAAGATAGAGTTTGCTGCCTGCCCCCCCCCAAGATTCATAAGATCCCGGATGTCTCAGGACCCCATGTCAGCTCAGGCTCTGTTCTGGCGGTGCAAAGCCTTTTGGAGCTGGGGGTCATCTTTCAGGTCCCCTTACGAGAAAGGGGCAAGGGGTTCTATTCCAACCTTTTCATCATGCCCAAAAGAGATGGTTCAGTCAGGCCTATCCTGGACTTGAAGATCCTCAACAAATTTGTCAGGTGCATGCACTTTCGCATGGAAGCTTTGCGCTCTGCTATTAGTTCCCTGCGTCCAGGGGATTTCATGACCTCTGTGGACATCAAGGATGCTTACCTTCATATTCCTGTTTTTCCAGGTCATCAAAGATTCCTCAGGTTCGCTCTGCAGGATCAGCACTACCAATTCGTGGCATTGCCCTTCGGTCTCACCTCAGCTCCCAGGGTGTTCACCAAGGTGCTGGCAGGGGTGATGGCTCTGCTCAGGGCATTCACGTGCTGCCTTATTTGGACGACATTCTCATCACTTCGCAGTCCCTCCAACAGGCAGAGCTGGATACTCAGCGAGTAGTGTCCACACTGGAGTCATTTGGCTGGGTGATCAACCATCCCAAGTCTTCCCTGTCTCCCGCCTTGGTGACACCCTTCCTGGGAATGAATCTGGATACAGTTCAGGCAAGGATATTTCTTCCTCAGCAGAAGGTGGACAGTCTACTGGTGCAGGTTCAGTCCCTGCTCTCTTGCCCTCATCTCTCCATCAGGCAGGGAATGCAGCTGGTGGGCTTGATGGTGTCGTGCTTCGAGGCGGGTCCTTATGCACAGTTTCTCATGAGGCCTCTGCAACTCCACCTTTTGTCAGTATGGGACAAGGATCCCGCATCCCTGGACCAGGTCCTTGTTCTATCCCCCCTAGCCAGGCGGTCCCTCTCGTGGTGGCTGGACTCCAGGAACCTGTTGGCGGGCAGATCCTTTCTTGCCCCTTCCTGGGAGACAGTCACAACGGATGCCAGTCTGACGGGTTGGGGGGCTTCTGGAAGTCCCTGCAGTTCCAAGGACGGTGGGGGCCCTCGGAAAGCCCACACACCCATCAACATTCTGGAACTAAGGGCGATCAGGTTGGTGCTGGCTCACTTGACCCACCACCTTCGGGGTCGACCTGTTCAGGTACGCTTGGACAACCAGACAGCGGTTGCCTACATCAATCATCAGGGGGGGACCCAGAGCAAGGGGGCCCTCAAGGAAGTGTCTCTGATCCTGTCCTGGGCGGAGGACAATGTTCCCTGCATCTCAGCCATGTACATTCTGGGGGTGGAGAATCTGCAGGCAGACTCCCTGAGCAGGGGGACCTCTCGCCTGGGAGAATGGTCCCTCTGTGAGAGGGTGTTTCACACTCTGTGTCACCATTGGGGCCAACCAAATGTGGATCTGTTTGCGTCCCGTCACAACCACAAGCTCCCAGCCTTTGTCTCTTTGTCCCAGGACCCTCTGGCCTTGGCAACAGATGCTCTAGCAATGTCATGGCGGGATATTCTTAGTATACAGTACGTCCTGCTCCAAATCTAATACTTACAGTTGGGATATACTCCGCCAGATGGCGCTGGACTGCAGAGACATCGAAAATAGGCTCCTCCCGGCCCCTCAAATACACAGGGACCTCCCACAAATCCCCAGAATTTCTCTGCAGTCTGGCTGCGAAGGACAAGAAATTGGCTCTCTACTCGCAGGTGAGCGGGGTTATTAACCTGCGGCCCTGTAGGACTATTCCCACCCGTTCCACTAGTAATATGCCTCCCAGCCTCCCCTGCGCTGGTCGGGTAAAGGTAGGCAGCACCGCCGTTGGTGCTTAGGAGCACTGCTCCACCGCAATCCCCCACCAAAGGGTAGGTGGTTCAGGCTTATGGTGAGCCTCTATGGGATGCCCCTCCCGCACTATTGTCCCTTGCCCCTGCCTATCGGTGGGCCCTATTTAAGTGGCCGCCGTCCTCCCTCATCCTCCTTGTAGTCTTCGGGGGAAAAGAGGAGGGGGGGTGTATGTGTATAGATATGTATGTTGTGCAGTCTGTGCTTTAACTTTTCACATGTCTTTATTCTTGTGTCAGCCGCTGCGCTGACTTGTCTTTATTGCTTTTAAAATTACTGCCGCCGCGCGCTGACTTGGTTCCACGCTTGTCGGCGGCATTTCCTCAGACGTGGGTGCGCCATCATTGGCTGCTGGCCTTTCTGGCTTTGCGCTCTTCGGGGGGGGCGGGGCCCATCTTTGTTCCGCGTCATCGCTATTACTGGCCCGCCCCTCGAGGTATACCGACGCCATCTTTTCTGACTTGGTTGGCCTATGCGCGACGGACTCCTACCTACCGCGGTCCGTAAGTGCCCTCGCGGGCGGCTTGATCTGCTTCACTTATGTTACGATGTACTTAAGGTCTTGTCTGCTTATGTCTTTCAAGGGGGACGAACCCTTCTTGGCTTCTCCCGGCCCTGTTTTTAGTATATTACTTGTAGGCCTTGTTAAAATTATACTCCCACGTCCCTAGTGGGTTATTGGGGCATCCAGGGTTGCTATATAGCGTTATTCCCTAACGACGTATAGCGCCGCTATAATCACCATATGGAGGCATCTCAGGATAATGTTACTGGCGTCCCTTTGGGACAAAACGGACTGTGTGTAGCGTGTGGGCAGCCTCATGCTGACGCTGGCAAGGCGCGGGTCTGTGTACCCTGTGCTGAGCAGGTGCTTGCATTGCAATCTGGCCTGCCAGTGGCTGCACCTCGTTTCACTTCACCTACTCCCCCAAGCTTAAATCTCACTAGTTGCATACTAGTGGGGATTCTCAGCCTGATGTGTCTTCTAGACTGGCTACTGTTGAACAGATTATTGCGAAGTCTTTAGCGCGTAAGGCCCCTGCTTAGAAGCGGCACTTGACGCCTAATGTTACTGTTTTCACTATGGGAACTGAGGAGTTTTGGAATCTGTGTGGCTATACCCCGTCTGATGAAGGGGAGCTCTTTTCTGATTCAGGCTCATCTGATGAGAGACCAAGGGGTCATTACGATTCTGGCCCTGGACCTTTTTGCTAAGGGAGGCAGGTTACCCCAGCGCAGGTGGCAATCTCGGCCCTTTCGGGGTCAGGGTTTCTTCTCCTCCCCTTATCGCGGTGCAAGACAGGGAAGGGGGGTGTCTTTCCCTGGGGCCCGGGGAGATTTCTGGGGTAGAGGCAGAGGACGTGGACGTCCTGGCTCCTCCTGGGGACCCCAAAGCTAAATCCTCTCCCAAGCCCCCTCAGGCATGATGGGGTGCCCTCACCCATCCGGGTGGGGGGACGGCTGCAGCACTTTGCTCACGTCTGGAGGCTTCATGTCTCAGACCGGTGGATTCAGGAGGTAGTGTCCTCTGGTTACAAGTTGGAGTTTGCTGCCGATCCCCCTCCAAGATTCATCAGATCCCGGATTCCTCAGGACCCTGTGTCAGCTCAGGAGCTAGTGCAAGCAGTGCAAGGCCTCCTGGAGCTGGGGGTCATCTGCCAGGTCCCCTTAAGAGAAAAAGGCAAGGGCTTTTATTCCAACCTATTCACAGTACCCAAAAAGGATGGTTCTGTCAGGCCCATCCTGGACTTAAAGATTCTCAACAAGTTTGTCAGGGGCAGTCGCTTTCGCATGGAGACTCTGCGCTCTGCCATCAGTTCCCTGCGCCAAGGGGATTTCATGACTTCTGTGGACATCAAAGATGCTTACCTTCATATTCCTGTGTTCCCAGGTCATCAAAGGTTCCTCAGGTTCGCTCTGATGGATCAACACTACCAGTTTGTGGCCTTGCCCTTCGGCCTCACTTCAGCTCCCAGGGTGTTCACCAAGGTGCTGGCTGGTGTGATGTCTCTGCTCAGATGTCAGGCCTTCAGCGTGCTTCCCTATCTGGACGACATACTCATCACTTCCCAGTCTCTACATCAGGCAGAGTTGGATACTCAGCTGGTGGTGTCCACTCTGGAGTAATTTGGATCAACTACCCCAAATCCTCACTGTCCCCTTCCTTGGTAACTCCATTCCTAGGAATGAATCTGGATAAAGTTCAGGCAAGGATCTTCCTTCCCCAGCAGAAGGTGGACAGTCTGATTGCACAGGCCCAGTCCCTCCTAGCTTGTCCCCATCCCTCCATCAGGCAGCGGATGCAGCTGGTGGGCCTGATGGTGGCCTGCTTCGAAGCGGTCCCTTATGCTCAGTTCCACTTGAGGCCTCTGCAACTTCACCTATTGTCTGTATGGGACAAGGACCCAGCGTCCCTGGACAGGGTCTGTGTGCTCTCCCCCCTGGTCAGGAGGTCCCTCTTGTGGTGGATGGACTCAAGGAACCTGTTGGGGGGCAGATCCTTTCTTGCCCCTTCCTGGGAGACGGTCACCACAGATGCCAGTCTGTCAGGTTGGGGGGGTTTCTGGAAGTTCCTGTGGTTCCAGGGGAGGTGGGGCCCACACATCTATCAATGTCTTGGAGCTGCGAGCGATCAGGTTAGTTCTGGCTCGCTTGACTACTCATCTTCAGGGCCTGCCTGTTCAGGTGCGCTCGGACAACCAGACGGCAGTTGCCTACATCAATCATCAGGGAGGGACCCGGAGCAAGGGGGCCGTCCAGGAAGCGTCTCTGATCCTGACTTGGGCGGAGGCCAATGTCCCCTGCATTTCAGCTGTGTACATCCCGGGGGTGGAAAGTCATCTGGCGGACTCTCTGAGCAGGGGGATCTCTCGCCAGGGAGAATGGTCCCTATGCAGCAGGGTGTTTCAATCTCTGTGTCACCGTTGGGGCCAACCAGATGTGGATCTGTTTGCGTCCCGCCACAATCCGTTTCCAGCTTTTGTCTCTGTCCAGGAATCCTCTGGCCCTGACCTCGGATGCACTAGCAATGTCATGGAAGGACTTTCAGTTCCTGTATGTCTTCCCCCCAATTCCCCTGCTGGGCAGGGTTCTGCGTAAGATTGCTCTGGAAGGGGTGCCAGCAATTCTGGTGGCCCCCAGGTGGCCAAGAAGAGTGTGGTTTGCAGACGTGGTACAGCTGGCAGTAGAACAGTACGCTCTGCCCTTGGTGCCAGATCTGATCACTCAGGGCTCACTACGCCATCCCAATTTACAAACTCTGGCTTTGACGGCTTGGCTGCTGAAACCTCCATCTTGATGGAGAAGGGGCTGTCTTCCTCAGTTGTGGATACTTTGACTAAAGCTAGGAAGAAGTCTTCCTCTTCCATTTATTACAGGGTTTGGCGTGCCTACATTGACTGGTGTGAGTCTAAGTTTCTTCCCTGTCGTGTCTTCTCTATTCCCAGGATTCTGGAGTTCCTGCAGCATGGGTTGGAGATGGGGCTCCAACTCAGTACTCTGAAGGGTCAGGTTTCTGCCCTGGCTATTTTCTTCCAGAAGTCCTTTTGCTCAGCACCCTCTGATCAGGGGATCACTCATGTGCATCCCCCACGTAAACCTATGGTGCCTGTTTGGGATTTGAACTTGGTTATGTCAGCCTTGCAGGGTGCTCCTTTTGAACCTGTGCAGGATGCTGCCTTGGCCATTCTTACGCTCAAGGTTGTGTTTCTGGTGGCTATTACTTCTGTCAGGCGTGTGTCTGAGTTGGCGGCGCTGTCCATTCATCCCCCCTACTATGAGAGGCACCAGGACAAGGTGGTGTTTCATTTCAAACCTGATTTTCTGCCTAAGGTAGTGTCTGCCTTTCATTTGAATCAGGATATTGTTCTTCCTTCTTTGTGCCCTAATCCTAGCAATGCTAAGGAGAGGGTTTTGCACTCTTTGGATGTGGTTAGGTGTGTGAAGTACTATCTGGTGGCTACTGCACCTTTCAGGAAAACTGATGCTCTTATTCTTAGTATACAGTACGTCCTGCTCCAGACATAATACTTACACTTGGGTTATCCTCCGCCAGATGGCGCTGCACTGCAGAGACATGGAAAAACTGGCTCCTCCCGGCCCTTCAAATACCCAGGGACCTCCCACAAATCCCCAGATTTCTCTGCAATGCTGACTGCGAAGACATGATGTATCACTCTCTCGCAGGTGAGCGGGGCTATTACAGCCTGCGGCCCTGTTGGACTATTCCCACCCGTCCTCCCTGTGATGTGCCTCCCAGCCTGGGCTGCACTGGTCGGGTGAAGGTAGGCAGCACCATGCGTGCTTAACGGAGCCATGCTCCACCGCAGTCCCCCACCAAAGGGTAGGTGGTTTAGGGCTGATGGTGAGCCTCTATGGGATGCCCCTCCCGCACTATTGCCCCATGCCCCGTGTATTCCCCCCCCCGTAGCCCGGGGGGAAAGAAAGGGGGAGGGTGTGTGTGTGTAGTCTTGCCCTGGACTAGTATTCCTGGGGTCAGAGCCGTGCTGCTGTTTCTTCTTTACTATGTAATTGTCGCCGCCGCGCGCACCTCTTCCTTTACTGGATGTGCTGCGCCGGGCGGCGACGTTGCCTCAGACGCTGCGGTGTTTTCATTGGCAAATCATCTTTTCTAAGTGTACCATTCACTTCGCTCCTCATGACAGTTTGTAACTACCTCAGAGCTTCGCGCTCTTCGGGGGGGGGCGGGGACCTAGGTTGGCGCGCTCCGCGTCACTGCCCGCTCTGGCCCGCCCTTCGAGGTTTGCTTGGCGCCATTTTGATGCTGGTCGCACGTACGCGTGGTAGCGGTTCTCCTCCTCCCTTGGTCTGTAAGTGCCCTCGCGGGCGATTTTCTTGATCCTTGTTTACTGCGCATGGTTCTGACACCCTTTATTCCCATTATGTCTTTCAGACTGGGGAACACCATTGGCTTCTCCCGGCCCGGTGTTAAATTATAGCTGGCCTTGTAATATTCTCCCACTTCCATAGCGGGTCTTTGGGGCATCCAGGGTTACTTATTGTGTAAATCCCTCATGGCATATTGTGCCTTGATTAATCACCATATGGAGGCATCTCAGAATTATGTGACCGGGGTCCCTCTGTGACAAGACCGGCGGTGTATAGCGTGTGGACAACCCCATGCTGATGCTGACAGGGCACGGGTCTGCGTACCCTGTGCTGAGCAAGCCCTGGCCCTGCAATCTGGTCGGCCAGTGGCTACACCTAGCTTCAATTCACCTATCTCCCCAGGCTTAAATCTCTCTCCTGCTGAGTCGCCTACAAGTGGGGAATTGCAGCCTGCTGGCCCTTCCAGACTGCCTACGGCTGAACAGATTATTGCTAGGTTGCCAGAGCGAATGGGCCCTGGTAGAAAGCGGCACCTGTCGCCCCATGTTTCTGTATGCTCTATGAGAACTGAGGGGTTTGCTACTCCGTGTGACTATACCCCTTCTGATGAAGGGGAGTTGTTCTCTGACTCAGGCTCATCTGATGAGAGATGACGATTCTGGCCCGGAATACTGGGGCCAGTGTGACACTGACGACCTGTTGATCAAGATCAAGGCACTGTCTATCTCTCCCCCCCGGTCAGGTCCCCAAGCCTAGAGGGGAGCGTTTCCATACTGCGACTGCACGTTTGGAATTTTTAGAGCAGGCTCATTTCCATACCCTTGTGCTCAAGGAATGGGAATGCCCCAGTAAACTTCCAGGGGTTCCAGGGGACTGGGATAGGAAATACCCTTTTCCCCCTGAGGTGGTTAATTGCTGGTCATCACCCCCCGTGGTGGATGCCCCGATCATAGGGGTTCCTAACCCCCCCTTTATTACAACCCCTGCTTATAGTGCCCTTCGGGATGCTGAGGACTGGCGCATTGAGCTGCTGGCCTCCCATGCCTTTTCTTGTGCCGGGACGGCGCTGCGCCCGGTCTGTGCTGCAGCCATTACTGCAGTGGCCGCTAAAACCCTCATCAAAAAATTGCTCGATCATCACCCCGAGGATCTCCCCTGGGAGGTGTTTAATGCACTCTCCAATTGTGATGTATTTGTGAAGTTTATTCTATTAGCGCTAGATGACGCGATTAGAATGTGTGCAAGAACTTCCACCCTTGCGGTGCTCAGTTCCCCTTGAGCCCGTCTGCGACTTCTATTGGTAACATAGGACAGGGATCCAGCACCCCTGGAGCAGGGCCTGTGGGCCTTCCCACCTGTATGACGGTTTTTCTCTTGAAAGTGGATGAACTCGAGGGACCTGTCTGGGGGCAGTTCCCCCTTGCCCCTTTCTGGAAACGGCCACCATGGATGCCAACCTTCCAGGTTGAAGGGGATGGTTTCTTCCGAAACCCCCTGCGATTCTGGTGTTGGTGGGGCCCTTAGAGGGTCCTTACGCCTATTGAAGTCTAAACAGTGAGCGTTTTTCAGTTGGCTCTTTCTCACTTGACCACTCCCCTTCTGGATTGCCAGGCTGGGGGTGCTCGGTCCGTCTGACAGACGTACTACCTTAACCATTGGAAGGGGCCTGGAGCTGGCGGACCTTCCAGGGAGTGTATATATTCCCTTCTGGGCGGAGACAATGCTTCCTGCATGCTAGTGATATTAGCTTCAGCAAAGCCCCTCTGCGACAGGATGTGCTAATCCCCGTGTCGTTATGGAGTCCAACCAGTCGTGGATCTGTTGGGTTCCGTCGCCTTCACAGGCTATCGGCCCTTGTTTCCCTGTCCCAGGATCCTATGTCAGTGGTCCGGATGCCTTTAGTACCGTCTTGACAGGACGTTTGGTTCTGTATGTCCTTCTCCATTCCCTCTGCTAGGCAGGGTTATGTGGAAGATTACTCTGGTAAGGAGACCAGTGATTCTGGTGGCCCCCAGTTGACCTAGTATCGTGTGGTTGCAGACATGGTACTGTGGTCAGTAGTTCTGCACCTTGCCAGGAGTGCCAGTTGGTGCCAGCTATGGTCCCTGTTGGGATTGAAATTGAATGCGTTCCGTCTGCTTGCAGGATTGTTCCTTGGTCCTATTCAGGACGCTGTCTGGATGTCCTTACCCTCAATGTTGTCCTTCTGGTGACTGTCACCTTGGTCAGGCATGTGTTAGCGGGCGGATCGGTCTACCTAGCCCTCATTCCTTGAGATACACCAGGATAAGGTGGAGTTCCGCCTGAAGCCGGATTCTCTACATCTGAAGGTGTCTTATGTTCATTTATTCGAGATATTGTTATCCACGGCTATCCCCCTTCCTAGCGACGCTGAGGAAGTGGTTCTGCATTCCTTATACAGGTATACTGAGGTTCCTTAGGGCTTGTGGTCATTACATCCTGAATGTTCCCGATCTCGTCTGCTCTCGGGAGTTGGACGGTTTGGTCCTGGTTGTTACCTTAATGGATGTTACTCCTGGTGCCTTGTTTCGGCCTTTGGCTTCAGCCAAATTTATTAGCGATTGGATTGTCAGGCTGTTACTCAGGCCTATTCAGGCAAGGGGAAGAATCTCCCTTGTTGCCTTGATTCCTTTTCTACACGTGCTTGATGCCTCTTGGGCTTTTCAGCACCGGTTTTTCTGTTGATCTGGTTGGTTAGGCCACTACCATTGGCCTTCTGCTCATACCCTTTGCAAGGTTTTTACAATGTTGATGTTAGGGCCTCAGCTCATGCTGTCTTGGCTGTATGGTTCTGCAGGTGACAGTGCTTTAATCTGTCTGCTGTTGTCGTTTTTTGTTGGGGATCCCACCCTACTTTATGGACACTGCTTTTGGATGTCCCAAGTGTAAGTATTATATCTGGAGCAGGACGTACTGTATACTAAGAATAATACAATTCTGTGAAGTACTCACCTGTAGAGTTGATATTATTTGTATACAGTACGTCCTGCTCCACCCCACCCTGGTTTTTGCATTTTTCTGGATCCCCTGTATGGTGATTGTTATCATTGTTATAGTTGATAGTTTGGATTGTTAAATTCTCCCGGCTTCTCCTTAACTGCTTTTCAATGCTGGGGATTTGTTGGAGGTCCCTGGGTATTTGAGGGGCCGGGAGGAGCCTATTTTCGATGTCTCTGCAGTCCAGCGCCATCTGGCGGAGTATATCCCAACTGGAAGTATTAGATTTGGAGCAGGACGTACTGTATACGCATTGTATATTTTAAGTATGTCACACACCCCGCTTCAAGACATTCATTACACTTGGATATACTGACCTGTAGATGGCGATCTTGCAGAGATAACAAAAAAAGGTCAGACCCTCCCGGCCCATAAATACCTGGGACCTCCCACTCATTCCCCAGTTTTCCATCTCTGCAGAGGCGAGCAAGTCAGAAGATGATGTCTCCTCCTTGCAGGTAGCCGGGATAGCTCCCGGCCACTTTTTATTCTTCTATTTCTGCCCGGATCCCCTTGTTTAATATTCCCTGCCTCCCAGCCTAGGCTGCTGGTCCGGGCAAAGGTAGTTGGCACCCCTGGTGCTTAGGAGCCGTGAGACCCCATAACAAGGGGTAGGCGGCTATCCAGGTTGGTGATCCGGGTTTGGGATGCCTTGGCCCTTCCCTGGCATGGATTCCCCCTCTCCCAGGTACCCTTAGAGGGGGGGGGGCGGGGTCCCTTATGGATTCCTGTCTGTTATGTGTGTGTGCGTTTGTGTGTTTTACATGTGTGTGCTTTACATTCACTTTCATGGCTCAGGTCCCGCGGCGCCGGCCTCCGGCGCGCTAAGAGTGCTGCCCGCAATGGCGGCGGCAAGCCCATGAGGGCTTCTTCTCCTCCGGGCGGGACCGGGCGCTCGCGCAGGCCTACGGCCCGCCCCCGTGCTGAGAGCGCGGCTTTTCATGTCCCGGCTTCAGGCCGTGAGGGGCGGGGCCGGGCGCGAACTGCACCCGCCCTCCCTCCTCCTACTGCACACTGCGCGTCATTACCTGCGGTACCGAAGGTCGGGTGAGGGGCCTGATGGCCATCACTGTCATTTGTTATTATCTTCTATACATTTAGCATGGTCTGAGTGTGTGCTTGTGTTCCAGGTGGACCATTGATCATATTAAAGGGCGGTTCTCCCGGTCCAGGTCCCTGGTTAATTTTTAGCTGGCTTAAAATCCTCCCACTCGGGGACTTAACCCTTTTGTTGCCAAGCACGTAACACCTACGTGCTGGCTTGGCTGGGCCTTAAGTGCCAAGCCCGTAGGTGTTACGTGCTTGACTTTCCTCGCTTCTAGTTTAAAAAATAAAAATCAAAAATACTCACCTGACCCCTTGTTGGATCCGGCCGGGTCTCCTCTTTAATTTGGTGCCATCCGATCCCCCGTGGGGGGTCGGATGGCTCCAGGAGAGCCCCCGGAATAGGCCGCCCCCCCCCCCGCTTCTGCAGCAGCAGCTGCTAACTGTAAAAAAAAATAAAAAATAAAAATGACATTCACTTACCTGTGTGTGCGCTGGCTCCCGCTGTCCCTCCTCTTCACCTGGGGGGCCTCCGATCCCCCCCCAGGACTTACCGATCTTCAGGAGAGAGCCTGGGAGGCTCTCTCCTCTCTTCTTCACGATGGTGGCAGCCATCTTGCCTCTAAGCCCCGCCCCCTTGGGGGCGGGGCTTATGACGTCATCCCGGTCCCGATCACCGGCTTCAGCTTTCTCAGCTTCTCAGATGCCGGTGATCGGTGCCCTGGAAGGAGGTGACAGGAGATCCTCTGATCTCCTGCCTTCTCCTTCTCTGGATGCCGATCACAGGCATCTGTCAGCTGAGCGGCGAGGGACAAGAGCTTGCAATCGAAGGTAAGTACAGTTAAAAATTTTTTTTTTTTTTTGAATAAAATACTTTTTATTATTGTGTGGTGTTTTTATTTCACATTAACCCTTTGTGAGCTGGTAAGGGGTCCATGAGACCCCTTATACCAGTTCACAAGGCTGGGGGGGTGGCAAGTCACCTGCCCTAGCGGGTGGCTTGCCATTAACCCCCGCACCCCCATTACCTGCCTCCCCAAAGGCCAGGGGGGGGCAGAAGAGCCCGGGCCCACATAGGCTATGTGGGCTCGTAGGCTGCAGGGTGGGGGGGCCACCAAAGCTGGCCCCCCCACTCTGTGCCTACAAGCCCCCATAGCTGGTCCCGGGCTGGTTACTTTGGGTAAGGGGGACCCCACGTCATTTTTTTTTTTGGATTTTTAAGGGTTTTTAACCCTTAAAAATCCAAAAAAAAATGGGGTCCCCCTCCCCGGGAAGGGGGACCCTATGTCATTTTTTTTTTTTAATTAACCATTTGTCATCCAGCAGCTATAAAAGGCTTCTGGGCAGGAAAGGGTGTCTACCTATACATATGTGGTATCGCTGTAACCGGGAGAAATTGGGGTTTCTCACGCAATAAGATTTTATTGACAAACTTACATTTTTTATTACAAAAAAACTCTACAAATTGTAAAAAAATATATATTTTTTAATTTTTTTCACACATTTCACCCAAAAATGTTGAGAATACACCTAAAAAATACAAACAAGACATTTCATGTTAAAGCCCAGACTCTGTTGAAAAAAACAATATATAATTTTCCTGGGAAATCCCTGGAAATCCTTTCAAAAATGACAGTTGAACATGTGTAGCGCGAAACAGTGAAACTCAGTCTGGCAACAGGGAGTGGGAAATGCTGCAGGTAGGCTGGCACTTAAAGGGTTAAAGGGGCATCCCGGGTTGCATTATTGCGTAATTCCCAAAATTAAAAAGAGCATTGTACACATTTAATTGTATATACTATATATAGTACTAAAAAAAAAATCACTATATGGAGGCTTCCCCGGATACTGGGCTTGTGCCCCCCTCGGGGCAATCCAGGCTGTGTTTGGGGTGTGGGGTATCCCTTTTGGGGGATGATGTATTTCTATGTGTACCCTGTGCGCAGCGGTCTATTACGCGGCAGACCGGATCTCAGGCGTCTGGTTCTGCTCCGCCAGTCTCCTCCCCGTCTCCCCCTCGTCTGACGTGCGTGTGATGTGGTCATTAGCGGGGAGTCGCGATCTGAGGTGTGTGCCAGATTGGCCAATCTTGAAAAATTGTTTTCTAGTGCCGTCGCCAAAAAGGCCACGGCAAAGTGGAAACATTTGTATTCGGCTGCGCATGGCCTTTGATAGGGAGGACTTTGATTCCCTGGATTGGTCTGATTGCTCCCCGCTTGAGGAAGGGGAGCTGTATGAGGGGTCTGATGACTCCGACGATCAGCAGTTTGTGGGCGCTGATACCGAGCAGGGCCAGGGGGATTCCTCGGATACATCCAGGGTCCTGGCTCAGGTGTTTGAGGTCCTGGCTATTTCTCCCCCCGAGGCGGCTCCTCCGCTGAAGGGGGAGTTCTTTGAAGAGACGAAGCCCAGCTTGGAATTTCCTTATCAAAGCATTTTGATGGTATCATTCGCAAGGAATGGGAGAGGCCGACGCGGCTTCCGGGTGTCCCGCCGGGTTGGGACAAGAAATATCCCTTTCCGGCGGACGCAGTGAAGCACTGGTCGTCTCCCCCCGAGGTGGATGCTCCTGTTTTGGGGTTGTCCAGCTCCTCAGTCCTCCATTCTCCGGAGTGCACTACCCTCAAGGATGGCGAGAATAAACGCATTGACCAGATGGCTTGTCATGGTTTTGCCAGTGTTGGATCGGCCTTGCGGCCGGTTTGTGCTTCTGCGCTTGTATTGGTAGCTGCCAGGTCAGTTGTTAGAGGATTATTCTTGACCCGGCTAGTGAGGAGTTTGCCGACCTTAAGCGCTGTGAGTTATTTTTGTCCTTCGTGCTGTCCGCCCTGGATGACACATTGGTGATGTGTAGCAGAGCTACGGCCCTGCTTGTGGCTATCCGCCGGTCGGTTTGGTTACGTCAGTGGGCGGCTGATTTTGTGTCCAAAAAGTCGCTCACGGCCCTTCCCTTTGTGGGATTGCGGCTCTTTGGAGAAAAATTGGATTCGGTGGCAAAGGGAGGTAGGTTACCTCAGCGTAAGAAGCAGCGTCGCCCTTTTCAGGGGGCGGCTTCCTTCTCTCAGTCCTTTCGTGGGGCTAGAGTTGGCAGGGGTTCGGCCTTCCCTTTGTCCAGAGGTGATTCCTGGCTTAGGGGCAGGTGTCGGGCCCGTCCAGGACACAGTTGGGGCTCCAAGCCTAAAGCCGCTGCCAAGTCGGCTCAGCAATGAGGGGGCGGCCTCACCCTTGCGGGTGGGGGGGCGGTTGCAACTCTTCTCCCAGGTCTGGGTCCAGGAGGTCTCGGACAGGTGGATTCAGGAAGTGGTGTCTTCCGGTTACAAGCTGGAGTTCGAGCTCCGGCCCCCTCCGAGATTCTTCAGGTCCTGGGTGCCATCAGATCCTCTGGCTGCCCAGGGGCTTCGGGCGGCAGTAGCAAGTCTCGCGGACATGGCCTGGGCTTCTATTCCAATTTGTTCACGGTGCCCAAGAAGGACGGTTCCGTTCGTCTTATTCTGGATCTGAAGTTGCTCAACAGGTTTGTCTGTCCCCGGAAGTTCCGTATGGAAACTCTGCGCTCGGCCATCTATTCACTTCGTCAGGGGGACTTCATGACGTCCATAGACATCAAGGATGCTTACCTGCATATTCTAATATTCCTGGCACACCAGAGATTCCTCAGGTTTGTCGTGGACAATCGGCATTTTCAGTTTGTGGCTCTTCCGTTTGGCCTTACCTCGGCTCCAAGGGTTTTTACCCAGGTGTTGGCAGGAGTGATGGCCATCCTCAGAGCCAGGGGTATCCGCATCGTGCCCTATCTGGACGATCTGCTCGTCATGGCGTCTTCCCTAAGTCAAGCGCAGATGGATACCAGGACTGTGGTGTCCACTCTGGAGAGTTTCGGTTGGGTGATCAACTATCCCAAGTCCTGTCTCACTCCCTCCAGGGTGGTGGAGTTCCTGGGATTGTCACTGGATACTTCTCAGGCCAGAGTGTTTCTTCCCCGAGCCAAGGTTCTTCTGATTCAGGAATTGACTCAGCGTCTCCTATCCATCCCCCGCCCCTCCATCCGGCTAGGGATGCGACTGGTGGGATTGATGGTGGCGTCGTTCGAGGCGGTTCCCTTTGCACAGTTTCACACAAGGACGCTCCATCTCTTGGCGGCTTGGGACGGGTCCCCGCTGTCATTGGATCAGTCTTTTCTGATGTCCCCCCGGGTGCGGCGTTCCCTTCGATGGTGGCTGAAACCAAGCAATCTGATGAGGGGCAGATCCTTTCTGACCCCTCGTTGGGAGATGATCGCCACGGACGCCAGCCTGTCAGGTTGGGGGGGATTTTGGAAGGATCTTCAGTTTCAGGGTCTGTGGGGGCCTCTGGAGGCTTACGATCCCATCAATGTTCTGGAGTTGAGAGCCATCAGGTTGGTTCTGGCTCACTTGACTCATCAGTTGCGGGGCCTATCGGTTCAAGTTCGGCCGGACAATCGGACGGCGGTCGCCTACATCAATCACCAGGGAGGGACTCGCAGCAGGCGTGCCCTCAGGGAAGTGTCTTTGATCCTTGATTGGGCAGAGCGCAATGTCCCATGCATCTCGGCGGTGTACATTCCAGGAGTGGAGAACACGGAGGCAGACTCCCTGAGCAGGGGGTCGTCTCGCCAGGAGGGAATGGTCGCTCAGCCCCAAGGTCTTTCGGTAGCTTTGCCACCGGTGGGGGACTCCGGAGGTGGACCTCTTTGCCTCTCGTCACAATCACAAGCTTCCGGCATTTGTGTCTCTCTCACGGGATCCGCTGGCTCTGGCAGCGGATGCCATGTCTCTGAACTGGAGGGATCTGGGGTTTCTGTACCTGTTCCCTCCGTTTCCCATGGTGGGCAGAGTGGTGCGCAGAGTGGTGCGCAAGCTGGCCCTAGAGGGCGCGTCAGCAATCCTGGTGGCCGAGACAGGTTTGGTTCGCAGACGTGGTAAGGTTGGCAGAGGATCAGTTAGACCTGCTTCTTCTGCCAGATCTGCTCACTCAGGGTCCACTACTCTACCCCAATTTACCAACGCTGGCTTTGACGGCGTGGTTGCTAAAACCTCAATCTTGAGGGAGGAAGGTCTTTCTGATGCTGTCATTCAGTCAACCAGACTCTGGTTAGGGCTAGGAAGCAGTCTTCCTCTGCCATCTATTATAGGACTTGGAGGTCTTATATTGATTGGTGTGAGGTCAGGGCCTTGCCTTGCAGGGCATTTTCTATCCCTAGGGTTTTGGAATTTCTGCAACATGGTCTGGGCCAAGGTTTGCAGCTTAGTACGCTGAAGGGGCAGGTTTCTGCCCTGGCGGTTTTCTTTCAAAAGTCTTTTGCTCTTCATCCTCTGGTTAAGACCTTTTTCCAGGGGGTTACGCATGTGCGGCCTCCTAGGAAGTCTTTGCTCCCAGTTTGGGTCTTGAATTTGGTTGTGTCTGCCTTGCAGGGTCCTGCTTTTGAACCTTTGCAGGATATTGCACTTTCTACGCTTACTCAGAAGGTTGTTTTTCTGGTTGGCATCACTTCCGTTTGACGTGTTTCGGAGTTGGCAGCCTTGTCTATTAAGGCTCCTTACTTTGAGAGGCATCAGGATAAGGTTGTTTTCCGCTTCAAAACAGATTTCCTTCTTAAGGTGGTCTCTGCTTTTCATTTGAATCAGGATATTGTTCTTCCCTCCTTGTGTCCTAAGCCCAGCAATGACAAGGAGAGGGTTTTGCATTCTTTGGATGTGGTTCGCTGTGTGAAGTTCTATTTGGTGTCTACTTCTCCTTTTCGTAGGACTGGCGCCCTTTTTGTGGTGCCCTCTGGGCCTAGGAAAGGTTTGGCTCCCGCCAAGTCTTCCATTAGTAACTGGATTCGCCAGGCCATTGTTGGGGCCTATTCTGCCAAGGGGAAGGTTCCCCCTTTTCGTGTTACTGCTCATTCTGCTCATGCTGTTGTTTTACAAGGTTGATGTTCGGGCCTCAGCGGATGCTGTTTTTGGCCGCAAAGTTCTGCAAGCTGCAGTGGTTTAAGTTTGTGCCTTGTTTTTTGGATACCCGCCCTTTATGGACACTGCTATTGGATGTCCCAAGTGTAATGAATGTCTTGAAGCAGGGTGTGTGACATACTTAGAATAATACCATTTTGTGAATACTCACCTGTAAAATGGGTATTATAAGTATGTCACACACCCCGCTTCACCCTGCCCTTTTGTATTCTGGATCCTTTATATGGTGAACCTTTGTTTTTATTGGCTTTCCTGGTCCCTTGATCTTACTGCTATCTTTAATACTGGGGAATGAGTGGGAGGTCCCAGGTATTTATGGGCCAGGAGGGTCTGACCTTTTTTTGTTATCATCTCTGCAAGATCGCCATCTACAGGTCAGTATACCCAAGTGTAATGAATGTCTTGAAGCGGGGTGTGTGACATACTTATAATACCCATTTTACAGGTATTCACAAAATGGTATTTTTTCAGCTCCTGTATGCCTTTCCCCCATTCCCCCTGTTGGGCAGGGTTCTGCGCAAGATAGCTCAGGAGCAGGTACCAGTCATCCTGGTGGCTCCCAGGTGGCCAAGAAGAGTGTGGTTCGCAGACGTGGTGCAGCTGGCAGTAGATCAGTACGCGCTGCCCAGGGTGCCAGACCTGCTCACTCAGGGTTATCTACGCCATCCCAATTTACAAACTCTGGCTTTGACGGCCTGGCTGCTGAAACCTCCATCTTGATGGGAAAGGGGCTGTCTGCCTCTGTTGTTGACGCCATGATTAAGGCTAGAAAAAAGTCTTCTTCCTCCATTTATTATAGGGTTTGGCGTGCCTACATTGACTGGTGTGAGGTTAGGTCTCTTCCCTGTCGTGTGTTCTCTATTCCCAGGATCCTGGAGTTCCTGCAGCATGGATTGGAGCTGGGGCTCCAACTCAGTACTCTGAAGGGTCAAGTCTCTGCCCTGGCTGTTTTCTTCCAGAGGTCCTTTGCCCAGCATTCTTTGATCAGGACCTTTTTCCAGGGGGTTACTCATGTGCGTCCGCCACGTAAGCCTATGTTGCCTGTTTGGGATTTGAACTTGGTCTTGTCTGCTTTGCAGCGTGCTCCCTTTGAACCTGTGCAGGATGCGGCCCTGGCCATTCTTACTCTCAAGGTTGTCTTTTTGGTGGCTATCACTTCTGTTAGGCGTGTTTCTGAGTTGGCGGCGCTTTCCATCCACCCCCCTACTTTGAGAGACACCAGGACAAGGTGGTGTTTCGCTTCAAGCCAGATTTTCAGCCTAAGGTCGTGTCTGCCTTTCATCTGAATCAGGACATTGTTCTTCCTTCCTTGTGCCCTAATCCTAGTAACGCTAAGGAGAGGGTTTTGCACTCCTTGGATGTGGTTAGGTGCCTTAAGTACTACCTGGTGGCTACTGCACCTTTCAGGAAAACTGATGCTTTTTTTGTGGTCCCCTCTGGTCCTAGGAAGGGTTTGGCTCCTGCTAAATCTACTATCAGCAAATGGATCCGTCAGGCTGTGATTCAGGCCTATTCTGCTAAGGGGAAGAATCCTCCCTTCCGCCTTACTGCTTATTCCACTCGTGCTATTGGAGCCTCTTGGGCTTTTCAGCACCGGGCTGCTGTTGAACAAGTTTGCAAGGCCGCTACTTGGTCTTCTGTTCATACTTTTTCAAAGTTTTACAAGGTTGATGTTAGGGCCTCAGCTGACGCTGCTTTTGGCCGCAAAGTTCTGCAGGCAGCAGTGGTCTGACCTGTCTGTTACCTTTGGGGATCCCACCATACTTTATGGACACTGCTATTGGATGTCCCAAGTGTAATGATTCTTATCTGGAGCAGGACGTTCTGTATACTAAGAATAATACAATTCTGTGATTACTCACCTGTAGAATTGATATTATGAGTACACAGTACGTCCTGCTTCACCCCACCCTTGGTTTGCATTATCTTTGGATCCCCTGTATGGTGATTGTTATCATTGTTATAGTTAATAGTTTGGGTTGTTTTTATTCTCCCGGCTTCTCCTTAACTGCTTTTCAATGCTGGGGATTTGTGGGAGGTCCCTGGGTATTTGAGTGGCCGGGAGGAGCCAATTTCGCGGTCTCTGCAGTCCAGCGCTGGCGGAGTAATACCCAAGTGTAATGATTCTTATCTGGAGCAGGACGTACTGTATACTCATAATATCAATTCTACAGGTGAGTAATCACAGAATTGTATTTTTTTTGGACCTCAGGAGCAGAAATGCAGATCAGGTTGATAAGAGTTTGGACTGCACCAAGCTACTATCAGGCAGATTGTGTAAAAAAACAGAATCGCAAGACATGTGAAGAGGCCCATGTTGGGTTTAATATTGGGGTGGTGAGGGCTAAAGAGACCAAAAAACTCTACTCAAAGGTGAAGGAAAGAGGTGCTTTTCTAGAATAAGTATTTGCACAGTGCACAACACAGGGAACATAGAATTATCCATCATCCCTTGCAGTGGGCAGAGCTATGCATATCATCTCTTTACTTCTTGGAGCCAAGGCATCCAAAAGCTGCTGAGTGGGCATGGCAAGGATCAGCTTTAAATTTACAGCACACAATGCAGATTGTGTAGTAAATTTCAAGCCCATTATTTCCCCCCCAGGGGCCAACAATGAGCACGTCAATAGCGAAGTGTTAAAACCGGACTTTCACCCTGAATAAGAGTCTATCTTGTATGTTTCCCCACCCTGTACATACAGATTTCTCACATTAATCCGGGCCTTTACCCTGAATACGAGTCTATCTTATATGTTTCCCCCACCCTGTACATACAGATTGTCCACATTAATCCGGATATATATATTAATTTTAGATACCGGGAAAAAGTTTAAGGGTTTGGGCTTTTTATTAAATGATGCTAAAGGTCTAGTTTAAGTCAGCAAGGTTACACAGGAACCCAAGGTAACATCTAAGCTAAATAAAGACCTTTTAGACCACCTCCACCACCACTGAACAACGATGGTGTTCATGGCAGGATTGCAAGGATAAAGCTGATGCTCTCCAGTAATAACAGCTGCCTGAAAGCAGATTGATAAAGGTAACCAGGAAACGTCCTAAATCTATCTGAATAATTACCAGGACAGATGACAAAATAATAGAGATTCTTGAGCATTTAAATAAGAAGTGTTTGTAGAAATCTGGAAGATCTTTAAACCATAAAAATGTCAATCTTATGAAAGTGGGGAGTACTGTATCATGGTTTGGGCCTGTGCATCTGGGCGCAGAATCTTGCTGAATTGTCCTAGCAAATTCTAAAGAAAGTTTTAGGGACATCTACCTGTCGGCTAATTCTCAAGAAAATCCTCATGCAGCAAGATGACGATGCTAGGAAAGCATGTCATTCTAACGAAGAAAGGTTAGTGACCAAAGAGTTTGTTTTTGTCCCAGCCTGTTTCTTACCCGCTGGTTGATGTAAAGCAGCAGTTCCTTTGTTTTCAGGCTTGCCTCTTCTCTGGCTACAGAAAGCTGTCCTTTTTCTCTGCCTCAGTAGAGTATGTCCACCAATGTAACAATATGCTGCTCAACATTCTCTTAGCCCCTTCATCCCCTGTGTATTCTGCCACATTGCCTTTAGTGGGAAATCTATAAGATTCCCAGGCCGATCGATTCCCTCCCCCCGGTGCTGTGTGAAACCCCCAGGTTGCCCCATACACTTACCTTCTTTCCCAGTCCAAGGGCGCATGCGCGAGCTGCAGCCTGCGCCAGGCATTTATGGATGACCGGCGCGGGCACGCTCCCTGTTAGAGGGAAGCGGGGGATGCGGCAGTCAGCACGCTCGGAGCCGCTGGCCATAGACGAATGCTTAGACGAAGTGACGTCAGCGGCTCCAATCACGCTGATTGCACGAGCGGACGCGCAAGCGCCGTAGGACCAGGAATTGGTGAGTTGCGCTCGGCAATCTGGGGGGGTTCAGACAGCAGGGGATCGGGGTGCCCTGGGGGAAAGGACCAAAACCCAGGATAGTCAAAATCCTGGGTTTTGGTCCACTTTAAGAAGAGGGGATCATCTTGTGTTCCAGTAGCTAAAGGCTTACTGGCAGTGTTCTCACTTGTGGAGGTCATTACTGTTGCTTGATTTAGCCAAAGCTGCTGATGAGCACACCTGTTACAGTGGAAGGATTCTGGGATTTGTAGCCAGAAACTATACTAAGGGCTTTACTCAAGGCCGGGAAAGTCTTTCCCACTTTAACAACACAGAGCCACAAGGAATATAAGAAACTTGAAAACACAACCATAACCTACATATTTATTTTACATTGCAAAAGAGGTTTTCCAAAATCCTAACAGCATTGTAGAAATATTCAGTTCTGGGGGCAGAAAGGAAGACACCTTTAAGGAGCATATTTGCTTATTGTTGCCTAGGTGGGGTTTTGTTTTGCCATTCACAGACCAAAGTGTTGGGTTGTGTTATATGCTGGTATAAGCCGGGGTGATTTTCATGTTTATTATGAACATTTTTAGCTCTTTGTGTGCCAAGGGAGAGGCCTGGCACACACATTATATTAACGTTTTATTGTGTCCTACTTATTTCTAATTAACAGGCTCCATTACCAACCTTTGGTAACCAACGCTGTAATTTAGTGCAAGGTATCTGACTATTGGGTAACACTGCACCCTCACCGTTGTTATTAAGGGTTATCTTTAAATCTGTGTTGCTGCAGATTTGCCAAGAGTTAGGGTATGTCCATAAAAGTGTTTTCTCAGCTTCACTTCCACAAGGAACATCGCTTGAGGTTATTGCCAAGGTCTTGGCACCAGAGCTGCCAGTCATGTTTCTTCCCCCCGCTACTTAGTTGTGTATGTTTTGATGCCTTAAATTGATGGCCCGTCCTGGAACCTTTTAGACTGTCTAAGTGCCCTAAGGGGCATCTTGATCTGTGATCCCCCCCCCCCCCCCCCGATTTCCCGAAAACCCCTTACCTTTCCCCCCGGTCTCTTGCCGCATTTGCGGGCCTCATCCCCAGCATAATTGCAGCCGAGGCGCAATCACATGCTGAGCCATTCGGCTAGGTTGGGCGTGCACCCCAGTCGGATAGGCTGGGCATGGGAGCGTGTGCACATCACAGGGAGACCGGGCATGCGGCTTCCCCACTCCCTATGCTGACACTCTGTTCTAACAAATGCTTTAGGCCATGTATTAGGATGCACAGCATAAGACGCTGAGAAGCTGTACATGCACCATGGGAACGTCGGATAGGTGAGTGGTGTGGACGATCTGGGGGGTTTCATAGGGCGAGTACAAGGACCTATCACCAAGATGGTAAAAATCCTGGTGATTGGTCCATGGTGATCTTGCAGGCTTTCCCCTGGACCCTCCTCTGCCAAAGGGGCATTGACTGGTGTTCGGGGGAGGGGGGGAGGCAGGTGGTAGCGGCATGTGTATTTTGCTTTATTCTAAGTATACAGTACGTCCTGCTCCAGATATAATACTTACACTTGGGTTATCCTCCGCCAGATGGCGCTGTGCACTGCAGACATGCAAAAACAGGCTCCTCCCGGCCCTTCATATACCCAGGGACCTCCCACAAATCCCCAGATTTCTCTGCAGTGCTGAGTGCGAAGACATGAAGTATGACTCTCGCAGGTGAGCGGGGCTCTTACAGCCTGCGGCCCTGTTGGACTACTCCCACCCGTCCTATTTGTGATGTGCCTCCCAGCCTGGGCTGCGCTGGTCGGGTGAAGGTAGGCAGCACCATGCGTGCTTAACGGAGCTATGCTCCACCGCAGTCCCCCACCAAAGGGTAGGCGGTTTAGGCTGATGATGAGCCTTTAGGGGATGCCCCTCCCGCATCGTTGCCCCACGCCCCGTGTAGCGGTGGACCCTGTGTAAAGGGTCACCATCCTCCCTCGTTCCCCCCCCTAGCCCGGGGGGAAAGAAGGGGGGGGAAGGGTTTGTGAGTATGGTGGCCTCAGTGTACCCTATTACACGATTATGGCCTTAGTATCGCGTTTGACTGGGAATGGGTGTCAGAGCCGCGCTGTGTACCTTTTTACTTTTTTCTTGTATGATCGCCGCCGCGCCCTTCCTATATGGTTGTACTGCACGGGCAGCGGTGGCTTTGCAGATGCTGCAGCGTCCTTTTCTTAGCCTGTAGTGGCTCTGCTGCGGTAATCCACTCGATCAATTCCTTCAGGTGTCACTGCCCTGTTTTCAGCTCTGGCCCGCCCTTCGAGGTTCGCTTGGCGCCATTATTCTAAGTATGTCTCACACCCTGCTTCGGAAGTAGTCATTACACTTGGGTTATGTCCAGTAGAGGGCGAACTTCTGCAGAGATGACTAGAAAAAAAGAAGCTCCTCCCGGCCCATAAATACCCGGGACCTCCCAAGCACCTCCCAGATAAGTCTCTGCAGACGGCGAGCAAGTCAGAAGATGATGTCTCCTCCTTGCACAGGGGGATTTCAGGTAGCCGGGATGACTCCCGGCCCTTTATTTTCTCTATTACCACCCGGATCTCTGTTTTGTATTACCCTGCCTCCCTGCCTAGGCTGCTGGTCCGGGCGAGGGTAGATGGCACCCTAGGTGCTTAGGAGCTAATGCTCCACCGTGAGACCCTATACTAGAGGGTAGGCGGCTTCAGGTTGGTGATCCTGACATGGGATGCCCCGTCCGTTACTAGCCCTCTTTACTTGGCAGGCACATGTAACCATGGGCTTATTCCTCCCTGCTTCCCTATTCCCGATTAGCTGGGGTGGCCTGTATATGTATATATTTTTAATTGTGTATGTGTGCTGTTTTCCGGTTTGTGTGTAGTGTGTTGTTACTACTGGCGATGGCCAGCGCTTCTTTCTTTTCCACGCGCTGAGTTCCTCAGCCCACGCGCGCTTCTTCCATGGCGGCGGCGGGCCGGTGACGTCGCAGCCGGCTCCCGCATTGGCGGGGAGCTCGGCTGGGTTGTGATTCCCTGCTTGGGGAGGGGGCGTGGCCTAGCGCTCGGCGCGCTACCCAGGCGGCCCGCCTCCTTCGCTCCCTCTAGCTCCGGTCACTGGCGGAGGACCGGTGATGCTTCGGTCGGCTCCCGCGTTGGCTGGGGAGCTCGGCGGTTTGTGATCCTTGTGTTGGGAGGGGGCGTGGCCTAGCGCTCGGCGCGCTACCCAGGCGGCCCGCCCCTTCGCTCCCTCTAGCTCCGGTCTCCGGCGGAGGGCCGGTGATGTCTCGGTCGACGTCCGGCTGTTTGTGGTCCCGGTGTTGGGAGGGGGCGCGACCTAGCGTTTGGCGCGCTACACAGGCGGCCCGCCCCCTTTGTTCTCTCTTCCACCTCTAGGCGCCATCTTGGTTCACGTGCAGTCGGTGAGTGACCCCCCCCCCCCCCCCCCCCCGTGTGGGCTGAGGACTGTTTTTTTCTACAGATATGTATATTTATTTTTATTGTTTTTCATGTAAATGATGCTCTTCAAGTATTGATCATCTTGGGCATCTACTGTGGACCTTGGGGGTTGCATCTTTATATGGATGTAGTGTATATATATGTATATGTTTGGTGTGGTCCGGTATGCGGGTGATTGCTTATGGTTACCCTATTATGTCTTCCGGGGGACGTCCTAATTTAGTTTTCCCCCGGTCCTGTGGCCCTATCCTTCAAAACTAAGGGGGTATATTGCCATCAACTTGTATTATCCTATATTAAATCCTCCCACTAACGGACATTTAAGGGGCATCCCGGGTAGCTCAACAGCGTAATTCCCATTGGTCATTGCGACTACCAAAATCACCTTATGGAGGCTTCCCAGGATGCTGTGCTCGGGGTCACCTCCGGGCAAGCCCGGCTGTGTGTGGTATGTGGGGCATCCCTTGTGGGTAATAATGTGCAGAGTTGTGTACCAAGTGCGCAGTGTGTGCTTGCGCAGTAATCTGGGCCTGTGCGGCTGGATCAGCTCTGCTGGTTTTGTTCCCCACACCCCCGCACCTGGATATGACCCATAGTGACACTGACACTAGTGTAAGAGTCGCAATTTATGTTTGCGCTAGACGAGCAACATTGTGATATTGATTGCTAGCCTTGCGGCCCGGAAGGCTCCGGCTACAAATCGGCCCCCCTAGTCATTGTGTCCTGGGGCCCCTTGGGTTGCAAATCCTCCCTCTGACGGACTTGAGGGGCATCCCGGGTTGCTTCTAGCATAATTCCTGCGGGTTAGTGCGACTACCATACGTATCACAGTTTGGAGGCTCCCCTGGATCTGGGCTCTGGCTCCTTCGGGGCAGTCCCGGCAGTGTGTGGGTTGGGGGGTATCCCCTGTTGGGGATACTGTGCTGGGGCATACTATGTGTTCAGCAGGCCATAACGTGGCAGTCGGGGGCCCGGACGTCTGGGTCAGTGCCGCCGGCCTCATCGCCTACTCCACCTTAAATTATCTGTACCCCAGGTGACATGGTCACTAGTGGGGAGTCGCAATCTGATGTTTGTGCTGGATGCAACTCCGGAAAATTGTTTTCTAGCTCTGTGGCCAGGGTGGCCTCGGCTAGGAGAAGACATCTGTCAATGGCAGTGCCGTTTCTTGATGTTTATGATTCTCTTTAATGGTCTGTTTATTTTCCGCTTGCGGAAGGACCTGTTTGCGGAATCTGATGGCTCTGAGGATCAGCAGTTTGGGATGCTGATGCCGGGCAGGGGCTTGGGGATGCTGTTGTTACCCCCAAGTTCCTGGGCCATTTCTTTGAGGTGTCTGCTATTCCTCAATTGGCGGAGTCCCCTCCGCAGTTTAAAAAAAAAAAAATATATATATATATTTTTTGCTTGAGACCTCTGTGCCTCGTAAGGAGTGCCCGACTCAGTTTCTTTTCTAATCCCGGTTTTCTTCAGGAACGGGATAGGAGGTATCCTTGTCCGGTGGACGCGGTGATGCGCTGGTCATCTCCTCCCGAGGTCGATGCGTCCGGTACTGGGATTGTCCAGCGCCTCTGTGGTGCACTCTCTAGACGCCTCCACGATTAAGGATCGTGAGGACCGTTGTTTTGATCAGATGGCTTGACATGCCCTTGCCGGCATGGGTTTTACCTTGCCGCCTGTTTGTTTTTTTGTACTCATGGTTGTGGTTATCAGGTCTGTGGTTTGGGGCCTGTTGAGGGGTCCCAGCGGGACCCGGCCAGTGCTGGTTTGGCAGCGTTTCTGCGGTGTGTAAAGTTTCTGACCATGGTCTTGTCTGCCTGGATGACACTATATGTCTGTATGGCGGATCCTCAGCTTTGCTTGTGGTTATACAACGCTCTGTCTGGTTGCGCCGGTGGCGGCTAACATTGGCTACCCTTCGGGGTATGCGGATTTTTGAGGTCATATTGGAGTCAGTGGCATAAGGAGGTAGGATTCTACCACACTAGAAGAGACGTTGCTCCTTTCGGGGGGCAGGCTCCTCTATTCTTCCTTTCACAGTGCCAGAGCCTGCAGAGGTGCTGTCTTCTCTATCTTCAGTGGTGATTCCTCTGTTTTCGGGTTTCTTCGGACCCCTGGGCTGTGCAGGGGCCGGGGCTATTGTTCCAACCCTTGTGGTCCCTTAACAGGATGGATCTATCAGAACCATTGGGGTTTTTGAGGCTTTTCTGCAGGTTCATCAGATCCCAGAAGTTCCGCAGGGACTGCGTTCAGTCATCTATTCCCTTCATCAGGGGGATTTCTGACATTTATAGATATCGCGGTTGTTTACCTTTTTGTGCCATCCTACCTCGCTTGCCTGAGATTTCTCGGTTTTGGGGTGGAAGATCGACATTTTCAGTTGTGGTCCTCCCTTTCTGGTTGTCTTCAGTGCCAAGGGTGTTCCCCAAGGGTCTGGCAGGCATAATTGCCCTTCTCGGAGCCCGAGGCGTTTACATTGTGCCGTATCTGGATGACCTTCTCATTGCAGCATCTTTTCTATGCCGGGTGGAGATGGACTTCAGGGTGGTGACGCCGCTGGAACGTTTCGGTTGGGTGATCACCCACCCCATGTTCTCTGGCATGAATCGGTCAGGCCAGAGTGTTCCTTCCTCACCCTAAGGTGCAGAGGGTTCAGGACCTGATATTTGTTCTCCTGGACAATCCTCACCTCTCTTTTTGGCTAGGGTTGAAACTGGTGGGATTGATGGTGGTTTTCCTTCTAGGCAGTCCCCTTTGTTCTGGTCTTCATGAGGTCGCTCTAACTCCGTCTATTGCGGACTTGGGACGGCTGTTCCTGGTGCTTGGCTCGGTCCTTTCTGCTGTTTCCCAAGGTCCGGCATTCCTTCAGTGGTGGCTGGAGCTTAGCGGTCTGATGAGGGGCAGATCCTTTTTGGCCCTGGTTGGGTGACGGTTACCACGAATGCCAGCCTGTTGGGCTGGGGAGTTTTTCTGGACGGACTTTCGGTTCCAGGGGCTGGGGAGTCTTCAGGAGGCTCCCGCTCCCATCTCTGTTTTTGGAGTTCAGAGCTATTTGTTTTATTCTGTCATGCTGGATGCATCATTTACAGGTTTTGCCGGTTCAGGTTCAGTTTGATGATTGAACTGCGGTCGCTTACGTCGATCACCAAGGAGGGACTCGCAGCTAGTGTGCCCTCAGGGGACGTTTCGCTGTTCTTGCATGGGCGGAGAGCTGTTCCATGCATCTCAGCGGCATTCATTCCGGGAGTGGATAACACTGAGTTTTTCTTTCTACCGCAAGGTCCTTCTGTTGCAAGTGGGGGATTCCGGAGGTGGTTCTCCTTGCCTCACGTTGCAATCACTAGCTCCCAACGCTTGGTTTTTGGTCTTAGGTTCCTCGGCCTCCGGCAGTGGTCGCCATGTCTTTTGCCTGGAGGGGTCTGGGGTTCCTGTACCTGTTTTCCTTCCTTCGCCGTGGTGGGCAAGGTGGTGCGCTAGCTGGCTCCTGAGGGTGCGTCAGCAATGCTGGTGGCTCCAGGGTGGCCAAGCTAGGTTTGGTTCGTTCTGCAGTTTGCAAACGCTGGCTTTGGCGGCGTGGCTGCTGCAACCTCCTCCATCTTCGTAGAGGTAGTTTGTCTGATGTTGTGCTTCGGACCCTTGTTTGGGCTGGGAAGTGGTCTTCCTTTAACTTCGTCTACAGGACTTGGTGGTCCTATATTGATGGGTGTGAGGCTAGGGCCTTGCCTTGCAAGGTGTTTTTTGGTTCACTAGGTTTTGGACTTTCATCGGTACGGTCTGGGGCTCCAGCTTAAGTGCTTTGCTGGGGCAGGCCTCTGTCCTGGTGGTCTTCTTCTAGGGCATTTTGTCCTCAGAAAAAGCCTTGCGTCTGTTTGGGTTCTGCATTTTCTATGCTTACACAACAGATTGCCTTTGGGTGGCTATTGCTTCTGTTCGCTGTGTTTCCATTTTTTTAAGGATGTGGTTCCTTTTCCCTTTGTCCTTCGTCTAAGCTTTGACGAGGAGAGGGCCCTGCTGAGGGCCCTGTTGACGTTTTATTTCTTGGCTACTTCGTTTTTCTGTAGGAAGGAAGCCTTGTTTGGGGTGCCCTCTGGCCCCTGACGGGTTTGGCGCCGTCATAGTTGCCTTTTTTAATAGATATGTCTGGTCCTTGTTGGGCCTATATAGCCAAGGGGAGGGTTCCCCTTTTCATTTTAGTGGAATAATTTGTGCGGCTGCTACTTGGCCTTCTGTTCATACCTTTTTACAAGTTTTTGTAGGATTGATGTGCGGGCCTTAGCGGATGCCTTTTTTGGCCGCAAAGTTCTACAAGTGGCAGGGGTTTTCATTTGTGCATTTTTGCCTATTGGGATCCCCACCCTTTTTGGACACTGCTATTGGATGTCCCAAGTGTAATGACTACTTCCGAAGCAGGGTGTGAGACATACTTAGAATAATACCATTTTGTGAATACTCACCTTGTAAAATGGGTATTGTAAGTGTCTCACACCCTGCTTCGCCCCGCCCTGATTTTATCTTGGATCCTTTTGGTGTTACTGTGTTTCTTGTAAAATTTTTTAGTTGCTCTTCCTGGTCCCTTTACTGCTTTCTTATACTGGGAGGTGCTTGGGAGGTCCCGGGTATTTATGGGCCGGGAGGAGCTTTTTTTTTCTAGTCATCTCTGCAGAAGTTCGCCCTCTACTGGACATAACCCAAGTGTAATGACTACTTCCGAAGCAGGGTGTGAGACATACTTACAATACCCATTTTACAAGGTGAGTATTCACAAAATGGTATTTTTTGCTCGCGCGCGTGGTGAAGACCGTCCTCCCCCCTCTGTCTGTAAGTGCCCTCGCGGGCGACTTTATATTACCTTTATTACTCCCTTGCGCATGGCTCTGACATTCTTGTTCCCCTTATGTCTTTCAGACCGTGGATTCCGGTGGCTTCTCCCGGCCCGGTGTATCTCCCGGTTGAGACTATTAAATTTACTCCCACTTCCCCGCGGGTTATTGGGGCATCCAGGGTAGCTTACAGCGTCAATCCCTACTGGCCTATTGTGCCGATAAAATCACCATATGGAGGCGTCCCAGGATATTGTGAACGGGGTTCCTTCGGGACAAGCCCGCCTGTGTGTAGCTTGTGGGGTCTTACCTAGCAGCGGTGACAATGCACGGGTCTGTGTTCCTTGTGCACAGCAGGCGTTATCGGTTCGTCCCACCTCTTCAGTGGCTGGGCCTGCACCTCGCCTCACTTCACCTACTCCCCCAAACCTGAGTCTAACCCCCAATACAAGCCGGGATTCTCATCCTGATGTGGCTACTAGACTGGCCAGTGTTGAAAGATTGCTTGCTAGCTCATTAGCGCGTAAGGCCACCGATAAGAGGCGGCATTTAACCCCTGACTCTGCTCTTTTCCCTATGGAATCTGACGACTTGCTGCATCCTTATGGCCACCCCCCCTAGGACGAAGGGGAGCTGTTCTCTGACTCGGGGTCATATGACGAGGAGTCAAGGGGTCATGACGAGTCTGGTTCCGAGCACTGGACCTCGGATGATATTGACAGACTGCTGGTTCAGATATTTGAAGTTTTGTCCATCTCTCCCCCTGTTGCTGCTCCCAGGCAAAGGGGTGAGCTTTTTCATACTGCTAAGGCTCGTCTGGCGTTTCCCGAGCAAACCCATTTCAATAGCCTCGTGCTTAAAGAATGGGATTTGTAGCCAGAAACTATACTAAGGGCTTTACTCAAGGCCGGGAAAGTCTTTCCCACTTTAACAACACAGAGCCACAAGAAATATAAGAAACTTGAAAACACAACCATAACCTACATATTTATTTTACATTGCAAAAGAGGTTTTCCAAAATCCTAACAGCATTGTAGAAATATTCAGTTCTGGGGGCAGAAAGGAAGACACCTTTAAGGAGCATATTTGCTTATTGTTGCCTAGGTGGGGTTTTGTTTTGCCATTCACAGACCAAAGTGTTGGGTTGTGTTATATGCTGGTATAAGCCGGGGTGATTTTCATGTTTATTATGAACATTTTTAGCTCTTTGTGTGCCAAAGGAGAGGCCTGGCACACACATTATATTAACGTTTTATTGTGTCCTACTTATTTCTAATTAACAGGCTCCATTATCAACCTTTGGTAACCAACGCTGTAATTTAGTGCAAGGTATCTGACTATTGGGTAACACTGCACCGTCACCGTTGTTATTAAGGGTTATCTTTAAATCTGTGTTGCTGCAGATTTGCCAAGAGTGAGGGTATGTCCATAAAAGTGTTTTCTCAGCTTCACTTCCACAAGGAACATCGCTTGAGGTTATTGCCAAGGTCTTGGCACCAGAGCTGCCAGTCATGTTTCTTCCCCCCGCTACTTAGTTGTGTATGTTTTGATGCCTTAAATTGATGGCCCGTCCTGGAACCTTTTAGACTAAGTGCCCTAAGGGGCATCTTGATCTGTGATCCCCCCCCCCCCCCCCCGATTTCCCGAAAACCCCTTACCTTTCCCCGGTCTCTTGCCGCATTTGCGGGCCTCATCCCCAGCATAATTGCAGCCGAGGCGCAATCACATGCTGAGCCATTCGGCTAGGTTGGGCGTGCACCCCAGTCGGATAGGCTGGGCATGGGAGCGTGTGCACATCACAGGGAAACCGGGCATGCGGCTTCCCCACTCCCTATGCTGACGCTCTGTTCTAACAAATGCTTTAGGCCATGTATTAGGATGCACAGCATAAGACGCTGAGAAGCTGTACATGCACCATGGGAACGTCGGATAGGTGAGTGGTGTGGACGATCTGGGGGGTTTCATAGGGCGAGTACAAGGACCTATCACCAAGATGGTAAAAATCCTGGTGATTGGTCCATGGTGATCTTGCAGGCTTTCCCCTGGACCCTCCTCTGCCAAAGGGGCATTGACTGGTGTTCGGGGGAGGGGGGGAGGCAGGTGGTAGCGGCATGTGTATTTTGCTTTATTCTAAGTATACAGTACGTCCTGCTCCAGATATAATACTTACACTTGGGTTATCCTCCGCCAGATGGCGCTGTGCACTGCAGACATGCAAAAACAGGCTCCTCCCGGCTCTTCATATATATACGCTGCACGGTTTGGTTGCGACAGTGGGCTGCTGACAATGCCGCTAAGAAAGCCCTTACTGGGCTTCCATTTAAGGGGCTGCGCCTGTTTGGGGACCGTCTAGACCTCTTCGCCAAAGGAGGCAAGTTGCCCCAGGCGGCAGATTCGGCCCTTTCGAGGCCAGGGCACCCTTAAAAACACTTCCCTCCTGAACCTTATTCAATCCTTTCAAATATGTGAAAGGATTGAATAAGGTTCAGGAGGGAAGTGTTTTTAAGAAGAAACTTAACGATAGAACAAGGGGGCACAACCTGAAGCTAGTCGGGGGGAAGATCAGGAGCAATGTTAGAAAATATTATTTTACAGAAAGAGTAGTAGGTGCTTGGAACAAACTTCCAGCAGAGGTAGTTGAAACATCAACAGTCACTGAATTTAAACATGCCTGGGATAAGCACACATCTATCCTAAGATAAAGAGTACATACAGTATACACATAAGGGCAGACTAGATGGACTGTATGGTCTCCTTCTGCCGTCAACCTTCTATGTTTCTATGTTTCTTTCAATCCCCTACCGTGGAGCTAAACAGGGAAAAGGGGTGTCCTTCGCTGGGTCCCGCGCAGATTCCTGGCACAGGAATAGAGGACGCCGTCCCGGCTCCTCCTGGGGGCCCAAGTCCAAAGTCCCTCCCAAAACCCCTCAGGCATGAGGGGGCGTCCTCGCCCGTCAGGGTGGGGGGACGTCTGCAGCACTTCGAGCATGTCTGGAGGCGCCACGTCTCAGACCGGTGGATTCAGGAGGTAGTGTCCTCCGGCTACAAGATAGAATTTGCTGTACGGCCCCCCACCAGATTCATTGGGTCCCGGATTCCTCAAGACCCTGCCTCAGCTCAGGTCTTGTTGCTGGCCGTGCAGGGTCTCCTGGATCTAGGGGTCATTTGCAAGGTCCCCTTAGGAGACAGGGGCATGGGGTTCTACTCCAACCTTTTCACAGTACCCAAGAAGGATGGGTCAGTCAGGCCCATTCTGGATTTAAAAATCCTCAACAAATTTGTCAAGAACAGGCACTTTAGCATGGAAACTCTGCGCTCGGCCATTGGCTCCCTGCGCCCAGGGGACTTTATGACGTCCGTAGACATCAAGGATGCTTACCTTCACGTTCCGGTGTTTCCAGGACACCAAAGGTTTCTCAGATTTGCACTGAAAGATCAGCATTACCAATTTGTGGCCTTGCCATTCGGCCTCACGTCGGCTCCCAGGGTGTTCACCAAGGTACTGGCAGGGGTGATGTCCCTGATAAGGCTAAGGGGCATACGCGTGCTGCCCTACCTGGACGATATACTCATCACCTCTCGGTCTCTGCGGCAGGCAGAGTTGGACACTCAGCTGGTAGTGTCCACCCTGGAGTCCTTCGGCTGGGTGATCAGTTACCCCAAGTCCTCTCTGTCCCCCTCCTCGGTGACTCAGTTCCTGGGAATGATTCTGGATACGGTTCAGTCACAGATATTCCTTCCTCAACAGAAGGTGAAAGCTCTGACTGCGCAGGCCAGGTTCCTGCTCTCGTGCCCACAGCCCTCCATCAGGCAGGGAATGCAGCTGGTGGGCCTGATGGTGGCGAGCTTCGAGGCGGTGCCCTTTGCTCAGTTCCATTTGAGACCTCTGCAGCTTCACCTTCTGTCAGTATGGGACAAGAACCCAGTGTCCTTGGACAGGGTCTGTGTGCTTCCCCCCTCGGTCAGACGGTCCCTTGCGTGGTGGCTGGACCTCGGGAACTTGATAGGGGGCAGGTCTTTTCTGGTCCCCTCCTGGGAGACGGTCACAACGGATGCCAGTCTGTCAGGTTGGGGGGGATTCTGGAAGTCCCTGCGCTTCCAAGGGAAGTGGGGTCCTCAGGAGGCCCATTTACCCATCAACATTCTGGAATTGCGGGCAGTCAGGTTGGTACTGGAGCGGTTGACCCAATACCTGAGGGGTCTGCCGGTCCAGGTACGCTCAGACAACAGGACGGCGGTTGCCTACATCAACCATCAGGGAGGGACCCGGAGCAAGGGTGCCCTCCAGGAGGTGTCTCAGATTCTGACATGGGCGGAGGCCAATGTACAATGCATTTCGGCTGTTTACATTCCGGGGGCGGAGAATCTGCTTGCAGATGCTCTGAGCAGGGGGACGTCCCGTCAGGGAGAGTGGTCCCTCTGCAACAGGGTATTCCAGTCCCTGTGTCACCGTTGGGGTCTACCGGATGTGGACCTGTTTGCGTCCCGTCACAACCACAAGCTCCCGGCCTTCGTGTCCCTGTCTCAGGATCCTCTGGCCTTGGCCATGGATGCCCTGTCCATGTCATGGAAGGAGTTTCGGCTCCTGTATGTATTTCCACCATTCCCCCTTCTGGGCAGGGTTCTGCGCAAGATTGCTCTGGAAGGGGTGCCTGTGATTTTAGTGGCCCACAGGTGGCCAAGAAGAGTGTGGTTGGCAGACGTGGTTCAAATGGCAGTAGACCAGTACCATCTGCCAGGGGTGCCAGATCTGCTAACTCAGGGCTCCCTACGCCATCCCAGTTTACAAACGCTGGCTTTGACGGCCTGGCTGCTGAAACCTCCATCTTGATGGAGAAGGGTTTGTCTGCCTCTGTGGTAGGTACTATGGTGCAGGCTAGGAAGAAGACTTCTGCTACTATCTATTATAGAGTATGGCGTACCTACATTGACTGGTGTGAGTCTAGGTCTCTTCCCTGTAGGGAGTTCTCTGTCCCTAGGGTTCTGGAGTTCTTACAGCATGGTTTGGAGTTAGGTCTAAAACTCAGTACTCTGAAGGGTCAGGTTTCTGCCCTGTCCGTCTTATTTCAGAAGTCCTTTGCTCAACATCATTTGGTTAAGACCTTCTTTCAGGGGGTCACTCATGCACGTCCCCCTCGTAAACCTGTGGTTCCCGTTTGGGATTTAAACTTGGTTTTATCTGCCTTGCAGGGTGCTTCCTTTGAGCCTATTCACGATGCTGCTCTGGCTGTGCTTACTCTCAAGGTTGTCTTTTTTGGTGGCCATAACTACTATCAGCAAATGGATCTGTCAGGCTGTGATTCAGGCCTATTCTGCTAAGGGGAAGAGTCCTCCTTTCCGCTCATTCTACTCGTGCTATTGGGGCCTCCTGGGCCTTCCAGCACCAGGCTTCTGTTGAACAAGTTTGCAAGGCCGCTACTTGGTCTTCTGTTCATACCTTTTCAAAGTTTTACAAGGTTGATGTTCGGGCCTCAGCTGATGCTGTGTTTGGCCGCAAGGTTTTGCAGGCGGCTGTAGTTTAAGCTGCGTGCTGTTGCCCTTTTTGTTGGGGATCCCACCCTACTTTTATGGACACTGCTATTGGATGTCCCAAGTGTAAGTATTATATCTGGAGCAGGACGTACTGTATACTTAGAATCACACCTGTAGAATTGGTATTATACGTATACAGTACGTCCTGCTCCACCCCACCCTGGTTTTTGCATTATTCTGGATCCCCTGTATGGTGATTGTTGCCATTGTTGTTGTTACCAGTTTGCGGTGGTTAATTTCTCCCGGCTTCTTGTTCACTGCTTTTCAATGCTGGAGATTTGTGGGAGGTCCCTGGGTATATGAAGGGCCGGGAGGAGCCTGTTTTTGCATGTCTGCAGTGCACAGCGCCATCTGGCGGAGGATAACCCAAGTGTAAGTATTATATCTGGAGCAGGACGTACTGTATACGTATAATACCAATTCTACAGGTGAGTACTTCACAGAATTGTATTTTTAGCCTGTTTTTTATACTTTTTCGCCGCTTTGTACTACGCTCCGCGGCGGGCGGTGCTATATTTGTGAGGCGTTTTTTACTGTAGGATGACGTCGGCGCGGTCACGTGGGCGCCGTTTTCGTACTCTTCGGGGGGCGGGGCCGGCGGATGACGCGTATCGCGTTGTTCTCCCACGGCCCGCCCCTCAAGGTTCCTCTGCCGGCGCCATTTTCATCCCCGGCCTGCGGCCGTGATATTTGCCGGTGTCGCTTCCTTCGGTGGTCTGGCTGCTGGCGATCCTTGTCCTGCTTGGTCCGTGAGTCCCCTTTGGGAGTTTTGTCGTTCATTGGGGCATGTGTTGCGGGATACTTATGTGTTTTTACTTATGTCTTTCAGGCGGGACACCCGTGGGTTGTGGTTTCTCCCGGTCCTGCTCCTTGGCTCTTGGCTCCCACGCCTGCTCTGTTTACTGAGGAGCAGGAGAAAATTGATCTTTTTGATGACAGTTATTCCATAGAGGATGGGGAGCTTTTCCCAAGCTCTGATTCCTCTGCGGACCAGCAGGTGGGCTGTGACAGTGACCCTGGGTCTGAGTCTGAGGAGTCCTTGTTGCCTGAGAACACTGTTAGTCTGTTATCTCACATTTTTGATATCTTGCACATTGCCCCCCCCCCCCCCCCAAGGTGGCTAAGAGGAAACAGGGTAAGCTTTTTCGCCCTGTTAGGCAGCGTCTGGAGTTCCCTGAGCAGAGTCATTTCACTAATATGGTGCTCAAGGAGTGGGAACGTCCTAGTAGATTGCCCGCGGTACCCAAAGGGTTGGATAAGAAGTATCCCTTTCCTGCTGACCTGGTTAAGCGATGGTCGGGTCCCCCCGAGGTGGACGCTCCCGTTCTGGGGCTGTCCAACACCTCAGTCATGCCTTCCTCTGACACTATTACGCTGCGGGACAGCGAGGACCGGCGTATGGATCAGCTGGCCTGCCATGCTTTTACATTTGTGGGGGCTGGGCTGCGTCCGGCCTGTGCCGCTGCCATAACAGCTATTGCTGTTAAGAGACAGCTCAATCGTCTTCTTGATGGTGCTACAGCTGGTAGGGAGGATTATAGGGCCCTCTTGCTTTGCTCTGATTTTGTTGCCTTTATTCTTACTGCCACGGATGATGTGGTAGGGCCTCTACCCTCTTGGTGGCTATGCGCCACTCCTTTTGATTGCGTCAGTGGGCAGCTGACGCTGCTGCTAAGAAGGCTCTCACTGTGCTCCCCTTTGTGGGGCTGAGGCTCTTTGGTGAGCGTCTGGATGTTTTAGCCAAGGATGGTAGGCTGCCTCAGCGTAGGAGGCAGCCTCGGCCCTTTCGGGGGCCAGCTGCTTCTTCCTCCCCCTCCTTTCGTGCCCCTAGTGAAGGTCGAGGCTCCCTCTTTTCAGTTATCCGCAGGGGCTCTTGGGGCCATGGCAGATCCCGTGGTCGTCCCGGTCTCTCATGGAGCCCCAAGCCCAAACCTTCTCCCGAGCCCCCTCAGGCATGGGGGGACGGCTTCGGCTCTTTGCTCACATCTGCAGGCTCCGCGTCTCAGCCCGGTGGATTCAGGAGGTGGTGTCCTCCGGTTACAAGATAGAGTTTGCAGCCTGGCCGCCCCCCAGATTCATCAGATCCCGGATGTCTCAAAATCCTCTGTCAGTTCAGGGGTTGCGCCTTGCAGTTCAACGTCTGTTGGAGTCAGGAGTCATTTGCCTGGTGCCTCCCCAGGAACGGGGTCAGGGTTTCTACTCCAATCTTTTCACGGTCCCCAAAAAGGGCGGGTCCTTGAGGCCCATCCTGGACCTGAAGGGTCTCAACAAGTTTGTCAGGTTCAAGCACTTTCACATGGAGACGCTACGCTCGGCTGTCAGTACCCTTCGTCCAGGCGACTTCATGACCTCCGTGGACATCAAGGATGCCTATATTCACGTGCCAGTTTTTCCAGGCCATCAGAGATTTCTCAGGTTTGCTCTAGAGGATCAGCATTACCAGTTTGTGGCCTTACCGTTCGGTATCACCTCGGCGCCTCGTGTGTTCACCAAGGTGCTGGCGGGCGTGATGGCTCTGCTGCGGAATCAGGGCATTCGCATCCTTCCTTACTTAGACTACATTCTGATTGCGGCTCAGTCTCTTCATCAGGCCGAGAAGGATACTCAGGTGGTGACCTCCACTCTCGAGTCCTTCGGCTGGGTGATCAACTACCCCAAGTCTTCACTGTCTCCATCTTTGGTGAGGTCCAAGGTCAAGGTGTTCCTACCTCAGCTGAAAGTGGAGAGCCTTCAGAAGCAGGCACAGGCTCTGCTATTGTGTCCCCTCCATCCGGCAAGGGATGCAGTTAGTGGGCCTGATGGTGTCCTGCTTCGAGGCGGTCCCCTTTGCTCAGTTTCACATGAGGCCTCTTCAGTTGCACCTCCTGTCTGTTTGGAATCGGGACCCTGTTTCCCTGGATCAGGAATTTGCTCTGTCCCCCCTGGCCAGACAGTCCCTCTGGTGGTGGCTGGACTCAAGGAACCTTCTAGTGGGCAGGACATTTCTGCCCCAGTGTTGGGAGACTGTCACCACAGATGCTAGTCTGGGGGGCTTTTGGAAGTCTCTGCAGTTCCAGGGTCAGTGGGGCCCCCAGGAGGCCCATGCTCCTATCAACGTCCTGGAACTGAGGGCGATCAGGCTGGTTCTTACTCAGCTGACCTAACACCTTCAGGGTCGGGCTGTTCAGATCCGCTTGGACAATCAGACGGCGGTTGCTTACATCAATCATCAGGGAGGGACTCGGAGCAAGCGAGCCCTCAAGGAAGTGTCCCTGATACTGTCTTGGGTGGAAGAGAATGCTCCCTGCATCTCGGCGGTTTACATTCCGGGGGTGGAGAATTTGGAGGCAGACTCCCTGAGCAGGGGGACGTCTCGGCTGGGGGAATGGTCCCTCAGCAACAAGGTATTTCACTCCCTGTGTCACCGCTGGGGTCTTCCGGATGTGGATCTGTTTGCGTCCCGCCACAATCACAAACTTCCCAGGTTTGTCTCCTGTCACAGGAGTCTCTGGCCTTCGCCACGGATGCGCTGGCAATGCCTTGGACGGAGTTTCGGCTTCTCTATGTGTTTCCTCCTTTTCCTCTGCTGGGCAGGGTGCTGCGCAAGATAGCCCAGGAAGGGGCACCGGCCATTCTGGTGGCTCCCTGTTGGCCAAGGAGGGTGTGGTTCGCAGACATCGTGCAGTTGGCAGTAAATCAGTATGCCTTGCCCAAGGATGCAGATCTGCTCACTCAGGGACAACTGTGCCATCCCAATTTACAAACACTGGCTTTAACGGCTTGGCTGCTGAAACCTCCATCTTGATGGATAAGGGGTTGCCGGCATCTGTTGTTGATACCATGATTAGGGCTAGGAAGAAGTCCTCGTCCTTTATCTACTACAGGATTTGGCATGCTTACATTGCCTGGTGTAAGTCCAGGTCTCTGCCTTGTAGGGTGTTTTCTATCTCTAGGATTCTGGAATTTTTGCAACATGGCTTGGATTCGGGCCTTCAAGATCTGTTGCCAATAACCGTTTGGTTAAGACTTTTTTCCAGGGTGTTACTCATGTGCGTCCGCCACGTAAACCTGTGCTACCAGTTTGGGATCTGAATCTGGTGTTGTCTGCTCTGCAGGGTCCTCCCTTTGAGCCTATCAGTGGGGCTGCCTTGCCCATTCTGACTCTTAAGGTGGCCTTCTTGGTGGCCATTACCTCAGTCAGGCGAGTTTCTTAGCTGGCGGCGCTCTCCATCAAACCTCCTTATTTTGAGCGGCATCAGGATAAGGTGGTGTTTCGGCTTAAGCCGGATTTCTTGCCTAAGGTTGTGTCCGCTTTTCATCTCAATCAGGACATTGTTTTGCCTTCTCTGTGTCCTAATCCTGCTAATTCCAAGGAGCAGACACTTCATTCTCTGGATGTTGTCAGGGCCCTGAAGTCTTTCAGGAAATCTGACGCTCTTTTTGTTCTTCCTACTGGACCTAGGAAGGGTCAGCCTCCGGCTAAATCCACTATCAGCAAGTGGATCCGTCAGGCGATGGAGCAGGCCTATTCTGCTAAGGTGAAGGTTCCCCCTTTTAGGGTTACTGCTCATTCCACTCGTGCTATTGGTGCGTCTTGGGCTTTCCAGCACCAAGCTTCTGCTGAACAAGTTTGTAAGGCCGCAACTTGGTCTTCTCTTCATACTTTTTCCAAGTTTTACAAAGTTGATGTTAAGGCCTCAGCTGATGCTGCTTTTGGCCGCAAGGTACTTCAGGTGGTAGTGGTTTGAACTGCCTGCTGTTACTCTTTGGGGATCCCACCCTATGTTATGGACACTGCCTTTGGGTGTCCCAGATGTAATGATTTCATGAAGCAGGCCGTGCCATGTAATGGGAAAAAGGCAGTTCTGTGAGTACTCACCTGTAGAATTGTTTTTACTATGCATGGCATGGCCTGCTTCACCCCACCCTTGTTATCGTTACTCTTGGTTGTCTCTTTATGGTGATTGTTCCAAGTTAGTTAGGGTTGTTACCTTTTTTACCTTTATTAGCTCCCGGTTTCTTGAATAACTGCTTGTCAACACTGGATAAGTCTATGGTGACTCTGTTTTTATATGGTACCGGGAGGAGCCACAACTCTTCTGCAGTACACTGCGCCACCTTGTGGCGGATTACCCAGATGTAATGGTTTCATGAAGCAGGCTGTGCCATGCATGGTAAAACAGGTGAGTACTCACAGAATTGTCTTATTTAGCTCAAGGTTATGTTTATTTAGAGGAATGATGCTCAACATGTGACCACAAGATACCTACCACACTACCACGGTGGCACAGCAAGTGGCAGTTGATGGCCCATGCCATCTGCAATGGATACTAAGACATCGCTCATCTATTTATCTCACGGTTATGTTTATTTAGAGCAGGGGTACCCAACCACTTCTTGTAAAGGTCCATTTACAGGCATCCAGTGATTGGTGAATGTCTGGGCAAAGGGCTGTAACATGGGGTGAATAGTTAGAAATCAGTGCACTTGGGATATAGATTCCACAGGCAAACTAAAAAAGGCTGTTTGCGCCAACACCTTCCTACCCCAAGAATCCTATTGGACATCAGGAAAAAAAACATGTGCAGGGGGGACTAGGGGCCAAAATATTACTGGCAATAAAGTCTGGTAACAAGGATGGACAGATAGAGCTCGGGGGGGATGAATAGAAGAGGAGCTGTAAGGAAAAGGGATGGATAGACAGAACAGGAAGGGCATTTAGGGCTGAGAGAGAGCTGGGAGAAGGGATGGATGGGCAGAACTAGAAGGATAGGAATAAGTGGGCATAGCTGGGAGTGGGTATCAGTGACTAGAACTAGAAGAAAGAGTAATGGATTGGCAAAGCTGGGAGGCCAGAGATTGGATGGGCAAAACTGGAATGACAGGAATGGATAGGGCAGGGAGACTGGGCTGGATGGGGCAGAGCTGAGGGGACAGGGATTGGATGGGGCAGAGCTGAGGGGACAGGGATTGGATGGGCAAAGGTGGGCAGGACAGAAATGGATGGGGCAGAGCTACAGGGACCGGAATAGATGGGGATGGGATGGATGGGACAAAGCTGGGGGGACAGGAATGGATGGGGCAAAGCTAGGGGGACAGGAATGGATGGGGCAAAGCTAGGGGGACAGGAATGGATGGGGCTGAGATGGGAGGATGGGGCTGAGCTGGGGCAGGGGGAACAGGATTGGATGGGGCAAAGAAACCGAGTAAAAGTTTTTGTGTATCCTGCAGGGCCACTTCCCACCTGTGCAGTACTTTGTATTGCATTGCTAGGTGCCAGGTGACACTGGCAGGGAAAATAAGCACTACATCTATGATCAAGTAAAGGGGGAAGGGGTCCGGAAATCTGGCGCCAAGGTCTGCATTCGGACCCCGGTCCACCGGTTGAGTACTGCTGATTTAGACTAATGATGTGTCTGCCAGGTATTCACTCTCCTGAACACCTAAGGTTTTGTAGTGAAATATTAAGCAAGCCCCTATGAGTCAGACATTTATATATTTTAGGTCATGGTGTCTAAAATACAGCTGGACCTTTTGCATTCAACGGCTCTGAGGAAGTTTTTTGCCTCCCCTGGTGTCCTGACCTATGTGCCTCCTGGCCACCGGCGTATATGCGTTCAATCATTTTCCCTTTTAGGTGTTTTGTGACAGGGTAAGACACCATAAACAGGTAATCACCGGCTATTGAGGAGTTATAGGGCTGAACCCCTTAATCCAAGGCTTGGTCCTGAGGAAGGAAGTTCTCTTAATGGAACCAATATAATAATTACATTGCACCCATAACATTTTATTAAACTGTTATAAAGAAAACAGTCGTGTTTACTGCCACAATCAGGACTTTGTGTATGTAATCAAAGCTCACTTGTACAACCGCAAGAACAAAAAGACAACTGTGGCTGTGTTTATCCAGATACAAGTATTGATGTACCATTAATACACCTACAAGAATGTACAAAGCTGAGATCTGTGAGGCAGCGGTGCCCAGTGCCCACCCACTATGCAGCCAATGGAGGTGCCTTTTGCTATCAACACTGAATGCTCAGATAAGTCTTCCAATGCAGGCCATGTTTCTGTTTCCTGGGAGGAAGAGCTAGCCCTACATCCCTCCATGAAACCAGTGGTGGCGCAGTAGAAGTGTCCTTTTCCACTTTGATTTGATGTTGAGATCAGTCACCCAGTTCCTGTGTTTCTGGTTACAGGGAAAAGACTAGGCTCTTACAAAGTCTTCAGGTGCCTAGCATAAAGCCCTCCACCTTTCCCTGGTAACAGTGGTGGCACAGTAGAAGTGCCTGAAGAAATGCAAGTCCACCTACACTTTATGTTGAGATCAGTCATCTCATGTTTCTGGTTACTGGGAGGGAAGGCTAGGCTTCATGTAGTCCTGCCTTGTAGTCCTCCAGCCATCATGCAGAAGCCTGGATCCAATTCCAGATTGCAACTTGCTTCCGGGACAAGCATGCACACATGATGTGGAAGCCTTGATCCTATTCTGGAAGGCAGCAAGCTTCTAGGACTTATAAATCCAGGAGTGCCGTACCGAGGCATGCCAGGTTCCACAGTTCTGACTTCCGGTCCCAAGGGGGTATATGCAGTATATATATGCAGTTTAAGGTCAGCGGAGGCACTCATTATTCTACATGTGTACCTTGGTCTAGCTTCACACTTGTACCGTACTCTTCCAGCAAGGCAACATTAAAGTGGAGGGTATGGTGACATGGGGCTGCAGGAAAATGATAGAAAGCTTCATACTCTACCATACATCTCCAGAAAGCAGAAAGACGGAAGTGCTGACAACAAAAAGGGGCAGTTGTGGCCTAGAGGTAAGGGAGCGGACTTGTGACCGGAGGGTGGCAGGTTTGAATCCCGGTCCTGGGACATGACTGAAGTGCTCTTGAGCAAGGCACCCAACACCCCCCAACTGCTCCCCGGGCGCCGTAATTAGGGCAGCCCACCGCTCTGGGCATGTGTACACTCACTGCACGGATGGGTTAAGTGCGGAAGACGAATTCCTATACAATGGTGATCTATGCATTATTTATTTTATTATTTTTTTTTATTTATTATTTTATTATTTATTTATTTTTATTTAAAAAGGATTTCTTAAGAGCAGAGTTGTTGCTGGTCATCAGGCTGGAAAATGTTCCGAAACCATCTCTAATGAGTTTGGAGTCCACCAATCCACAGTCAGACAGATTGTGTACAAATGGGGGAAACTCATGAACGGTTGACTAACAAAGATAACACCAAGAACAAGGTCTATAATAGTCCACAAGGTCACAAAGAAACCCAATTTACCTCAAAGTGACTAATTACCGCTGCTCTATTTGGAGTGGACGTGAAAGACCACACCTCCCTCCCTATGTGGAGCACCAAAAAATATTATATCTATGCAGAAGTATATCCTCAAAATGTTCAATTTTATTAATACATAGCTAATCATAAAAGACATATAAAACAAATGTACAACACAGGACATTTAAAAACAAGGCTAATCCCCCTTCATATTATCAACAATAACTTTAAATCTCATAATCCAAATAATCAATTTAGTTTAGAAAGTGCGTGTGCTGTGTACCCACTATATGGATTAAATAAGCATATTGACAATAATCTTCTCAATATCATTCATTTTCATGGGTCTGTATGTGTCTGTACACACACATACATATCCACAAGTAATTGTGCCGGCACAATGAAAAAATAAATACAAAAATAATTCAATAAATAAATGAATACCTGTGTGCTATACAACAATCAATATATGAGAAAAATATAAATAAAGTAAAAAATGTGTTTGTACAAAAATAGAAAAATGTAGAAAAATATATAATCGTAACAAAGTTTCAATGTGCTATATATATGAATAATATAAAGATATGCAAAACTCACAATACAAACTATAAATCCTATTGTCAAATTAATACCACTGTGTAAAGTGCCAAGTGCTAACTTATCTTCTATGTATCTACATCTCATTATCCAACACAATGAAGCAGGTGGTCATATGGAAACCTAAACACAATAATACACTGTGCCAGCAAGTTCAAAAGATAATACTACCAGAATCCACACAGAGCCACAGCAACACCTAGATAAAGGGGGATCGCACAAAGGACACCCACGCGCCCTCCGCTACCCGTGCGGCTTCGAAGGGTGAGGGTGACTAATTACCGCTCTCACATGTTCACTTTCATCAGTTCGCCATCAGGAAAACACTCAACGACAATGGTGTGCATGGCAGGATTGCAAGGAGAAAGCTGTTGCTGTACTTAAAGAATATTGCTGACCTGCTACAGTTTGCTGTAGATCCTAGCGATAAGAAAAAGAGGGGATCAGTTATACAAGTTACCAAAATTAGTAGGTTTTTGGCTTCGAAGCACTTGGCTTCCTGCAAGAAGGAATTATGTTCAACTGTTCTAAAAATATTCCAGACCCCTCAGACTCCCCCCCCCCCCCCTCATTTGTACACCCTTGAACATCACTCTGGACCTCTTCAACCTTCTGCAGCCGTGGAACAGTAGGGTTCCACAAGTCACAGGTTACAGGTTGGAGATCCCTGAGCTAGAAGATGGACAGGTGAAAGGTTGTTGTACGACACATATGCCCCGCATACTTCACATTATATTGAAATTGCTTAAAGTGAACCAAAGATTTATCCTATCCCGAGCATTGGTCTGTGCCCCTGGGTGATCCCGGTTTGGGATGCCCTGATTTGTGAAACCCATGTGATCGCTGTATTTACCTACCTCGTTGGCGATCTCCCACAGCTCATGCGTGGTCTCCCCTCTAACCAATGCTTTATCCTGTGCATATGAATGAATGGCATAGGACACTGTTTGTATACAGAGACATGGCAGACACAGGATCCCTTCTGCCGCTCTCCTCCGGCTGTGCGTGCCAGCCATTAAGATAGGGCTGACGTGGGTGTGCACATCAGCCTGAGGTACGCTGCTCCTGAACCGCGGATCTCCATGTTTGGTTTCCTCTCTGGTGATCCCACGGCGTATGTGCAGGCTCACCTTCATTCACTGTTCCATCCTGTGCATATGAGTAAACAGCATAGAACACTGTTTGTAAATGGGAACATGGCAGACACAGCATCCCTTTGGCTACTCTCCTCTGGCAGCGCCAGCCATTAAGTTGGGCCTGATGGGGGTGCGTGCATCAGCTGGAGGGATGCACATGCCCTGTGTGCTCACTGGAAAGATAGGGGATTTAACAGAGCATGGTGTCCCAAATCTGAGTGCCCTGGGGACAGGGAGTTGGCTGGCCCTGGAGTTTTTCATACTCTAGGACCAACCACCCATGATTTTTACCAGGGTGCCCGCTGTGTGAAACCCTGTTTGGGATGCCCCACAGAGAGGGAATCAGCTGTCCTTGGAGTCTCATAGACTTCCACTTAAAAAGAAAGAACTAATGAAGTTTATCTGTTAAAATAATATACCAGACCTATCAGCCCCAGTTGGGCACCTCTGAACAGACCCCACTGCAGGTTTAGAAACAGGGGTCTAGCAGACATCCGGTTAGCCACACAGCAGGGGTCCACAAGCCGCATGTGGCTCCCGAGCTACAGGTTGGCCTGAGCTAGAGGATGGACCGGTGAAAGGTTCTTGTGTAACACATCTGTCCCATACTTCACATTACATACTGTAAACTGAAATAGTTTATTGCGGACCAAAACTACATTTTTTGTCTGAGCCCCCGGGATGTCTGGCATCCCGATTTGAGATACCTGAGGTGTGAAACCAATGGGATAGCCGGTTTACTTTCCTTGCTGGCAGTTCCCATGGTGTATGCACGGGCTCTGCTCCATTCTGTGAAAAAGTGAGAATGGCCGGCTAAGCCTACTCCCCCCTGGCTGAGCGTGCCTGCGTCAGTCATTCAGATAGACCTGATGTGGGAGCGCACAGCAGCAGGAGAGATGCTGCACTGTAGTTAAAGTGGACCAAAACCCTATATCTATATGATCTATAAGATTCCCGGGCCGATCAATTCCCTCCCCCGGGGATCCAAAATCGGGATGCCCCACTGTGTGAAACCCCCCCAGGTTGCCCCATTCAATTACCTTGCTTCCCGGTTCAACTGCACATGCGCGAGCCGTTGTCGCATCCCCGCTATCCCTCTAGCCGGGCAAGTGCTCGCACCAGGCATTTGTGAATGGCCGGTGCAGGCACATTCCCTGTTAGAGGGAAGCGGGGTATGCGGTCGCCAGCGCACTCGACAAAGGCTTTGACGACGTGACATCAGCGGCTCTGAGCCGGGAAGAGGTGAGTTGCGCTCAGCAATCTGGGGGTTTGAGACAGCAGGGCATCCCCAATCGGGGCGTCCCGGGGGAACGACTAAAACCCAGGATAGTCAAAATCACTTTAAGTAACCAAGGCAATCTCCGGAGCTTCACACATCCTGACCCCCCAAATCGGGATGCCCCCACCGTTATCCTGTTTGCCACAGTTTTATAGGAGTCTATTCAGCACCAGGTGAGAAAACATTACAACTTTTTAGGAGAGAAAAAAGTCATTAACTTTCATTGTCTACCTTGGAAGTGATTCAGTACCATGTGAAAATTTACATCCAGTTTCTGGATCAGGTAGACAAGTAAAGTGAATAGCAGTTTTTACTCCTAAAGTGTAGTAGAGTTTTCTCAACTGGTGCTGAATCTTATATAGACTTGGGGGGGGGGGGGGGCGATTTTGTTCACTTTAAAGGGGCTGATTATTTCTAACATTTGTTTTGCACTTGTCTTCTTCATGCTGCTGTTGCACTGGCCTGAATTCTTCGGAGTCATCACAAAGTATTATTGCAACACTGTGTTATTTAGTCATCCCAAGGTTGGTGGTAGCAGAAATGTTTTAAGGGTTAAACTGGGGGATGATCTTCTCCTCCTTAGCCTGCCCTCTGAGGTCACATGTCTCTTGAGGTCACATGGTGCCTCTTCACTCCCATTCATTCTGCAGGCAGCTGTCTGATGCTGTGCAGGGAGGGTGCAGAGCTCTGATATAAAACCAAGGAGCCCAGAGGAGATACCGCATACAAACCCTGCCTGCAGCATCTCTCACCCTACCAACCCTGTCCGCAGCATCTCTCACCCAACCAACCCTTTCTGCATCATCTGTAACCCTATCAACCCTGCCTGCAGCATCTCTCACCCTACCAACCCTTTCTGCATCATCTGTAACCCTACCAACCCTGCCTGCAGCATCTCTCACCCTACCAACCCTTTCTGCAGCATCTGAAACCATACCAACCCTTTCTGCAGCATCTGAAACCCTACCAACCCTGCCTGCAGCATCTGTAACCCTACCAACCCTTTCTGCAGCATCTGTAACCCTACCAACCCTTTCTGCAGCATCTGTAACCCTACCAACCCTGCCTGCAGCACCATGAGGTCATCCCTGGCTCCGGCCATCAGGCTCATCCACTCTGTGTCCAGAGACAGCTGGTAAGGGGGGCATTGTGTCTATATGAATGGAGAGCTTGCCTGGGCTGGGGGGCAGGGGGAGAGCTAACTCTTTGTACTCACACTGATAAACATTTTCCAGGCTGCTATCTATATATCGCTTGCATGTGTTACCAGCATTGAAGACACTTTTATGGGGTTAGTACTATTTCACCAGGATTATTATTATTGTTTATTGAGTGACATCTTCTGTAGCGTTGTACAAGGGTTCACTCGTTTGTACGATCTTTTGTGGATTTATAGTGCACTGACTTGTAAAGCAACTTTTTCCCCAACCCCTAGAATGCAAATCAGATCCCGTTTGTCAAAGGAGCTTGTAATTGAATACTCCCGGCATCAGCCATGGATTTTACCAGACCCTGGCTGGCCCAAAACATCCCTGCTGATGCCCCCCCCCAACGATGATGCCGTAGCTATAGCATTGGGGGATGGGTTTCCTTGACTTGTGGGTACAGGGGGCTGAGAGGGAGACTAAGGGGGCAGGGATTTAATGTGGGTGTTAAAACAGCAGCCCAGCTGGCTCCAAAGCACTGCAGCCCACTGAGCATTGTCCCGGGTTTCCCTATGGCCAGTCCGCCCCTGTCTAGCAGACATAAAACAAATGAGGTCAGAGAGCAATAAACTTATCAGCTAGAGGGACAATCATATTAGACTCTTGTCAAAGGAGCTCACAATCTAATGCTCCTAAGACACAAACCTGCTACAACAAGTTTAGTCTGGGGGTTATTAACCTTACTGATCATTAGAGTGTTTACATCAATGCCTGTTTGTCTAATGCTCCCAGCACACAGACACCGTGCAACCAGTTTAGTCTGATAGGTAGCATTCACATCAAATCCTGTTTGTCAAAGCGGCTTACAGCCTAATGATCTCTGCAAACATACACACTATAACCAATTCTGTCCCATACGAGCATTCAAATTCTCTATTTGTCAAAGAAGCTTACAATCTAATGATCCCAGCACACATACACACTATAACCAGTTTTGTCCCATACGAGCACTCAGATTCTGCCCTGTTTGTCAAAGGAGCTTACAATCTAATGATCCCAGCACACATGTATATTATAACCAGTTTTGTCCCATACGAGCACTCAGATCCTGCCCTGTTTGTCAAAGGAGCTTACAATCTAATGATCTCAGCACATGTACACACTATAACCAATTTTGCCCCATACAAGCATTCAGATCCTACCCTATTTGTCAAAGGAGCTTACAATCTAATGCTCCTAGGACACAAACCTGCTACAACAAGTTTAGTCTGGGGGTTATTAACCTTACTGATCATTAGAGTGTTTACATCACTGCCTGTTTGTCTAAGGAGCTGACTGTCTAATGCTACCACCAGCACACAGACACTGTACAACCAGTTTAGTCTGATAGGGAGCATTCACATCAAATCCTGTTTGTCAAAGCAGCTTACATTCTAATGATCCCTGCAAACATACATACTATAACCAATTCTGTCCCATACGAGCATTCAGATTCTACCCTATTTGTCTAAGGAGCTTACAATCTAATGATCCCGGCACGCGTACACACTATAACTAATTTTGTCCCATGCGAGCATTTAGATCCTACCCTATTTGTCAAAGGAGCTTACAGGATCTTATGTAATGCACAGCACACCCATACACACTACAACTATTTTTGTCCCTATATAAGCATTCCATAAATGTATTTGTCAAAGGAGCTTACAGTCTAATTATTCTAGGACCTATACAGCCAAGACAACCAATTTTGTCTTAATACAAGCATGCAGATTATACTGCATTTGTCAAAGAAAATCACAATCTAATGCATACACATCACCCATTTTTGTCCTTATCAGAGCCTTCCGATCTTACCCTGTTTGTCAAAGAAGCTTACACTCTAATGATCCTAGCACACATACACAGTACAACCAATTTTGCCCCTATAGGAGCATTCCATAACCTTATTTGTCAAAGGAGCTCGCATTCTAATGCTCAGAGCTCATACACCCTACAACCAATTTTGCCTCCTACAAGCATTCAGATCTTACCCTAAAAAGTTGGGAGGTATGACTTACTCATCATTAGAGTGTTTATATCACTGCCTGTTTGTCTGAGCTGACTGTCTAACGATCCCAGCGCACAGACGCAGTACAACCAGTTTAGTCTGATAGGGAGCATTCACATCAGATCCTTTTTGTCAAAGGAGCATACAATCTAATGATCCCAGCACACATACACACTATAACCAATTTTGCCCCATACGAGCATTCAGAGATTACCCTATGTGTCAAAGGAGCTTACAATTTAATGATCCCGGCACACATACACACTATAACCAATTTTACCCTATACGAGCATTCAGAGCTTACCCTATGTGTCAAAGGAGCTTACAATCTAATGATCCTGGCACACATACACACTATGTATATAACAGTGATTTGTCCAGCTTCTCCTTAAAACATAGCTTTTAATCCATCCAGTTAAAAACAGCTTTTTGTGAAACTATTAGGTAATTGAAATGGCCCAGTAACAACAACAAAAGGCAAGCACCTAGTGACGCGTTTCAAGCCTGGTCAGGCTCTTAATCATACACACTATAACCAATTTTGCCCCATACAAGCATTCAGAGCCTACCCCATTTGTCAAAAGAGCTTACAATCTAATTATCTCGGCACACATACACACTATAACTGATCTTACCCTATGTGCCAAAGGAGCTTACAATCTAATGATCCCAGCAAACATACACACTGTAACCAATTTACCTTATATGGGCATTCAGATCTTACCCTATGTGTCAAAGGAGCTTACAATCTAATGCACAGCACACCCTTACACACTAAAACTATTTTTGTCCATATAGAAGCATTCCATTATATGTATTTGTCAAAAAAGCTTACAGTCTAATTCTCCTAGCACCTAAAAACACTACAACTCATTTTGTCTTAATAGAAGCATTCAGATTATACCACATTTGTCAAAGGAACTCACAATCTAATGCTGTCCTTATCATCAACTCTGTCCTTATCAGACTATTCAGACCTTACCCTGTTTGTCAAAGGAGCTTACAATCTAATGATCCTAGCACACATACGCAGTACATCCAGTTTTGCCCCTATAGGAGCATTCTATAACCTTTTTTTTTATCAAAGAAGCTTACAATCTAATGCTCTTAGCAGAGCAAGAGCAATTACATTTCTAATTCTCCCAGCACAATGCAACCAGTTTAGTTTGACTATTCACTTCCTAGTTGTTCACATCAGAACCTGTCTGAAGAGCTCACAATCTAATGCTCCTATCACATACATATCCAGTCTAGTCCAAATAGCTGCATTCAGATCATACCTTGGTTGTCAAAGGAACTTACAATCTAATGATCCTAGCACACATGTATTCTACAAAGTCTGAAGAGCTCACAATCTAATGCTCCTATCACATACACACCCTGCCTCCAGTCTAGTCCAAATAGGCGCATTAATATCAGACCCTGTCTGTCGAAGGAGCTCACAATCTAATTCTCTTATCACACATGCACCCTTCAGCTATATAGAAACATTCCCATCAGATCTTGTTTGCAAAAGGAGCTTACAATCTATTGCCGCTTTGCACACATAGCTGTCTACTTGCCTGGTAAAGTAGCATTCAGATTAATACATGTCTGTCGTAGAAGCTTACAATCTAATGCTCCCTGTACACACTCAACTAACGGAGTCAGATGCCAATTACCTGACCAGGTATAGGAGCAGGAGTATTAAAGGAGCTTTCACTCTAACGCACATCTGAACTGAATCTATTTAGTCAGACAGCAATTCACTTAGCAGCATTAACATCAGACCGCATGTGACACAGAAGCTCACAATTTAGGGCCCCTCAGGGCGCCTATGTCTAGTCAGACTGGTAAAGCCGGTGAGTTTTTGTGGGAGGAAGCTGCCTGGATATGAGGAAGAGTAAAACTCCACAAAGGCTGAACAGTTGCCCGCTGATTCCACCCAGTAGCCCACCCAGTAGCATGCTGATTCCACCCAGTAGCCTGCTGATTCCACCCAGTAGCCTGCTGATTCCACCCAATAGCCTGCTGATTCCACCCAGTAGCCTGCTGATTCCACCCAGTAGCCTGCTGATTCCACCCAGTAGCCTGCTGATTCCACCCAGTAGCCTGCTGATTCCACCCAGTAGCCTGCTGATTCCACCCAGTAGCCTGCTGATTCCACCCAGTAGCCCGCTGATTCCACCCAGTAGCCCGCTGATTCCACCCAGTAGCCCGCTGATTCCACCCAGTAGCCCGCTGATTCCACCCAGTAGCCCGCTGATTCCACCCAGTAGCCCGCTGATTCCACCCAGTAGCCCGCTGATTCCACCCAGTAGCCCGTTGATTCCACCCAGTAGCCCGTTGATTCCACCCAGTTGCCCGTTGATTCCACCCAGTTGCCCGTTGATTCCACCCAGTTGCCCGTTGATTCCACCCAGTTGCCCGTTGATTCCACCCAGTTGCCCGTTGATTCCACCCAGTAGCCCGCTGATTCCACCCAGTAGCCCGCTGATTCCACCCAGTAGCCCGCTGATTCCACCCAGTAGCCCGCTGATTCCACCCAGTAGCCCGTTGATTCCACCCAGTTGCCCGTTGATTCCACCCAGTTGCCCGTTGATTCCACCCAGTAGCCCGTCGATTCCACCCAGTAGCCCGTCGATTCCACCCAGTAGCCCGTCGATTCCACCCAGTAGCCCGTCGATTCCACCCAGTAGCCCGTCGATTCCACCCAGTAGCCCGTCGATTCCACCCAGTAGCCCGTCGATTCCACCCAGTAGCCCGTCGATTCCACCCAGTAGCCCGTCGATTCCACCCAGTAGCCCGTCGATTCCACCCAGTAGCCCGCTGATTCCACCCAGTAGCCCGCTGATTCCACCCAGTAGCCCGCTGATTCCACCCAGTAGCCCGCTGATTCCACCCAGTAGCCCGCTGATTCCACCCAGTAGCCCGCTGATTCCACCCAGTAGCCCGCTGATTCCACCCAGTAGCCCGCTGATTCCACCCAGTAGCCCGCTGATTCCACCCAGTAGCCCGCTGATTCCACCCATAAATCACAAAGTGGCTGATGTAAATCTTTTCTTAGATCCGACAGACTCCAGGGCCAGCCGATTCCCTATTCCTTGGGCGCCCTGATTTGGGATACCCAGCTGCATGAATCCCACGGGATCGATGTGTAGACTTACGAAGTTGGTTATCCCATGGCGCGCTCCACATACCTGCTATACCTGTAGCTGGGGTGTGCATCCATGCCAGGCATTTACCCCTCAGATACAGGTGAGCTGGGATGTGGCCAGCCTCAAGCTCTGCTCGATTCAGCTCACTCTGATGCCCGAGCGGCTAGCAGAAGCTGAATGGAGTGGAGCACGCTGATTGGCTGCCCACCCACACGTGCGCCGTGGGATCGCAGAAAAGGTCAATTTTCCAGGTGGCCCACAGAGAGGAACAACACCCAGGAGTGTGAAAATCCTGGGTGTTGTTCCTCTTTAAAGATATCCATGGTATGGAGCAGTTCTCTCATTTGGAGACCCGCCACCATCAGCATTTCCTCTGCTCTATCTCTATCTCTTGTTTCTCTGAGTTTTCCACTGGCGAGGCCACGTCCATGGTGGCTGACTTGTCCCACAGCCCGGCTCCCCTGTATGCTGGGTGCGGGAGCGTTCCGCAGTCTATCTGAATGGCTGGGCACAGGAGCGTTCCACAGCTACATGTAGCACAGCATTGTGGGAGCTGCGGTTATAGGTGAGCTTACCGGTGACCTAAGGGGTTTCACACAGCAGAGTATCCCAATTTCTAATGCCCTTATGTGAAATCCCGGGACTGATCAAAATCTCACCTTGATCCCACAGCGCAGGCTCTCCTCCAATCGGCTTAGATTGCTGTGCATAATAATGTCCCACTGAATGATTGGCTTGTCGGCGTCTCCCGCTGGCCACTCCCTCCTGGCTTGGATAGATTGGGGATGGCGCCTCCCGTGCATGTGCTGTGGGGCGTATCCAGGATTTGACACAGTGGGGCATTCAAAACCAGTAGTTTAGACTAGGGCCAGTTGCCTTGGTTTTTGGCAAATTTCCCCCCCCCCCCCTTTGTTCCAAGTTGGTCTAATTTAAACTGGACCAACAGCTTGGCAGCGTTGGAAAAGAAAGGTAGCGGGCATTTTGGAGCTTCCTCCCCCAGCATCTCAGCCATGCTGCTGCCTGGATTCAACTGACATAACCGACAATGCACAGTAACAGGAAGCCCAGCAGCACTTCCTGTTTGCAGGTGGCCTGCAAATGCATGAGCCGCCATTTTGTTTCTAAAATTGACCCTAGCAAGGGTTAGAAAAAGGTAAATGAATCTTTATGTGCAGCATGTGGAAGGTTATGTCCACCCTTGGCACGTCCTCTGCATCTCAGGGAAGCTAAGCCAGGCACTGTGACTGACTGGAGCCGGGGAGGGTGGTGTGGCTGTTCTTCATAGTGCTAGCTGGTAAGTGGTGACTCAACGGGACTCGATCTCAGGACCTGGAAAGTGTTTAAACCGGACCTTCACCCTGATTTAATGAAAAGCCCAAACTCTTAAAAAATGGTTCCCCAGCATCTAAAATTAATATATTTTACGTTTTTAATCACTATTCTTTCCCCCACTGGGCTGCAACTCTGTTCAGGAATTTAGGATACGGGCGCCGCCATCTTGACTCAGAAGCATCACACTTACTGAGGAGAGGCGAGTGGGATAAGGTACAGGGGGGCGGGTTATAGCTGTGCTTTGCTCAGGCAGAGCAGAGCTGGGGTCAGGTAAAGGTCAGCAATCCCAGAATGCAGAGCAGCACAGTCAGGAGGCACTTCCTGTTTGCAGGCTGCCTGATAAGATGGCGGCTTCCATAAGCGGCCATCTTGGATGTTTAAAGGCTCATAACATGCAGTAGATGCAGGTAGCATGATTTTTAATGTGAGCAATCTGTATGTACAGGGTGTGGGAAACATATAAAATAGACTTTTATTCAGAGTGAAGGTCCACTTTAAGGGTGGAAAGGCTGCAGGGAGACAAGGTAAGTATTAATGTTGTTTTGCCTGGACAGGGACTTTAAAATGAGAAAACAAAATGACTGTTCTGAGTGTGGAATTTATTTATTTTCTAAAATGTCTTCTTTTAAAATAATGTTGACCAAAACCCAGGATTTTGGCTATGCTGGGTTTTGGTCCTTGCCCGCAGGGCACCCCGATTAGGGATGCCCCGCTGTGTGACCCCCCCCCCCCAGGTCGCCCAAACAAACTCACCTCTTCCCAGACCTACAACACATGTGCGGCTGCTTGTCCAATCAGCGAGCTCGGATCCGCTTGAGCCCCTTCATCCAGGAGCTCGTCTAATACGAGTGAATCTGAGCACGTTGGTAGCTGCATCCCCCCCTACCCTCTAACAGGGAATGTGCCCGTACCGACTGGAAAAGCGGGCACGCACCCTGCCAAGAGATAGCAGGGATGCAGCCGCTGCTCGCGCATGTGCCGTTGGATCAGGAAAGTAGATGAGTTTTTGGCAACCTGGGGGGGCTCACACCGATCGGGGGGGGGGGGGGGTGCCCCGTGGGAGTAAGTATGCCTGCCCCGAAGTCTAATAGACGCTAGGGTGGGCTTTGGTCCATTTTAAGGGTAGAAAGGCTGCAGGGAGACAAGGTAAGTATTATTGTTTTGCCCCTTAAAAAATGATAAAACAAAATGACAGTTCTGAGTGTGGGATCCATTTTTTTAAATTTAAATTTGCTCTTTATTAAATAATGTTACGTGTAGGCCCTCCCTTGGGAATCATTGATTTAGGTCCACTTTACCTTTTTTTTTTTTTTTTCTTCTTTAACTATTTGCACAATCTGATGGTATCATCCATGTTTTCCAGGGTAGTCACAAGGTGCTGTGTTGCGCCCCGGGCTCTGTATGCGGAATGCTGGGGAGGAGGTGTCACAGCCATTCTTGTGACTAGAGCAAACAGCGCACACACCTGTGATACACTCACAGACTTACCTGTGACTGCAGCCCCTGGCATTCTGAACGGCCAGTAATACTCACCTCTTCCCGGTTCTATGGTGCATGCGCAGGCTCTCATCCAATCGGCTAAGACTTGGCTAAGGGCCGGACTTTAAAGAGGGTCAACTTTATAAAATGGACCCATCCCGGGTTTTGATTTATTTCCTTCATCCTAAATTGGGTTGCCCCGCTGTGTGAACCCCCATGAGATAATTGCTATACTCACCTGCTATCTCCCAGTGCAATCCCACTGCAATGAATGGCTGGCCGCTGGAACGCGCAGGGGATGCAGACGTGGCTCATGCGCTGCGGGATTGCCAATTGTTTTTTTGGCTCCAGGACCAACCTGATAGGGTTTTGGTCCACTTTAAGGATTGATAGTGGCAAATTTGCTCAGCGTCCGGTCTCTTCAGTCTTGTGACATCTAGAAAGTACAGAGCGGAGCGCTTCTCTTTTTCAGCATTCGCAGCTTGGTGTCAGCGCTTAATGACTTAGAGGGGAGCAGAGGCCGTGATTCCTTAAAGGCCAACTCCGGACAAATCTTTGAGAGATTGGGGCAGGGTTACAACTATTTTAAAGTGGACTTTAAAGAGGACTCTAAACTAACCTAACCTTTCCCCCAGTGCTATCACCGAGCCTTGCATTAGAGAGATACTCACCTTTTACCTTTAAGGCTAAATCTTTGGAAGAATGGAGCAGGGTTAGGCCCATCTTAAAGCAGAACAAAACTATGAGTGGCTGGCCCTTCCCATAATCAGGCTGAACCATGCTCCTGCTTCAACCTGCCCACTTCCCCCCCCAGCAGATGAACCGGATTCTTCCCTGACATAACATTGCAAGGGAGGGTTTAGATGTGCTTTAAAACAGGCCAAAACCTGGTATTTTAACCATCCCAGGTATTGTTTCTTGTCCTGGGAGGAACCTGATTTTGGATGCCCCGCTGTGTGAACCCCTGCCCCCCCCCCGCACCCCCAGTTTCCCTTTAGACAACGGTGCGCTCCTGTCCCCAGCCTTTCAAGAAACCGCTCTGGTTGTTTACAATGGGGAGCATGCGCTGCATCCTTGGTGGCATGTGCGTGTTCCCGTCCCAGCCATTCAAATGGGGACAGGAGCACGCACACCGCGGGGGGATGCGCCAGAACACGCTCCCGATTCAAGGCAATCCCTTGCCGAAGGATGTAAACACAGCAAAGGGCTCTGATTGGACGAGAGCCCGCACATGAGCCATTGGACCAAAGAGTGGTGAGGCAGGCTTCACACAGCAAAGCATTCCAATTCGGGATGCCCCAGGGACACGGAGCAGTCCCAAATCATCAATTGCAACACTGTCAGGGAGGAATCTGGTTTACATGGGCACCATCTGTGAGCCTTGCTTTAGAGAGCTACTCTCCATTACTTTTAGGCATACCAAAACTCTCTTCAGGGTAATGGACCTCCTTAAAAAGTGGACCAATCAGCTCCCTCCCCGCGGGGCATCCGAAATCGGGATGCCCCGCTGTGTGAAAGCCCCTAAAAACATACCTTATCGGCGATGGACAAGCGACGGATAAGCCAGCGCCGCCCGCGCGTCCCTCTAGCAGGGTGCGCACCCGTGCCGGCCGTTTTTGAATGGCCAGCGCGGGCGTGCGCCCTGTAAGAGGGACGCGATCGGGGTGGCCCACGGAAGTGGACCAACACCCAGGATAGTGAAAATCCTGAGTGTTGGTCCACTTTAAAGGGCAGCGGCAGGCAACTCTTTGAAAGCGTGGGGCAGGATTAGAACCATAATAAAGCAGACCTTAACCATCACTTTCAACTCTGTTTCAGGGAGGGTTCTGCTTCTAAATCTGAACGAATGTAACCTTCCCCTCATGCCAGCAGTGAGCCCTGCATTAGAGATATGCTCGCTTTTTCCTAGCTAGAGCTCCATCTGATGGGGGGACATGAAATGAATGCACACACCAGCCACAACTTGTCCATTAGGAGGTCTTGCTGGGGATATGGGAGTGTGTGCCAGCTCCGGATGCGCATTCCCCATAAACAACGGCTAGGCAGCACGGAAGAGAGAGCTCACCTCCACATGTGACTGTGCTGAGAACAATAGACCGGCCAGCCTCCGTGTTTCAATAAAACGTCCAGTTTAATGAAGGTTGATTAAAATGCTCCTTATGACAACATCATTGCAAGACAGGCAATGTAAAAGCTGTAACGGCGTCGACGCGTTTCGGGCTTGGCGCCCTTATTCATGACATTCAGCAAAGGTAAACCCTTCATATATATAGGCATACATCATTAATTAATTTGATAAAGAAAGTCATTATCACATACACATGATTAGCTAATCAATTACATAGGTACTCACGCTCTGATGAACGCGCTCGTTTCCTTCATCTGCCGTGCGAGACTTCCGTCATCTCCCAAAGCGGCCAGGGGCCATGACAGCCAATGGCATGAAAGCGGGTGACATCACTCACTCCGATTGGCTGGTAGGTTACCACGTCAGAGTGAGGGCAATCTGTGTCCCCTTACGCTCTGGGAAAGGGCGGAAGAAAGGCGCAGCAAGTGAAAACTGGAAATAAACAGTCTATCCATTCAAAAACACAGCAGTAATTGTCTATTTTGTCACATAGAGGATATAATATAAAGAATATAATATAAAATAAATGTGTAGCGCCCACGTTCCTGCTGTATTAACTATTCTCATACACATAGTAGGAACAGGGGCCATCAATGGCAAGAGCTTAAATCGCCTCCCCCACTCCCATTCCTTATCCAATTAGCCCCTCTAGAAGTAGGCCTGCAGCCACAACCACTAATGTGTATGTACAGGAAGAGGAAAATCCCAAGTAAGGCACAGAGAAAAGCACAATAAACATCTTGAACCAAATAATTTTAAACCAAAATAAATCCAATCGAATTTGGATTCAAGGTGAGCGTTTCTTTTTCCTCTTGTCAGCTTATCACAAGGAAGAAGAAGAATCTGCACTGTCCCTCAAGGGAGGAAGTATTAAGATAATTATGATTACAATGTGCCCTTGGTCACTTAAAAATGTGCGGGCTCTCATTCAATCATGGTGCATGTGTGGGCTCTCATTCAATCATGGTGCATGTGTGGGCTCTCATTCAATCATGGTGCATGTGCGGGCTCTCATTCAATCATGGTGCATGTGCGGGCTCTCATTCAATCATGGTGCATGTGCGGGCTCTCATTCAATCATGGTGCATGTGCGGGCTCTCATTCAATCATGGTGCATGTGCGGGCTCTCATTCAATCATGGTGCATGTGTGGGCTCTCATTCAATCATGGTGCATGTGCGGGCTCTCATTCAATCATGGTGCATGTGTGGGCTCTCATTCAATCATGGTGCATGTGCGGGCTCTCATTCAATCATGGTGCATGTGCGGGCTCTCATTCAATCATGGTGCATGTGCGGGCTCTCATTCAATCATGGTGCATGTGTGGGCTCTCATTCAATCATGGTGCATGTGCGGGCTCTCATTCAATCATGGTGCATGTGCGGGCTCTCATTCAATCATGGTGCATGTGCGGGCTCTCATTCAATCATGGTGCATGTGCGGGCTCTCATTCAATCATGGTGCATGCGCGGGCTCTCGTTCCTAAGAAAATGTACAAACCCCTGGGATTGCCTGTTCCCTTACATTGCTCCCACGTTGCGCGTGCGGGCTCTCGTTCAGTCATGGTGCATGTGTGGGCTCTCATTCCAAAGAAAATCCAAACCCCTGGGATCGCCAGTTTAATCATGACGCATTCAATCATGGTGCATGTGCGGGCTCTCATTCAATCATGAAAAACAAAGGAAAGGGGTGGCAAGAGAGATTACTCTTTACCCGCCGCAAAGGAAGAGGAGCATCACATATTCAATCAGAAAATAGACAAAATCTTTATTCCAGAAAGACAATTCACACACTAAGTACAATTAAAAAACATGAAACCCAAAGCGCAATTTAAAACCAGAGCCCCCCCCACTCTCATAACCTTCATGTAAAATGGTATAAAAAAATTGTACTACAAAAACATTTTTGAACATGGGCCCTTTAAAAATTAGAGGGGGCCCATGAATCTGTATCTTTGTGCTGGCACACTCCCACTGTGCAATAAATGTTGTTGCCAAAAAAACGATAATAAAGATATCAGAGAGATCAAAAATGAAATGTGAAATCCAAACCACAATCAAAAAACATAGCAACCAATGTACAAAAAATAATAAAAAACGTGAGAAAAGTGCACCAATAACCCTGTGCTGAATAATAGCCAAAGGAAACTAACTTAAATTGCCAAGGAAAAAGTGTTTTTTCACACCATTACAATGTAACTAAATGAATGTCTATCAGTAAGCAGCAATTTAACTAAGTAAATATAACTAGTATCCACTAGTGACAAGTGAGGTTCCCTATAGATACAAAGCGTAACATTGCCCAAATCAGAGAAAAGACGCATTAAAACAACAATGGAATAATATCACTAGTAACTGTGCCAGCAGCTGACGCTGTAGAGCAGACCTGAGCATTGTATGGCCCCGGGCCACATACGGCCCTTTGACTGGCTCTGACCCACCCGTGACCAGCGTTCCCTGTAAGGTGCGTGGCCGCGCGCTGCCGCCGCCCCTCCCCCCCCCCCCCCGCTACTAATTCCCACCCACAACATGAAAAAAGGCGACCCCCTTCTCTGAAAGCAGAACAAAACCCAGAGCGGCCACTGGTCTTCCCCCTGGGTATCCCAGATCAGGATGCCCCACTGTGTGAAACCCTTGTTACTTAGTAGCAGCTTGACAAATGGTGGACTCCCCCTTAAAGTGAAAATGAACCCAGAGCGACCACTGGTCTTCCACCTGGGCATCCCAGATCGGGGCTTTGTTCCGCTTTAAGGGAGGGAGTCTGCCATTTTTCATGTTGCTTCTGAGTTAAAAGGGTTTCACGCAGTGGGGCATCCAGATCTGGGATTTCCAGGGGGAAGACCAGTGGCCGCTCTGGGTTTTGTTCTGCTTTATGTGAGGGAATCTGCAATTTTTCACATTGCTACAGAGTAAAAAGTGTGAGCAGCGATGTGTTACTTTAATAATAATGTAACCTGATTTGGCCATGTTTTAAAGCAGACCAAAACCCATGTGGGTTACAGACATCATGCCTTTGGGGCATCCCCTGCTGTGTGAGACCTCACTGGACCCACAAAATGTGGTTTATTTAATAAATTACATTTTTTTTTTGTAAGGCAACCTCACTTTTTCATTGTTTAACTATAACATATACTCGTACCAGCTTGTCAAATCTATGCTTTTTACTGCTTTTTACCGGTATAAAGAAATACAAATATATTATGCAGAATTGAGTTCAGCCTTTTGGCCCGGCCTGCCACAATATTTTTAGTTTCTCATGTGGCCCCTGGAAAAAATAATTCCCCCCCCCCTGGTGTAGAGGAAGGAGGGGGAGGGAGGCACTGCCCATGCCGCTTCTCTCGGGTGAGGCTCTCATTCAATCACAGTCAGGGCTGCACAGGAGATCCAAAACTAACAGTGTTTCTTGTTTTCCTGGAGTGTTCTTTTTTTATTACAATCTTATTGTGTTTTAGCTGAAGGGTGGGCACCCCGAGAATGGCCCCCCTCCTGGTGGGCACCCCGAGAATGGCCCCCCTCCTGGTGGGCACCCCGAGAATGGCCCCCCTCCTGGTGGGCACCCCGAGAATGGCCCCCCTCCTGGTGGGCACCCCGAGAATGGCCCCCCTCCTGGTGGGCACCCCGAGAATGGCCCCCCTCCTGGTGGGCACCCCGAGAATGGCCCCCCTCCTGGTGGGCACCCCGAGAATGGCCCCCCTCCTGGTGGGCACCCCAAGAATGCCCCCCCTCCTGGTGGGCACCCTGAGAATGCCCCTCCTCCTGGTGGGCACCCTGAGAATGCCCCCCCTCCTGGAGGGCACTCTGAGAATGCCCCCCCTCCTGGTGGGCACTCTGAGAATGCCCCCCCTCCTGGTGGGCACCCTGAGAATGCCCCCTCTCCTGGTGGGCACCCTGAGAATGCCCCCCCTCCTGGTGGGCACCCCGAGAATGGCCCTCCTCCTGGTGGGCACCCCGAGAATGGCCCCCCTCCTGGTGGGCACCCCGAGAATGGCCCCCCTCCTGGTGCCCCCCCCCCCCGAGAATGGCCCTCCTCCTGGTGGCCCCCCCGAGAATGGCCCTCCTCCTTGTGGGCACCCCGAGAATTGCCCCCCTCCTGGTGGGCACCCCGAGAATGGCCCTCCTCCTGGTGGGCACCCCGAGAATGGCCCTCCTCCTGGTGGCCCCCCCGAGAATGGCCCTCCTCCTGGTGGGCACCCCGAGAATGCCCCCCTCCTGGTGGGCACCCCGAGAATGGCCCCCCTCCTGGTGAGCACCCCGAGAATGGCCCCTGGTGGGCACCCCGAGAATGCCCCCCCTCCTGGTGGGCACCCCAAGAATGCCCCCCCTCCTGGTGGCCCCCCCGAGAATGGCCCTCCTCCTGGTGGGCACCCCGAGAATGGCCCTCCTCCTGGTGGGCACCCCGAGAATGGCCCTCCTCCTGGTGGGCACCCCGAGAATGGCCCCTCCTCCTGGTGGGCACCCTGAGATTGGCCCCCCTTCCTGGTGGGCACCCCGAGAATGCCCCCCTCCTGGTGGGCACCCCGAGAATGGCCCTTCTCCTTGTGAGCATCCCAAGAATGGCCCCTGGTGGGCACCCCGAGAATGGCCTCCTCCTGGTGGGCCCCAGAAATGTTTTCCACTGCACTCTGACCCTCCCCCGCCAGTGCTGAGTGCAGGCGGCCATGAGGGGGAAGCTGGGCAATGTGACCTCTATTTTGGGCCGGGGTTGTGTCATCCACCCGTCTATGTGTGTCAGCTTGTGGTTTGGCAGATGCCACAAATCTGGCGCAGCAATGTACACGCTGGTCATGTGACCCGCCAGCCGCTGCTGTCGGAAACTGTGTGTGGAAGACAGAGGAATTCATTATGTTTTGAATTTGCTTCTGAGATTCCAACACTCCTAATGGCTCCTCAGATGATCCATGATGAATAGGATGTGAAGGGGGGGGGGGGGAGCATTTTTGCTCAAGGCCCTAATGGGATTCCTGTCTGTACAGATGTAGCATTCCTTACCTTGACACTTAAAGCGGACCAACAGTCAGAAATGAATTCAATTAGACCAACACATCAAACAGTGCTCATATGCATCCCTCTCCAGGGAAATTTATATTGCTGAACATAAAAAAAAGAATTTATGGGATACATGTTGAAACCAAGATGGCCGCCCATGGGCTTGCAGACCACCTGCAAACAGGAAGTCGTGCTGGGCTTCCTGTTACTGTGCAATGCAGTTGGGAGAGGAAGCTCCAAAATGGCAGCTACCCTTCTTTCCCAACAAGTGCCAGGCTGTTGGTCCAGTTTAAAGAAAGCTGGGATTCCAGGGCTGCCCGATGCCTTTCCCTTGGCGCATCCGAAATCGGGATGCCCTGCTGTGTGAAGCCTCCCCGGATGCCCTTAAAGCGGACCACAACCCACATTTTTACCTAGCATCCCCTGAACTGCTCCCACTATGTAGAGCACCTTTTTGCTAATTTTCACTGCTCCTGCTTCACTCTAATCCCAGATAATGGCGCCTGTTTAGCTGTAAAGCTCCGCCTCCTCCATTCATTGCCACTGTTGTGTGTGGTGATGATGTCATTACCACGCCTATGCAATGACTGATCACAGAGGGGGACATAAAAAAAAGATCAGTGTTCCAGGATGATTCAGAAAGCGAAAATATCCATTTCTAGGTTCAGTAGGTTTTGGTCCACTTTAATAACTCACCTTCCCCTGGTCCAGCGGTGCATGCGCTGGCTTTTTGTTCAGATAATTTTCCTTTTCGCAATCGTTTCTGATTGCTTAAATTCAATCAAAGCCGAATGACATAGTCAAGGCAAAAGGCTCTGATTGGACGAGAGCCCACACGTGTTGGACCGAGGAGAGGTGAGTATTACTGGGCATTCTTGGGGGTTTCACCCAGCGAGGAATCCCAATTCGGTGGCAGGACTGATCGCCTGTATGGTGGGGCCCATAGACTAACCTGGGCAGCGATGGTGGACGCGACGGGGCCTATGGGTAGCGAGAGAGACAGTCACACGCTTGGCTGCGCGGGTTGCAGGTTATTCCTGTGGATGGAAAATCTCCATCGGGGGCGATCTCATTGCGGCTTGCCTTAATGAATTGCAGAGTGTCGGATTCTGCTGCACGCACCCTGTCCTCAGCTTGCCTCTGCTTTAAAGTGGACCAACACCCAGGATTTTGACTATCCTGGGTATTGGTCCACTTCCGCGGGGCACCCCGATCGTGGGTGTGAAACCCCCCAGAAAGTCCCGAAAACTCACCTGACCCCGCTCCCACGTGACTCGCTCGTCCAATCGCTGCCACCGGACAAGCAGAGGCAGCGCCGGACAAGCTGAGCGCGGGCCTCTTACAGGGAGCGCGCCCTGCTAGAGGGACGCACGGGAGGCGGCGGCCCGCGGATGCGCCGCTGGAACAAGGATCAGGTAGGATTTTCGGGGATCTGGGGGGGTTTCACACAGCGATCGGGGTGCCCCGCAGTCAGGGAGCTGATCGGTCCGGAAATCTTATAGATTCTCGGGCCGATCAGGGGAGGGTGTTGGTCCACTTTAAAGCCCAACTCCAGACGTGTTTTTTCTTTTTGTCTGTGTAGGATAAGAACCATTGCGAAGACTTGGCCGCGTTTTCTGTCACCCGAATCAGTTTATGGGTGTCATCAGGAAGCAGCTCTAACAATGGGTGCCACTGTTACTCGCCTCTGATCCCTGAGACCAGGGACAGCTTATCATTTCTGGGGCCCTAATCAAAGACAAATTTTGTATAGCAAAAAATACAGACATGTAGCCTGGAAATGCGTTGTGGGAGCGCGAGCGAACCAAGAGGGTTTCACACAGAGGGGCATCCTGGTATTGTCCATCCATGGCATAGGGAATTGCCTATATTGCAGTCCAATTTCTACTCCAAACTAGGATGCCCCACTGTGTGAAACCCCATTAAATCCCCGCGCCCACCTAACCTCGTTCCACTGACACATGTGCAGGTCATGGCCTTGCTATACCTTTAGCTAGACGCATACCCGGGGAAGCCATTTGTGATTGGCTGGCCCAGGCATGCCCCCAGCTAGAGGTGAGCGAGGATGCAGCCAGTGGCCGGCTCTGCACCATTCAGATCACTAGCTGATGTGATGTCACAGCATCTTGTATGAGTGAATGGAGCTGAGCGCTGATTGTGCAGCAGCTGGATTATGTAGTACAGTGGCTTCCTATCTGCTGCACACTCTGTATTGTGTTACACACCCCCTCACTTGCCGCAGCCCGCCCCCGCTGAGTGCCATTAATAATTTATTCTTTATTTTTTTTTTTTTTAAATCTAATCTGACCCTGCCTCTGGGGCCCCCTAGCAGGTGGGGCCCCATACATTTGCTTGGTTTGCATGGTGTGACACCCCTGGCTGTTTTGTCAAATAATTCTCCTGGCTGTTGACATTCAGAACTTGTCTTGCCAGCTTATGGTGACCCTCCTACCACAGCCCAGGAACTAAAAGCACCAGAATGCCCTGACATTTATACAGAACCGGCGTTAGGGGGGGGGGGGGGGGATAGAGCGCTTGCCCAGGGCCCCGTCTTTAAAAAAATGGCCCCCATCTGACTTTTTTTATTTTTTTTTATTTTTGTGTTTCTTGATTTATTTAATGTCGATGTGTGGAAGTTTGGGAGAGAAAGAGGAGCAATTATTAAATGTTGTTGGGTGGGGCAGGGGCTAAATAATGTAATCGTTTCTTTACTTTCTATTTTTTATTCTATTGCTATTCTATTCCATCCTTCCTTCTATTTTTTTTTTTATGTGTTTAAAGTGGACCAACACCCAGGGGTGATCGGCCCGGAAATCTATAAGATTCCCGGGCAGATCACCTCCCACCCCGCGGGACATCCGAGATCGGGATGTCCCGTGGGGTGAAACCCCCCAGAAACCCCAAAAAGATCTTACCTGATCCGCCGCCGCTTCCGCCGCCGCCGCCTCCCGCGCGCCCCTCCAGACATGCCCGCGCCGGCCCTCTGTGAATGGCCGGCGGGGGCGCGCGCGCCGAGAGTGACGCGCGGGAGGCGGCGGCGGCGGAAGCGGCTTGGACGTTCCTGTCCCCCGCCTGGACGTTGGCGGGGATTGGCTGCGGCGTTCACGTGGGAGAGGTGAGTTTTTTGGGGGTTTCTGGGGGGTTTCACTTTAAAGTGGACCAACACCCAGGATTTTGACTATCCTGGGTCCTGGTCCACTTCAATGGGGCACCCCCGATCTGGGTGCCCCCCGCTGTGTGAAACCCCCCCGAACCCCCCGAAAAACTCACCTCTCCCCGCTCCCAGCGCGACGGACAAGCCTTTTGACAGCCGCGGACAAGCGGCTCCTCCGCCACCGCCTCCTGCGCGTCACTCTTGACACGTCTAGAGGGGCGCGAGGGAGGCGGCGGCGGCCGGCCGCCGCCGAAGACAAGGTAAGGGGATTTGGGGTGTTTGGGGGGGTTTCACCCCGCAGGACATCCCGATCTCGTATGTCCCGCGGGGAGGGAGGTGATCTATAAGATTCTAAAGGATTCCCGGGCCGATCACGGGAGGGTGACGGTCCACTTTAAAGTGATACAGCAGGCAAAGGTTATTGTTACACCATTGCATTGGGCTAAATTTGGCGCTGTCTTAAACTGTTTTCCATCTCTAAATAGAAGAGAAAATGGCAGAGATATTGAGGTTTACAGGTTCAGCTTATGGTTTTTCTTCTAAAAAAAAAGTGGGCGTGGCCTTGGATCTGTGATGCTGCATAATCGTCTCTCTGCACTGACAGCAATGTGATGAATCTGGAGGTGGAGGTGGAGAGGGGGCGGGAGGAGGGAGGGACCAGCGATCCTGTCCCGCTCTGCTGAGCTGATTGGGGGACAGAATGAAAAAGCAAATGCCATTAGCTGAACTTGTAAACCCCGATATCTCGGCCATTTCTGCTTCAATTTAAAAACGGAAAACAGTTTAGCGCCAAACATAGCCCAACACACTGTGTAACAATTACCTTTATCTGCAGTATCACTTTAATTTATACTTCATTTCAATTTGTTTTTCTGTCTTTTTGGTTTTCCTTTTTTTTCTATTTATTACTCTCTATCTCTATTTATTTCTTATTTGTTATCTTTATATTCATTTCATATTTTCTTTCTTTTTTATTCCTGATTTCTATCTTTTTCAATCTTTTTATTTATCCCTTCCTTCCTTACGTTCAAACTTTTAATTCATTCTTTTTTTTTCTATCTTTATTAATTATTTCCTATGTTTATATTCATTCCATATTTTTTTTCATTTTTTTTTATTCCTTCTATCTTTTTATTAATTTCTTCCTTCTATATTTATATTCATACCATCTATTTTTTTTCTTTCTTTCAATACTATATTATTTCTCTCCTTTTCTCTTTATTTGTTTAATCTTTCTTTTTATGCATTCCTTCTCTCTTGTATTAATTCCCAGTTTTTTATAACTTTATTTGATTTTTTTTATTTTTATCCTTCCTTCTTTCACTTGGTAAGTAGCTGTAATCTTTGGCAATACTCGTCATACATTCCGTTTTATGGCATGTCTGTCATCACACACCACAAGGGGCCCAATGGCCCACATCAGCCTGGAGCCGGCCCTAGCAGTATTTTTTTTTTCTTTGCTTGAAGCAGGAAGTAGAAACGTCAAACCCTGTTCTCTAAACATGTTAGTGTTAGGGATTGTTGCTTGCATGGTGCAGTATGCATTGAGGATGGCTGGAGTTCCTCTTAAAACGGGCTAATGGGGTGTCTTCTCCTCTTTCCTCAGGTATCGGGGCTCCATCATCATTCTGACGTTTTTATCCTACACGGCCTATCACATGTCCAGGAAGCCGCTCAGTGTGGTGAAGGTGAGTGCTGCGTCCTCTAGTCCCCCTGGTGGCTGAATATCAGCATTTTTTCCCTCTGTAGAGCCCATTCCAAGGCCCTCTCTCATTTCTCTTAAAGTGGACCTATCGCCCTCATTTGAGATGCCCCCCGCTGTGTGAATCTCTTCCAGATCACCTACACTACTCACCTTTCCTCCTCTCCCACTGCACATGTGCAATCAGCGCACATGAGTGTCGTTATATCGCCTGTATGCGCCCGTCTATCTGAATGTGAGCACACCTCAGCTGCAGGGATGCCGGGGATGTGTCCCGCACCACCAGGTATGTGTTGGGATGCCCCGCTTGGTGGGCCAGCCCTGGAGTCTTTCAGACTCTTGGGGCTGGCATTGGAGGTGATTGGTCCACTTTACAGTGAACCAAAACTTAAAGACGACTCCAGGACTCGCCAATTCCCTACTCCTGGGGCATCCCGATTTGGGATGCCTCCCTATGAAATCTCCCAGATTGCCTAGTATACTCACCTTGATGGCAGCAACTTGCCTGGCTTCCCTCCATCTGATGTGCCCGCCATCTCTGAATGGCTGGCGTGGGTTTAGAAATGGTGCGTGCATTGGCGGCCCAGGTAAGGATACTAGACAATCTGGGGATTTCAGGCAGCGGGGGCATCTCAAATCTGGATGTTCCAAAGGATAGATAATTGGTCAACCTTAGAGACTTTTAGACTCCAGGGATTGTCAAGAAGGCTTATGTTCCTCTTTAAAGTGGACCAAAACCCAGGGTGCCCCGCTGTGTGAAACCCCACAGATTGCACAACTCACCTCTTCCCAGTCCTATGGCGCAATCTCCCGCTACCCTCTAATAGGGAGCGTGTCTGCGCCAGCCACTCACAAATGCCTGGCACAGGCACGCACCCTGCTAGAGGGATAGCGGGGATGAGGCTCGCGCATGCGCCATTGAACTGGGGAGCAAGGTAAGTGAACGGGGCGACCTGGGGGATGCCCCAGGGGCAGGGAATCGGTTGGCCCGGGATCTTAAAAATTCCGGGGCTATGCCGATCGCGCTGGGTTTTGGTCCACTTTAAGTGGGGAGCACTAATTGACTCTACTAAGCTGCTCAGAAAGCTGATTGGAGGAGAGCCTGCTCATGTGCCGTGGGATGCAAGTAAACAAGGCGATCTAATGGATATCACACAGCTCAGAATCCCGAATCGGGATGCCCCGTGGAGGGGGAACCAATCTCCGGATAGTGGAAATCACAGGTTTGTTTTTGACAGGGGCATCCCAGTTTATCTTGCTCTTCAGCACATGTGCGGGTTCTGGTCCGGGACGCATCCCTCAGATGCTTGGGAGGGCTGTGGATGCCACTGGAGGCCCGCACATGCTCCATGGGATCGGGTTCCTAGGTGAGTATATGGGTAAACCAGATGGTTTCACACAGCAGAGGACTTTCATGCGGCCCTAGAGTCTTTTATACTCCAGGGCCGCAGTCATAGGATTCTGGTCCTCTTTACATGGGCACCCTAAGAAAAATTTCCCCCAAGGGCCTCCCAGCAAACTCTACTGGCTGCTAGCCGTCACGTTGGAGTGTGGCCCAGGTGAGTGATTTAGCCTCAGTTCCTATAGCCATCACAGGCAAACCTCCTAAATCTTGCCCTACGCCCTCCTAGGAAAGGATTAAATAGTTTATGCTCCCTTTAACCTGATCCAGCAATGAGCTGATAACAGAAGAGTGAGCCGCCTTCTGCTATGAGGAATCGTAGCCAGGTCCTGTGTGCTCTCCTGTCCTCTAGCAGAACCCAATTAATTTATATGGCGGCATCCTCTGCCATGGTGCTGTACAATGTGGACTGAACTAAATCTGTAGAGAAAGTTCAATCTGATTGGCTGATGGGGATGGTTTGCTGGAATAACACTTGGCTCTGTTTTGCTTTCAGAGTCAGCTGCACCAAAACTGTTCAGAGGTTCCCAACCCACCAGCCAACATCTCAGCCAATGACAGCACGTGGTGTAACTGGGCCCCCTTTGGTAAGTACTGTAACACTTCAGGAGCTCCAACCCTTCTTGAGTAGGAGGCTCAATCCCCCGCCCCCCGCAGTGGGGCTTGAGTATGATGCACTCCCCCCCCCCCCCCCACTGCCCCCTGGGGAACAGTAATCGCTCACCTTTCCCTTGTCCGACGCCACATGCGCTTTTCGGACAACAGCTCTGATTGTGTACAATGGGGAGAGGTAACACCTGTATCCCCCACATCCTCGGGCTGAGCTCCAGGCTTTCAGATAGACTGTGGTGGTAGCACATGCGCCACTGGGGATGCGCCCGCTCTCAATCCTAATTGAAATCAATCGGAGCTCTTTGCTGAAGGGTGTAAACAAGGCAAATTATTGGATGAGAGCTCGCGCATGCGCCTTTGGACCAAGGAGAGGTGAATATTACTGGGGGGGGGGGGGGGGGGGGTGTTCACACAGCACGCACTTGGAACTTTATCTGCTTGTGGACAGGAAACAGGTGCACATACGTGCGGAAGTCACCTCCTCCGCACTGTTTGCGGTTAGAAATTGACCATGATCACATCATGGGCTTTCATTATATTCATTTCTGTATGGTATCGCCCTTAGAGTGGACCAAAACCCACGCTGATCGATTCCCTTCCCCTTCAAAATCGGGATGCCCAGCTGTGTGAACCCCCCCCCCCCCCAGGTCACCCCATACACTTACCTTGTTTCCCGGTCCATCCAACAGCGCATGGGCGAGCCGCCGCCACATCCCCACTATCCCTCTAGCAGGGCCGCACCAGGCATTTGTGAGTGGCCGGTGTGGCTTCCTGTTAGAGGGAAGCGGGGGATGCGGCCTCCAGCGCGCTCGGAGCCGCTGGCCTTAGACGACGTGACGTCAGCGGCTCCGAGCGTGCTGAATGGACGAGTGGCCGCACATGCGCCATAGGACCGGCAATCTGGGGGGGGTTGGTCCACTTTAAAGCATCTCAAAAGCCTTGTGGAGGGAGTGTATAGGGCTCTAGGGCCCGTCGCTGTCCTGGCCCAGAGGCAGTCGGAATGCCCCACTTTGTGAAGCCCCGGGGTCACGGGTAAACTCACCTTTTCCGGTGCTCCCCCCCCGGCGCTGTCTTATTTAGCGGTTTGACCCCCGGCTTACCTGGAGCTAAGGCGCTCCTGTGCCCGGCTGGGGACACAAGCGCTTCCGGGACTATAGGGAAGTTCCTGCATCATCCGAGGAACTCAAGTGGGGGGGGGGGGGGGGGCACAAGAATGATTTAAAGTGCTTTAAAGCAGAACAAAACCCACTTTGGCCGGCCTTGCTGTGTGGGGAGCCAGGAAACTGTTGCACGCACATGCAGCAATTATCAGGTGGCGTGCGGCACGTACCCCTTAGGTGGCCGGCCGTACCCCTAGTCCCAATGGGAAGGGGCCGCAGACGTGGCTCGTTCTAAGTGCTGATTGTATAGGAGCCTGCACATGCACCGTGGGATCACCAGTGAGGTGAGTGTACAGGTGAGTGTTCAATGGGTTTTCATAGAGCTGCGCCACTCATGGACCAAAATCTTGTGTTATGGTCGAGTTTTAAAATTAGGTCTCAAAGACAGCAGGAGTAGGTTGGTTAGGGTCTTGTGGACCTGGACCAACCCGGCACAAAGCTTCACATTAGGGTTTAGGTCCACTTTAGTAAAACATGACCTTTGTGATCAGTCCAGACTCATGTAACCCACTATGTGTCGGCCAATTGTATTGGAGAGGAAATTCAGGACCCCGGTCTTCAATTCCCTATCCAAGACAAATGGCCAACGCATGGTCATGTGACTGAGCTGCTCTTGACTTTTTTTTTTTTTTTTTTTTTTCCAGGACATGATTTTTTATTTTTATTTTTTGAGGAAGATTTTTCTTGCTATTTTTAAGTCTGGAAAACTTGTCATGTGACCACGTCAATGCGGAAAATTCCGGGCACTCTACCGTCGCATGTTCCCTGAAATTCTTCTATTTTTATGATCTGTACATTAAAGCAATAGGAAAACTTTTTTTTTTTTTTTTAACTGACCCATTTCTTACTCACCTTTTCCTAGCACAGCACCATGTGATGGAGTAGGAGGGAGGGGGAAGGTTCCTGCCCCCCCCAAATCATATAGAGCTCCTCCTTGCACTACTTTGGCTTACCAAAGAGTTGCCCTAGTGGTAACTATTAAACCGGACCTTCACCATGATTTATTGAAAAGCCCAAATCCTTAAAAAACTATTCCCCAGCATCTAAAGTTAATATATTTTAAGTTTTTAGTCACTTACTTATTATTCTTTCCCCCACTGGGCTGCAACTCTGTTCAGGACTTTTTAGGATACGGGCGCCACCATCTTGACTCAGAAGCACCACACTTACTGAGGAGAGGAGGATAAAGTACAGGGGGCGGGTTATAGCTGTGCTTTGCACAGACAGAGCAGAGCTGGGGTCAGGGAAAGGTCAGGAATTCCAGAATGGAGAGCGACACAGTTAGAAGACACTTCCTGTTTGCAGGCTGCCTGATGCTCCATGAGCCACCATCTTGGGTATTTAAAGGCTCATAACATGCAGTAGATGCAGGTGGGATGCTTTTTAATGTGAGCAATCTGTATGTACAGGGTGTGGGAAACATACAAGATAGGATCTTATTCAGGGCGAAGGTCCGGATTAATGTGAGCAATCTGTATGTACAGGGTGTGGGAAACATATAAGATAGACTCTTATTTAGGGTGAAGGTCCGGATTAATGTGAGCAATCTGTATGTACAGGGTGTGGGAAACATATAAGATAGGCTCTTATTCAGGGTGAAGGTCCGGATTAATGTGAGCAATCTGTATGTACAGGGTGTGGGAAACATATAAGATAGGCTCTTATTCAGGGTGAAGGACCGCTTTAACCTCCTTCACAATTGCAGGCATTCACTTACCTTTCCAGGATTCCCATGCCGTACCTGCATCCCCAGATTGTCTGGGGACGGGAGCGCACCACAGACCGCAGGGAGTCCGGGGATGTGTCTGGTCCCATTTCCTTATACCGATACGCCCTCAAAACAGTGCTTTATTATGTGCTGACTGGACGAGGGGACAGTATGCACTGTGGGACCGGCGGGAAGGTAAGTTTGTCGGTCGAGCCCAGGGGTTTCAACTAGAGAAAAAAGAGGGATTCTGGGTGGCCAGAGCCTGGGGCACCTTGGCCTGGCCTGCGCATGCGCCATGGTAAGGGTAAAATTACTAGTGGCCTGGGGGGTGAGGATCACCCCCAAATCATGATGCCCTGGAGACAGGCACCAAAACCGAGGCTATGGAATATAGTATATCTATATATAAAGCTCTCTGGGGTCAGCAACATAATAAAACATTGGCCTAGATGCAATGCATGTTGGAAGGCATATCAATAGAGATTTTACGGTGAGTACTAAAATCCTCTTTTTTTTTTTTTTTTTTCTCAGATGGTCCCAATTATAAGGAGCTCCTGGGCTCTCTGGACACTTCCTTCTTGGTGGCGTACGCCATTGGCATGTTCATAAGGTCAGTACATCTGTAATGTATAAAGTACACTATCCTTCCATCTTGAATATGCTTATTATTAAGTTGACCAAAACCTGAGTTATACCCCCACTCCCAGAGTTTTTGGGATTGTTCCACTGTGTGTGTGTTGGGGGGGGGACCCACCACTCTAACCTCCCTCCACAGTCCCACAGCGCATGTTTGGGCCTCCAGAGGGCTTTTAGATATAAAGAGGTCCGCTTTAAAGGGTAAGCCTTGCTTACTCTTACTCTTACTTAGCTTTTTAAATTTCAATGTATCACCTTTTTCTTTTTTTCCTTTTCGTTTCTTGTATGTAAGCCTAGACGCTTGGAAGAATTTCAACTGAATTATGGTATAATCAGCCTTTGACTGTCCCACAGTGTTAACTGGTAACTCCCCAGTGGACCCCTGGACTCAGGAGCCCTTTGAGGGCCTTCATCATTAAAGCCTAAATTATGTGTAGCTTATTTGTGGCATCCCAAATGCACACACACAGACCATAGCAACATGGCATAATGTCTTGGTGCAGGGGTCCTGATTTTAAGCCAGTGATTCCTGCATCTAAGTGTGGAGTGGGCCCCCATAGTCAATTCTACCGGTGGGCCCCAGACACCCTAGTCCGACACGGAGTATAATATCATTATATAAAGCTCTCTGGGGATAATACACTCCTCCACTCTAAAATAACATTATTCTGAGATGTATTCGCATGCTGAGATATATTCACTTGGAAGTGGACCTATACCCGCCTGTACAACTCCTTACTAGGGAGGGTTCTGAATCACAGGGCCACCCAAACTAACCTAATCTACCCCTCCTTATGCCATTGATGGGCTGTGCAGCTTCAATAGGAGGTGTGCAGCAATTTCCTGTCGCCTATTAACAGTACAATCATGATAAGGTGCCAAGCGGGTCATATTTTTTTTTTTTTTTAACCCAGGGGATAGGGATGGGTGGAAATGTTATATTTAAACCGGAGGTCCGCTTTAACTATTACAAATGCCCACAAGAAGAGGATCGCCTCTGACTTGCAGGGAAACTACAGAAAGCTGATACAGCACTAAATCCCTTCTAAGGACAATGTGGCTATTCTGGCTGCCGCACTCTGTAATTGCCCTTTACTGTAAGCTCCTCCCCCTGGCGGGTTTTAGTGACAGGAAGGTTTCATTATTTGTTTTATACCCCCTCTGTAATCACAGACAGAACGCCCTTTTCTTTTCACTGGCTATTGAGGCTCATTAAAAACAGGAGCCCTCGTTCTACTCTACAAAGAATAAGAATAGTAAGCACCCAGTTATACCCAGCCCTTGCCATGAGGCCCCTTCAGCCTAGGTCCCTCTGGCCCGTGCCATGAGGCCCCTTCAGCCTAGGTCCCTCTGGCCCGTGCCATGAGGCCCCTTCAGCCTAGGTCCCTCTGGCCCATGCCATGATGCCCCTTCAGCCTAGGTCCCTCCGGCCCGTGGCCATGATGCCCCTTCAGCCTAGGTCCCTCCGGCCCGTGGCCATGATGCCCCTTCAGCCTAGGTCCCTCCGGCCCGTGGCCATGATGCCCCTTCAGCCTAGGTCTCTCCGGCCCGTGGCCATGAGGCCCCTTCAGCCTAGGTCTCTCCGGCCCGTGGCCATGAGGCCCCTTCAGCCTAGGCCTCTCCGGCCCGTGGCCATGAGGCCCCTTCAGCCTAGGTCCCTCCGGCCCGTGGCCATGAGGCCCCTTCAGCCTAGGTCCCTCCGGCCCGTGGCCATGAGGCCCCTTCAGCCTAGGTCCCTCCGGCCCGTGGCCATGAGGCCCCTTCAGCCTCGGTCCCTCTGGCCCGTGGCCATGAGGCCCCTTCAGCCTCGGTCCCTCTGGCCCGTGGCCATGAGGCCCCTTCAGCCTCGGTCCCTCTGGCCCGTGGCCATGAGGCCCCTTCAGCCTAGGTCCCTCCGGCCCGTGGCCATGAGGCCCCTTCAGCCTAGGTCCCTCCGGCCCGTGGCCATGAGGCCCTCCGATCCCATGCCTGATGCCTCCCCCTACCTTGAGACCTATGAATTCCATTCTTAAGCTGGCACCACTAACCATGAGCCTGACCCATCTGCAGAAAATCGGATAGCAGGATGGACCCTACACAATTGGCACCCAGGGCAATGCCCGCCCCACCCTAGAAACAGCCCTGAATACAGAGATAGCTTAAGTCTACAAATCAAAATAGAGATCTTCAGATCCCTAATTGATGTTGATTGGCTGGTGGAATTTATACAATCTGTCTCCTTGTAGCGGGATCTTTGGGGAGAGGCTCCCTCTGCGCTATTATCTGTCTGGCGGGATGCTGGTCAGCGGTGTGTTCACAGCGTTCCTTGGTCTGGGCTTTTACTGGAAAATCCATGCCCTGTGGTACTACATCCTCTTCCAGGTAAGTCTGCACTGCACCCGCATACATCACCTGCTCTCCTGTAGTGCCTATACCTACTTACCTGTGCTGCTGTTACCCTTGCAGATATTAAATGGCCTCGCCCAGACCACAGGATGGCCCTCCGTGGTGACCTGCATGGGAAACTGGTTTGGTAAAGGAAAGTAAGTTCTTTTATGGCTGATCCTTTTCTGATTCTTCTTGACTTGCCCTCTGCTTTTGATGCTGTTGACTATTCAGTTATACTCCAAATACTATCGCCTTGGGATTTCAAGATCTTCCACTTTCATGGCTCCTACATATCTGCTGGATATAAGCTCACATTCAGTTACATGCTGCCTACTATAATCTCTTAAGGCAAACACTTCTCTTGCATTAGTCCCTTCCTCACACATGACACCACTAAACTCCTATTGCATGCCCTGATCACCTCCTGACTAGACTACTGCAACACGCTTCTCTTGGTCTACCTGCAAACAGACTACTACCTGTGACCAGTAGAAAATGGTAATGATCAGCCACACCTGCCAGCATCAAAAAGTCCTTGGTTGTAAAAGCAAAACGGCCTGGCCATGAGCGCTTAACATCCATTCACATGTTAATAAGTATGCCCGCCTTGATTCGCTTTTAAAAGGATAATATCCACGTTTATTCCATACAAAAATCTTTTTAAAAGAATTCCATCCACGACTACAAGTCAACATGAAGCATAAGGGAGCAACTTGAATGCCAACGCTTTTCGGGCACAGACTTATTATTCATGACATAACTTCCTGCTCCCATGATACACATTTAAATACTGACATCATGCATGTATCCCCCATATTGCACACCCGGGGTCAATTAGGCAATTACCAAATCCAATTAAAGAACAAAAGACGCTGAGAATAAGCTTAGTTAAAAATTCAAACACGCCAAGAAATTAAAAGCCAACAATTAGAAAAAAGGTTAGTACAGTCCCCGCGATCATGCAAAAAATAGCAAAAAAGGGGCAAAAAACCTGCCCCATACTGCCTGTGACCAGTGATGGGCTTCAGGTTCGGGCCAAAGCTCAACCCAGATCTTGCTGGTTTGTTCCGGTTCACCCCATTCCGGATACTGGCAAGATCCGGGTTACATAATCTGGCATGTCACCTTTACAGGGCTGGCAGGTGGCATGCCGGCCACCACTACATGTGAACTGGTAAAAAAAAAAACTAACTTGCCTTTTAGTGTCCCTCTCTCTTCACGTCTGCCAGGTTAGGGGGTTTCCTCCTGGTCTTCTGATGCAGGGGGATCAGCTGTTGTAGTCAGGAAGACATAAGCCCCCTCCTTCTTACTTGATGGCCCACTCAGTTAATGACAGACCGCCGACAAAGGAACCTTTTTTTACCACAGGGCCCTTGTGAACTCCCCAACCCCCGCAAACCTGGTCCCCATTGAAATCAATGCTGACCCGAACTTTGGCACCCATAAATGACAGACCCCTTGCTGCTTTCTACTGCGGTACAGTTTAGGTTAAGCTTTTTCAGGTTTGGGCCGAACTCAAACACAGACTTTTAGCTGAACTTTGTGGTTCAGGTTTGACCAACACTAGTAATGATATCACTGAAGGAAAGTGACATGGAAAAAAAATCAAGGGGATACTGGGGACCAAGGCTGGCTCTAGGTTTGTGGGCCCCTAAGTAGTGTCACATGATGTCACCTTTCAGCTCCGCTGCCTCAGATGGGTCTTCTTCTACTGCTGATAGCCCTCCAGTCCTTATTGCCTTACCTATAGCCACCAATCATCCTCCAGTCCTTATTGCCTTACCAGTTCAGAATCCAACTGGATACCCCCAGCAGGGCCGGCACCAGCAAACCCGGTCAATTGCCCGAGCCTCTGGCATCTTCAGGGCCCTCTCAGGCTCACTCTTGGCCATAGTATTATTTTACAGTGGACCCGGACCCGAACCACCAAATGCCGGGTGCTGTGTGCAGACCTGCTCATGGCCGGCCTCAGCAACAGGGGATGATCAGCAACATTGGAAAATGTGGCATGGAATGGAGGACAATTGATGGAAGCTCAGAAGATGGCAAGAACCAGGTGACGCCAATCATCCTCCAGTCCTTATTGCCTTACCTATAGCCACCAATCATCCTCCAGTCCTTATTGCCTTACCTTATTGCCTTACCTATAGCCACCAATCGCCGTCTAGTCCTTGTTGCATTCTCTACTGCCACCAAGCACCCTTTGGCCTATACTGCTTGCTCCGCTGCCACTAAAGACTTCATCATTGCTGTCAGTTGTCACCTGGTTCTTGCCATCTTCTGAGCTTCCATCAATTGTCCTCCATTCCATGCCACATTTTCCAATGTTGCTGATCATCCCTTGTTGCTGAGGCCGGCCATGAGCAGGTCTGCACACAGCACCCGGCATTTGGTGGTTCGGGTCCACTGTAAAATAATACTATGGCCAAGAGTGAGCCTGAGAGGGCCCTGAAGATGCCAGAGGCCCGGGCAATTGACCGGGTTTGCTGGTGCCGGCCCTGCTGGGGGTATCCAGTTGGATTCTGAACTGGTCAGCCCCCGCTCAGGCTAATTGCTACCCGCAACGCAACCTATTGTCTCCACCCTTATTGTTTAGATTGTAGCTCGCAAAGGCTCTCGCTCCTATTGTACCCCTGTATCAATGTGTAACTGTTACACCTGACATCTAGAAGTACATATGTCTTTCTGTCATCCTGTAATCTCTACCTTGTGCAGCGCCACGGAAGATGTTGGCATCCAATACATAAGTCTTAAAGGAGCCACAGCACTCAACCCTATTAGCTTGCAGACCAACCTAAAATCTGTCTCTGTGGGGTGCAGTCCTAACTCTAATCTCTGAGAGCCCTATTTGGGGCAGACAATGCAATAGATAAATTGGGGGCAGACTTACCTGAGGTTTCCCTAAAACCTCGGAGTGCAGCCCATGGGGTGGAAGGATCCAATACATAAACAATATTTATAATAGCCATATTCTTATTTACTTATTTTTGGAATGGGCTCTTTGTTTAGGCCCTCGGGGTGCCTGCCCACTTTGCCCAGCAGCGAGCATGTTGTGCACAATTGGTAGTTCTGCATTCTGAATGTCCTTTCAAAAGAGAGTAGGCAAAGATATATAGTTTTTTTTTTTTCAATTAATACTGACCTAAAGTCCAAATCAGCTATAGGTCTACTAATGCTGAATTCCAGCGCTAGTTGTCCACTTCTCCATTGGCTGGCTTAAATATAAAATTCCGTTTTTTTCCAACTCCGTTTTCTGTTTGCAGGCGAGGATTCATCATGGGCATCTGGAACTCTCACACGGCTGTCGGTAATATTCTGGGCTCTTTAATCGCGGGGGCTTTTGTCTCCACTGCCTGGGGTCTCTCCTTCATCGTGCCGGGGATCATTATTGCTTCCATGGGAATCATCTGCTTCTTCTTCCTGGTTGAATGTAAGTTGTGGGATTCTGAATTACTGAAAGTGTATTTGTCAGATCCTGGGCGACCTTTGTTGTGTGTAAACTGGGCAATTGCCCTGGGCCCCCATCACCCATTTGCTGCCGCAGGTAATAATAAACATAGAGACTTTGTGTCTGTCAGTTGGTTTGTGTGCCATTGTCCGTGCCCCAAGTGGCTGTAGCTCCGTTGGCATCCAACCCCACCCTCTGACCCGCACCCTCATCAATCCCTCCCCAACTGCTGACCCACACCCCTCCCTGAACTCCCTGTGCCGAGGCTCTGACCCACACACTCACCTATACCCCTCCCAAACTGCTGACCTGCAGCCTCACCTACCCCCCAAACTACCTGTGCCAAGGCTCTGTCCCACATCCCTCACCTCATCCCCTTCCTTAGCTACTAATCTGAAGTTCTATCATGAGAAGTTGTGGGGTCACCCAATGAAAGCCTAGCTCGACTAATTTTTTATAGTTTTTATAAAGACTGGAAGGATGGGGGCCCTCTTCTGCTGTTTGCAGGGCCACATTTGGTGTTCATGCTGCCATAGGCACTGCTGCATTTTGTTGCGTTAGGTCATGGTCCATGAGTTAATATGTAAACAATAGAAAAAAATCTCACACCCCCTGGCTGTCTCCCCTGCAATAGCACATACTGCCCCTTCCCCAGCACCTAACATACAACATAATGCCACAGATCCCCCTTTTTTGTTTCAAATATGCAGAGTCAAACCCACCTATACCCAGAAATTACCTTTCCACCTACAAGGGGTCACTCGTCAAGGGGCATTAAAGTGTCAGGAACTGACCGGGACCTTTTCTGAAGCCACCGCCTGAGAATCCGAGTTTCTGCAGTTGGCGGATCCTTTTTTGCCTCGGTCTGTTCCTCTATCTGCTGCTGCAGGACGCTTTTCTCTGAAAATGTTTTCGCCTGCCTCATCTTCCTCCTCTCCTGCTACCCCTCCTACCAGGTCCTTCACTTCTGCCAGGTCTTCTGCTGACCTCTCCACTGCCTCCAATTGGCCCTCTTCTGCTGTCTCAATATCCATTACTGTAGTCATAGACGGGTTCCTGCACCACCACTGCCTGGTCCTCTTCTGTCACCACCTCCTCAAGATCCTGGCGGCTGCAGTTGGCTGGTTCTCTGCTGCCCCATTCTGGTCCTCTTAGCTGATGCCATCTCAGAGCTTTTGTTGCTGTAAACAGTGTATTCTCCAGATTCTCGCTGCTGTTGTCACTGGCTCCTCTGCTTCCTCTTGTTAGCCTTTTTCTGCTGGGGCCACCTGAATTGCTGCCTGCTCTGCTGCTCTCTTGGTCTTGGCTGGCACCACTGATTGCCTAATGCGCCTCAGAGAGGCCAGAGGAACAGAAGGCTGCCCAAAGTTCGGGCTCGGCAGAACTTTGAAAAAAAGTCTGATTTGGGTACCCAAACCCTGTCCCTATTTAAATCAATGGGGACCTGAACTTTGAGGGGCAATTCAGCCTCTGGGGGCCCTCTGCCCCCCCCCCCCCAACTCCTCAGAGGACAGGGGAGCTAGACAAGGGGCCGCCAGAGGCAGAATCGGGTCTGTAAAAAAAAAAAAAAAAGTGGAAGTAGCTGTAACTTAACTGAGCCCCAAGATGAGGTCCCTGGATGGCATTCCAACTGTCAAAAAGCCATGACCGGTGCCACAGCAAGATGTACGCCGCTGCCATGAGTAAGGACACTCCTAGTGCCTGAACTTCTAGTGCCAGCTGCCAGTGTACTCACTCATGGGAGTTGCACCATCTTTCTGTGGCCCCGGCCATAGCCATTTGACAGCCGGAATGCCGACCAGGGACCGGAACGCTGGTCTCAGGTAAGTTGTATAGCTGCACACTCTGCATTAGTTTAAGCTGGTTGCAGCGGTGCTGAAAAACATTTACACATGCGCAGTGGAAAGTATCCTAACAGGGAAATCTTACATCCTGGTTCGGCAACTGCACCATGAAAAAAAGACAGGCCTTAAGCTGGGTAGTGAGAATGGCAGAATCACCGGTGAGAAAATTCAAGGACATCTAATCAATATGCGTGAAAAGATGTACAAAGGCCCTAAAAATAGCTGGAGATCTCAGCCACCCAGGGAACAGACTATTCTTGTTGAGTTCGGGGAAGCGATATTGCTCCCTCAAAGCTAAGACTGAGCGATCGAGGAGGAGTTTCTTCTCACAGGCCATTCGGATCCTTAATAGCGGCAATATTTAGCACTCACTCAGACCCAATCTGGTTAGCATTAACTGCCAAACTTATTAGAAGTGAAAGAGTATAGTGTTATACGGATGTAAATAACTGTATATTATGTCATATTGCTCGCTATGTTTGTTAAAACACATAATTAAGTTAGGTTTCAAATTCTTCCTGGTCAGTTGTACAAAGCATTTCACTACATGACGTACTACTTGTAGGACTTGCGTATGTGGCAATAAACTTGATTTGATGGTCTGCTCAGAAGCTCATCAACCAGCTTTTCTGTGTTCAGGCCCAACTCGAACACAGACTTTTGGCTGAAGTTCGGGTTTGGAAACCCAAAATCGCAAAGTTCGGTACGAACTCAAACTTTGCCGTTCGAGTTCTCCCAACACTACTTGCTCAATAGTGTCAGTAGACAGGACAGCAATTGGGGGAAGAGGATCCAGGTGGGGGGCTAGCGTAACACTTCATGGGAATGGTACACAAAATTGTTAAAGAGCCCTTAACATGGATGTGGTTGGATTGTCTTTATCATGGATTAAAAAATGGATTCCAGGAATGAGATAAAAGGGCTTTCATGTGACCAAATTACATTTCCAGATGCCCCTTATTAATGATGGTGTGTGTGTGTGTGTGTGTGTGTGTGTGTGTGTGTGTGTTTGTTTGTCATGGGGGTATATGAGCTGTTAGAGTCAAGTTGAAGCACACCAGACATAAATCAATATATTCTATGATAGTCCCCAATAGAATCTATAGATAAGCAAAAGAAGGGGTTCAGAGATCCCAAAGTACGCCCACTCTCTGTGCACCAATAAACCATATGTACAAGAAAGTGGAAAAACGAAGACCCATTAAAGCTATGCAAATAAAAAAAAGTGATTTAATGCTGGTGATAATATGAATATAACATTGTAGGGGACAAATTGTCACAATACATCACAATTTTATTTCAGTATGTACAATCTTAGATACAAGCATAGATACAAAAAGAAGTGGACCGCTGTGTCAAATATAAGATGAGTTCCAGCATATCGGGGTGAGTTTCCATGTATTGAGGCTCTATGGGTAGTTCAAGTCCAGGTTTATATTGTTATACAGTGAAGATGAGGCAAAGAGAGTTCCCATAGGTGCGGTTCTGGATAGACACCCAGTTTATCTAATTTGTTGCATACCGGTAGTAAGAATCAAGTAAAGCAAGCAATCGGCTTCAGAGATCAAAAGTCAAAAGGATAAGGCTTACAGGCCGGAACACCAGGTGCATAAATAGCAGAACCCTCGACGTTTCGGTATAAGAACCTTTCTCAAGAGGAGCGGTCCTTTTGATCTCTTCTGATGTATTGTGACACTTTGTCCCTTATTATGTTATATCCATATTATCACCAGCATTAAATCACTTTTTTTGATTGCATAGCTACGATGAGGTAAAGCTGATGGGCTTTAGGCAAACCCAACATCAGAATCTGGACAGCTTTGTGTGCTACGTGGATGTCCCTACATGAGTGGATAAGATATGTAATGCTTTGTGAAATATACATGCAAGGGATTGGAGGGTTGGATTCACCATCTTCTGTATTTCTCTAAAAATCTTGTCTGTGAGATCATGTGACATTCTGCATTTGTCTAGAATGCGGGTTGCATTTGGATTCCTGGTATTGTTCCGCTTTTTACATGTGGTTTCTCCTTTACAGACCCAGATGATGTTGGCTGCACTCCTCCAGATCAGAATGTGAGTAATTATGTTACAAACTGTTACAAAAAGATGAGGGATAATACATAGATAATACATACTAATAACCCTTTGCTTCTCTTCTGTCTGTATCTTTGAAAAAGCCAAAACTCAAGCCGAGGAGGCTTTTTTGGCTGCAACACCTTGTTCTCTGAGCACTGAGTAATTTTCCGTTGGGGATTTCCCTGTGGAAATGTGATGGAGTAGGTAGGAATTAACTCCACAGCCTGACTATAAACTGCTTTCCTAATAACCCATAAAAGACATAACTGACCAATCTGTCATAGGACAAGCCCACTAGAAACGGGATACTTTCAGCCTATGTACCACCATGTCACTTGACCATCATGGACAAGCTATTTTTTAAAGTTCACAGGTTCACTGTAATTGTTTGCAGCCTCCACCCTCGATTGTTCTTGTAGAGCAAAAAAGTGTTTTAAAACAAAGGCATTAAATCTGTTACACAGCCAATCAGCACGCTCTATTTCACTCGGCTCCCTTCGGCTCGGCTAAGCCTAAGGGAGCTTAGTGCGCCACCTGCCGCATCCCCCGCTCCCCTTCTAGCTGTGGCATACCCGCGCTGCCCATTCAGAGATGCCAGACACGGGTGCATGCAAAGCTGAAGGGGAGCAAAGATGCGGCCGAGATTCAGCAAGGGCTTCAGGATCAGATGAGTGGATGTGAGGGGTTTTACACAGCAGGGCATCTCAATTCGGGAACTCGGGCAGCCCTGAAGTCTTTTAGACTCCGCAGTTCCTCTTTAAATGAAAAGACTCCTTTCTCAGGGCAACGACCGTTGTGTCATGGTTTTCACTGCAGGAATGTTTTTTTTTTTTTCAATTTTCCAATACTTTCTGTGATCCTGCTTTGTGGGCTGCCCTAATTACGGGGCCCAGGGAGCAGTGCAGGGGGTTAGTGCTCATGTCCCATAGCCCCAATTCGAACCTGCAACACTTCGGTCACAAGGCCGTTTACTTACCGCTAGGCCACAACTGCCCCTTTTAATAATCATTCAAGTGTATCTGATTAGTTGGCCATTTCATTGTATTGGGCTCCAAGAAAAGGCATTTATGATCTATATGGTTCTTGGCAATAGAACCTGTGCGACTAGTCTATGGGCCTTGCCAATTTCTGGCTGTAGGGGGCAGCATGGCGGGCCAACAAGTGTGGTGTGTGTGTGTGTGTGTGTGTTCTGGAGTTGGAAGGCCCCCCGGGGGAAGTGTCTCTGTGCTTTAGGGGAAAAAAAAATTAGGTTACTGGGTGGCCTGGGGTTTTTTACACAGTGGGAAGTAAGGCTGCCCTGGAGTCTCAGACTCCAGGGTGGGTTTTGGTCCACTTAAACTTCCTCTTAACCTTGATTGACAGTTGCTTTGCTGAAGCACCTTATAGCACCCTACTCCCACTGACAGACACTCTATTAGCCAAGTATGGTGAGTCTGCATAGTGTGGATGCTACCAGGGGAGCAAAAGGAGTTCACATGGCAAATTGGGTTTTTTTACACTGCAAAGCACCCCAAATTGGCCACATTTAAAGAAAGGACTCATGTTGATTTGGTTCAGTCCAATTGTGTGTCTGGCGGTTCCCCTTCTTTATATAGTGATTCATATGGGAAAAGTTGTGGTGTGTATCATGGTTTACAAGACTGCAGTATATTGTGATGTCTCACTAAATACTATTGTGATGATTTCAGGATGATGAAAAGGGGGAGCTGGACAATATTCAGGTCATGAACAGCAGCACGGAAAACATATTTAAGAATCACACCCGAGCGGATGCTGAGGATTCTGGGAATCATCAGGAAACGGCTGAACCACATGCCATCAGCTTTTGGGGAGCCCTGAAGATTCCGGTAAGCGTTATTTTTTTATTTTTTGCATAGACCTCACTACTACACTACTACACAAGTTCTAGGATCTCTTCGAATATGTGGAAGAAAAAGCCAAAAAGGCTTTTTCTCTTTTACTATAAGAAAGCAAGGGCTGCATTAATTGGATGCAGAAGAGGCAGTTGTGACCAGGCCTGTGACAGCACGGGAGCCCATGCAAGTGCTCTCCTCTGCCCCTTGGAAGTGGGGGGTAACGGAGTATGGCTGGGAAGCAATGCTCCTTTATTCTCCAAGTCCTGTATTCAGCTCATCTAAGTGACATCAGTGTCTCATGTGATCTGGATGAGCCACTTAGGGGGCGGAGAGTGGAAACTGAGAGAGCGGTCGCCATCGCAGGGCCATTTAGAGGTAAGCATGGGAACCTGGTACCCTCTGCAACCCCCTGATGTAAGGTCTGCAGGAAATTTCACAAAAGTGCACTTTTTCTTTAAAGTGGACCAAAACCCAGGATTTTTATTACCCTGATTGGGGATGCCCCGCTGTGTGAAACCCCCCAGGCCGCGTGTCCTACGGCACATGCACAGCCTTTTGTCCAGTCAGCCCACTCGGATCCACTCACGTCAGCTTGTCTAAGCCTTCTTCTAACATGAGCAGATCAGAGTGCACTGGCGGCCGCATCCCCTGCTACCGTCTAACAGGGAGCGTGCCTACTCCGGCCATTACAAAATGCCTGGCGCGGGCATGCGCCCTGCTAGAGGGATAGCGGGGATGTGGCCTCTGCTCTCGCGGGGAACGAAGGCGAGTTTATGGCCGAACTGGGGGGTTTCACACAGTGGGGGATTTTGGATTCCCCGGGAGAGAGAATCAATCCGTGGGGTTTGGTCCACTTTAAATCTCTTTAAAGCCTCCTTTGTGTGAAACCCCTTGGAACCGCCACTCTTACCTCACTTCACTCTCCCTTGGTACTTGTAGGCTCTTGCCAAATCATTTCAGCATTTTACCTCTGTCTTCCAAGAATTTCCAGCTCACTTGTAATAATAAAACAATGTGATTTCCACTGACACACCTCAGAAATGTGCTGCCAGCGATGGTTTCCCCATGAGAACTCCGGGGTGAGGGAGCCAGCAATGGTTTCCCCATGAGAGCTCTGGGGTGAGGGAGTCAGCAATGGTTTCCCCATGAGAGCTCTGGGGTGAGGGAGTCAGCAATGGTTTCCCCATGAGAACTCCGGGGTGAGGGAGTCAGCAATGGTTTCCCCATGAGAACTCCGGGGTGAGGGAGTCAGCAATGGTTTCCCCATGAGAACTCCGGGGTGAGGGAGTCAGCAATGGTTTCCCCATGAGAGCTCTGGGGTGAGGGAGTCAGCAATGGTTTCCCCATGAGAACTCCGGGGTGAGGGAGTCAGCAATGGTTTCCCCATGAGAGCTCTGGGGTGAGGGAGCAAGCAATGGTTTCCCCATGAGAGCTCCGGGGTGAGGGAGTCAGCAATGGTTTCCCCATGAGAGCTCTGGGGTGAGGGAGTCGGCAATGGTTTCCCCATGAGAACTCCGGGGTGAGGGAGTCAGCAATGGTTTCCCCATGAGAGCTCTGGGGTGAGGGAGTCACCTCTACCTGTTGCCCAATGGAGAACCAATGTAGCAAGCTGTTGGTGGATGGAGCCTTTAATTCTTCTCTTTGGCTTTTTTCAGGGAGTGGTTGAGTTCTCGCTGTGTCTTCTGTTTGCCAAGCTGGTCAGCTACACCTTCCTGTACTGGCTGCCGCTCTACATCGCCAACGTGGGTAAGCTGACATCAGAGCCACCATCTGGAATCCTTGGGCTCCATACAACAACGTTTGGGGCCCCTATCCTAACCTATATATGATGGCCTGTCCCCTAGTTTAAACTAGGCTTCTATACTGTAAGAAAGAAGGGGCCCAGCCATCAGATTATAGGTTGTGGGTGAGTCCAGACATAACATAGACTATATAGAGTCTGGGCTGCTCTGTAATATATATATATATATATATATATATATATATATATATATATATATATATATTTATATATATTTATTACACTCTAGGACCCAGTTAAACCTAGACGCCCAGTGTGTGTGTGTATATATATATATATATATATATATATATATACTGGGCGTCCAGGTTTAACTGGGTCCCAGAGTGTAAACTAGTGGCCCAGCATTTGCATTATAGGTTATGGAAGGCCCAGACACAATAGATGTACAGAATGTATAGAGTCCACTCTTATATCCTGTAATGTGATGGCTGAGCACCTAGTTTAAATTGGGCCCCAAGGCACACCAGCCTGGGCAGACAGACCTCCTCATTCATCATTAGTGTGGCAGCCAGCAGATTTGGGGTCAGGGCGCCTGTCCAGGGCCCCAGTCTGGAGTCTTGGCTGTCCTGCCCTGATGGCTGCCTGGGCTGACATTGCTGTATTCGGTGGGGGGTTTAATGATGTCCTAATGCAGATAGTACAACACAACAAAGGGTTACTGCACTACACAAGGTATGCTATCTGGCTCATGGAAAAAAATGGAGGCGGCAAAGAATGAAAGACGCAGGGCAATGCGGAAAGGAGTTGGAGACGGGGGGCAATGCGGAAAGGAGTTGAAAACTGGGGGGGGCAATGCGGAAAGGAGTTGGAGACGGGGGGGGGCAATGCGGAAAGGAGTTGGAGACGGGGGGCAATGCGGAAAGGAGTTGGAGACGGGGGGGCAATGCGGAAAGAGGTTGGAGACGGGGGGGCAATGCGGAAAGAGGTTGGAGATGGGGGAGCAATGCGGAAAGGAGTTGGAGACAGGGGGGGGGCAAAGGCGGAATTTAGTTGGAGACGGGGGGCAATGCGGAATTTAGTTGGAGACGGGGTGCAATGCGGAATTTAGTTGGAGACGGGGGGCAATGCGGAATTTAGTTGGAGACGGGGGGCAATGCGGAAGGGAGTTGGAGACGGGGGGGCAATGCTGGAGGGAGTTGGAGACGGGGGGGCAATGCTGGAGGGAGTTGGAGACGGGGGGCAATGCGGAAGGGAGTTGGAGACGGGGGGCAATGCGGAAGGGAGTTGGAGACGGGGGGCAATGCGGAAGGGAGTTGGAGACGGGGGGGCATATGGAATTTAGTTGGAGATGGGGGGCAATGCGGAATTTAGTTGGAGACGGGGGGCAATGCGGAATTTAGTTGGAGACGGGGGGCAATGCGGAAGGGAGTTGGAGACGGGGGGGGCAATGCTGGAGGGAGTTGGAGACGGGGTGCAATGTGGAATGGAGTTGGAGATGGGGGGGCAATGCGGAAGGGAGTTGGAGACGGGGGGCAATGCGGAAGGGAGTTGGAGACGGGGGGCAATGCGGAAGGGAGTTGGAGATGGGGGGCAATGCGGAATTTAGTTGGAGATGGTGGGCAATGCGGAATTTAGTTGGAGACGGGGGGCAATGCGGAATTTAGTTGGAGACGGGGGGCAATGTGGAAGGGAGTTGGAGACGGGGTGCAATGTGGAAGGGAGTTGGAGACGGGGGGCAATGCGGAAGGGAGTTGGAGACGGGGGGCAATGCGGACGGGAGTTGGAGATGGGGGGCAATGCGGAAGGGAGTTGGAGACGGGGGGGGGCAATGCGGAAGGGAGTTGGAGATGGGGGGCAATGCGGAAGGGAGTTGGAGACGGGGGGGCAATGCGGAATTTAGTTGGAGATGGGGGGCAATGCGGAATTTAGTTGGAGACGGGGGGCAATGCGGAATTTAGTTGGAGACGGGGGGCACTGCTGGAGGGAGTTGGAGACGGGGTGCAATGTGGAAGGGAGTTGGAGACGGGGGGCAATGCGGAATTTAGTTGGAGACGGGGGGCAATGCTGGAGGGAGTTGGAGACGGGGTGCAATGTGGAAGGGAGTTGGAGACGGGGGCAATGCGGAAGGGAGTTGGAGACGGGGGGCAATGCGGAAGGGAGTTGGAGACGGGGGGCAATGCGGAAGGGAGTTGGAGACGGGGGGCAATGCGGAAGGGAGTTGGAGACGGGGGGCAATGCGGAAGGGAGTTGGAGACGGGGGAAAACCGGAAAGGAGTTGGAGATGGGGGGGCATACGGAATTTAGTTGGAGATGGGGGGGCAATGCGGAAAGGAGTTGGAGACGGGGGCAATGGGGAAGGGAGTTGGAGAATGGGGGCAATGCGGAAAGGAGTTGGAGACGGGGGGCAATGCGGAATTTAGTTGGAGATGGTGGGCAATGCGGAATTTAGTTGGAGACGGGGGGCAATGCGGAATTTAGTTGGAGACGGGGGGCAATGCGGAAGGGAGTTGGAGACGGGGTGCAATGTGGAAGGGAGTTGGAGACGGGGGGCAATGCGGAAGGGAGTTGGAGACGGGGGGCAATGCGGACGGGAGTTGGAGATGGGGGGCAATGCGGAAGGGAGTTGGAGACGGGGGGGGGGCAATGCGGAAGGGAGTTGGAGATGGGGGGCAATGCGGAAGGGAGTTGGAGACGGGGGGGCAATGCGGAATTTAGTTGGAGATGGGGGGCAATGCGGAATTTAGTTGGAGACGGGGGGCAATGCGGAATTTAGTTGGAGACGGGGGGCACTGCTGGAGGGAGTTGGAGACGGGGTGCAATGTGGAAGGGAGTTGGAGACGGGGGGCAATGCGGAATTTAGTTGGAGACGGGGGGCAATGCTGGAGGGAGTTGGAGACGGGGTGCAATGTGGAAGGGAGTTGGAGACGGGGGGCAATGCGGAAGGGAGTTGGAGACGGGGGGCAATGCGGAAGGGAGTTGGAGACGGGGGGAAATCCGGAAAGGAGTTGGAGATGGGGGGGCATACGGAATTTAGTTGGAGATGGGGGGGCATACGGAATTTAGTTGGAGATGGGGGGGCAATGCGGAAAGGAGTTGGAGACGGGGGCAATGGGGAAGGGAGTTGGAGACTGGGGGCAATGCGGAAAGGAGTTGGAGACTGGGGGCAATGCGGAAAGGAGTTGGAGACTGGGGGCAATGCGGAAAGGAGTTGGAGACGGGGGGGCAATGCGGAAAAGAGTTGGAGAGGGAGAAGCGGGGCAATGCAGGAAGGGAGTGGGAGAGGCGGAGCAATGCAGGAAGGGAGTGGAAGAGGCAATGCAGGAAGGGAGTGGGAGAGGCGGTGCAATGCAGGAAGGGAGTGGGAGAAGCGATGCAATGCAGGAAGGGAGTGGGAGAGGCGGGCCAATGCAGGAAGGGAGTGGAAGAGGCAATGCAGGAAGGGAGTGGGAGAGGCGGGCCAATGCAGGAAGGGAGTGGAAGAGGCAATGCAGGAAGGGAGTGGGAAAGGCGGGGCAATGCAGGAAGGGAGTGGGAGAGGCGGGGCAATGCAGGAAGGGAGTGGGAGAGGCGGGGCAATGCAGGAAGGGAGTGGGAGAGGCGGGGCAATGCAGGAAGGGAGTGGGAGAGGCGGAGCAATGCAGGAAGGGAGTGGGAGAAGCGGGGCAATGCAGGAAGGGAGTGGGAGAAGCGGGGCAATGCAGGAAGGGAGTGGGAGAAGCGGGGCAATGCAGGAAGGGAGTGGGAGAAGCGGGGCAATGCAGGAAGGGAGTGGGAGAAGCGGGGCAATGCAGGAAGGGAGTGGGAGAAGCGGGGCAATGCAGGAAGGGAGTGGGAGAGGCGGGGCAATGCAGGACGGGAGTGGGAGAAGCGGGGCAATGCAGGAAGGGAGCGGGAGGCGGAGGGGCAATGCGGAAAAGGGGAGTTTGGGGAGGGGGAATGGGGGGGAAAGGGAAAGGAATAGAGATGAAAGTGAGTGTTTAGCGATGCATGAGGTGTTTATATGGGGGGGCAGAGATCAAATGTCTGGTTGTGGTCCTCCAGCGCCCCCTTACAGAGATTTTGGGATGGCGCCCCATGCGCTTGCAAAGGTCACAACCCCCCATAGGGCCGGCTGTGATTGCTGCATGGACGGGACACATGCGTGAATAAGCAAACTTGGGATCTGAGCTGTTATGTAACAATCTGTCAGGTTAACATTCCGGGCTGTGGCAGACAATCCTGTGTGTGTGTGTGTATGGGAGCAGTGTGGGAACACGCAGGAGGGGCGTAATCCGGACCTTCATCTGTTTGCACAGTCACGCTCGTCTGCTTTCTTGGCAATGCTGCTTGATAAGATGATCAAAAATTATCTAGTTCCTTGATAGCGGGAGGCTGTGTGGGTAAAATAAGCAGATGTTTGTATATGGAACGTATGACATGGAAGAGGCAGGGAATGTGGTGGGGGGGGTAAAGGAGGAAGAAGCAAGGGATGGTGGAGGGGTAAAGGAGAAAGGTAGGGAATGTGGTTGGGGGGGTAAAGGGGGACACTATTATTTATGTTTGCTTGCTAGTGCGGTGGGCACATATATTTGGACCATCTAACAGAGAGCATGCCATTCAAAAAATGCCTGTCGTGGGCACGCACCTTGCTAGAGGGATAGCTGGGATGCGGCTACGGCTCATGCATGCGCCGCTGGACTGGAAAAAAGGTGAGTTTATGGGCGGCCTGGGGGGTTTCAAACAGTGGGGCATCCCGAATTCTGTTCCAATCAGTGCAGCCTTGTTGTGATCAATGGGTTTTGGGTTGCAGTTTGGGCACATGGTCTCTCCATGGCTGTGTGAGGGAAGGGTGGTGCTGTCTTGTGTGTGGCTTTACACCTTCTTTTATATTGTTCTTATGTTTTATATCCTCTTTGCAGCTCATTTTGATGCGAAAAAAGCCGGAGACATGTCCACTTTGTTTGATGCTGGCGGCATTCTAGGTAAGACTTTGACCATGAACGTTCTCTATCGCTGTTTGGCTATTTTGGCTCTGCTTGAGGATCTGAATCCTGGGCACAGGAAAAAATAGGAACAAGTGCGCTTTGTGGTATTTTAGGGAATGAAATAAATTGGATTAATCGTTAATGATGGGAGTCCAAATTAACAAATTACTTAATTGTCCCACAGGATTAAATAACCAACTTCAAACAGTTTGATACAAAATAATTCATCCAATTTATTTAATTCCCTAAAAAAAAACACAAAGCGCACTTGTTCTATTTTTTCCTGCGCCCAGGATCCGAATCCTCAAGCAGAGCCAAAATAGCGAAACAGCATACCCACAATCAGGGAGTATTGGTCAGCTCCCAACGGGTGCAGCTAAAAACATTTTTTCCCAGCGCTGATATACACAACATTCTATTATTGTAATGGTGAATCCAGCAATTCACCCAGTATAGCTCCAAACTATCGCACCTCCTCCAAGGTAATCAATAAATCAACTAAATATACATCATGAATTCATAAATTATTTATTAATAATTACCCACAAGAATTACATAACAGACAATTAAAAAACATATAAAACTAGACCGTACATTCCCAAGGGCATCCCAATTTTACCCAACCCAATCCTATAAATAGGATATTTCAGTGTTCATATAATAAACAATCCATAAAGTGCATAAGTGCTAATCTGTGCAAGTATAACATTAATGGTACAAAATGTGGCAAGATGTGGCCTTGATAAAGTGGCCTGTGAGCGGGGGGCCATGAAACGCGTTGGGGGATCGTTACTTGACCTGGGCATTCCGGGGGGGAACACTTCAGAGTTATACACTCAGGTGATGTGTGTGTTTTCTAATTGGTTTGTTGTATTTGACATTTTTGAGTCTGTTTTCTTTCTTTTTCTTGCCACATTTTGTACCATTAATGTTATACTTGCACAGATTAGCACTTATGCACTTTATGGATTGTTTATTATATGAACACTGAAATATCCTATTTATAGGATTGGGTTGGGTAAAATTGGGATGCCCTTGGAAATGTACGGTCTAGTTTTATATGTTTTTTTAATTGTCTGTTATGTAATTCTTGTGGGTAATTATTAATAAATAATTTATGAATTCATGATGTATATTTAGTTGATTTATTGATTACCGTGGAGGAGGTGCGATGGTTTGGAGCTATACTAGGTGAATTGCTGGATTCACCATTACAATATTAGAATTCTAATTTTAGACAGAGATAGTCTCCCACCACTGCACGGCCACAGGTATTAAATTAAAATTTAATTTGATCTTATATTGTGGTGCGGAATTTGTATATATACTTCAGTTCGATATACACAACATTAATACCCAATTCTCTATCGTTGGTCAGTGCGCACATGGGGAGGTTTTGCGGTTTTGTTCCTTTCCCCGGGATGCCCCGCTGTGTAAACCCCCCAGATCGCTCAGTAAAACTTACCTTTCCTTGGGCTTACAGCACATGTGTGGGCTCTTGTCCAATCAGAGCCGTTTGCTGTGCATATTTAATGTCTGGCAAATGGCTTTGATGCTGCAGGGACGGCAATATGGCAAAAGGGCCACATACCCAGCATCTGGGCGCTCCCGGCCACAGCCGATCTGAATGGATAGCCCAGCCCGAAGATGCTGAGAATGTAGCAGTGGCGGGTGAAATGGTCTTTATTGTTCAAGTTCATCTAACTAGAAGGCTGTGGGTGCACGGCATAGAGCCTATAATAGGCCAAATTGGGCTGCTCCAGGGACATGAACCAAAACCCGGGGTGGTCCCAGTCTCGGGTTTTGGTCTTCCCATATCTCCACACCTGATTGGTTGTTTATATGTATGGTGATTGATGACTTCATTTTGTGCTCCAGGTGGGATCCTGGCGGGAGCGGTCTCCGACTTCACGGGTGGCCGGGCGATCACGTGTGCCGTCATGCTGATTTTAACTGCCCCAATGGTGAGTGAATGGGTTCTATGTTTATTTTTGGACATATGCTTGTGCACACATAGGAGTTTTTCTTCTGCGTTTGACCCAGTAGTGTAGTGTGTGTACAAGTGGCCAGAGCGGTGGGCTGCCCTAGCAGCAATGCCCGGGAGCTCTTGGGGGCTATGTGCCTTAAAGTGGACCAAAACCCAGGATTTTGATTATCCTGGGTTTTTGTCTTTTCCCCTGGGGCACCCCGATCGGGGATGCCCTGTTGCGTGAAACCCCCCAGATCGCCAAAGGTAACTCGCCTCTTCCCGGTCCTACGGCGCATGCGCGGTCGCTTGTCCAATCAGCAAGCTTGGAGCTACTGCCCGTAGATGAAGGCTTAGACGACGTGACATCAGTGACTCCGAACGTGCTGACGGCCGCATCCCCCGCTACCCTATAACAGGGAGCATGCCCGTGCCGCTCATTCACAAATGCTTGGCGCGAGCATGCGACCTGCTGTAGGGTAGCGGGGATAGTGGCGGCATGGCCCAAAGGGACACCCTTTCCAAATAGTTCTCTATTTAGGGTACAGGAACTGGCTGCGCTCCCATGCATCCTCCAATAGCAGCCAAGCTTCATTGGAGTGTGCAGCTTATTCCTGTCCCTATCATATGCCTGATACTGGATTCCTAGGGATCTTTAACTGAAGCCCCTCCAGTTTTTAATCCTCAGGAAGCCAAAATCCCGCATCCCAATCTGGAAACCATAGAGCTGATTGATAAAAGGGACCTAAAATCATTTTTGCCTGGCGGTCCCCTTTCGTTTCCTCTTCTATACAGATCCCATTCATAATCCTATACAACGGATATATATAGCGCCATCATATGCTACCTAACTCTGTCTCTCCTTTTCTTCTAGTTGTTCATTTACAATCACTTTGGCCAGTCTGGACTTCCTGCTACAATTGGTGAGTAGCTCTCCTCTGCTTTATGTTGTCTGTCTGTAGTGAGAAGTCAGGGCAACTGGACTTGCTTTCTATTCTCCATTAAACATGACCTGTACAGAAACATTCTGTAAGGTGGTCAGGCAGCCACTTTGAAGTGGCCCAATACAGCGCTAGATTATATACATACATATATATATATTTCTATATATTAGTTTTGGTGTGTCTACCATTCCTGCGGCACATGCCTGGGCTACGGTGGCATCTCTATCATTTCTCATGCACCAGGCCTATTTGACTGGCTGGCAGGGGCGCACATACATGGAGGAGAGCCTATGGAAATGGAGAAAAGGTAAGCAGATCCAATGATCCAGGGGGTGTAACACAGTAGGGCATCCCAAATCAGGAAGGGACCAAAACCCAGGATGTACAATTTTTTTGTCAACTGTAAAGAGAAATATCCCTTAAAGCGGAAGTAAGCCCGTGATTTAGACCATTCCAGGCTTTATTTGGGATGCCCTGTTGTGTAACCCCCCGCCCAGTAAAACTCACCTCTTCCCAGTCCTTCTGCACATGCACTGGCTCTCATCCAGTCCGAGCCGTTTGCCGTGCTTATGTAATGTTCAGCAAACTCCTGTTTGTGGCATATCCCCAGCAGCAGGCATGCAGCCCAAAGATGCTGGGGATGCGGCCACACGATGGAGCCAGGAAGTAGGTAAGTTGTGTGGCGCCATAGAGGGGGGCTCACACAGCAGGGCACCCACTGATTTGGGATGCCCCAGGGGAAGGCTAACGGCCTGTCATATAAATACTGGTTGTGCTGGATTTTGTTCCACTTTACGCATTTGGGTGACCCCACTGAAATCTCCCAGATCGACGCGTAATCTCACCTCACCTGCAATCACGCGGCTGCGCTGCACCGCGATTTGGGATCCCCTGCTATGTAAAATCCCCTTAAACGCTGTGCGAACTCTTTTCTGGTGATCTGGGGGATTTCACACAGCAGGGCATCACAAATCAGGATGCCTTGCTGGACATGACCAAAACCACTGATTTTGTAAAATTATTTGGTAGTGTCCCTCTTTAAAGCAGACCAAAACCCTTTCTCCCCTCCCCCACCAGAGTACCTGGTGCCATGCTACTAGCACGGTGGCACGTTTTTTTTCAGCAACTTTAAAATCGAAATTTGCGTAGAGATGGGACAAGCCCGCTGGCTGCATCCCCGGCCTCCCTCTAGTCTGAGGCGCGTTCCTGCCCCCAGCCAGAGCGAACCTCTCAGCCCAGAGATGCTGGGTATGCAGGCCATGAATGCGCAGTGTGAGCCCTGGAAAAGGTGATCCCAGGAGGTTTCACCCCAAAATCGGGATGCTCCGGGGGTAGGCACGCGGCTGGCCCTGGAGTCTTAACCCCAGCAGGTTTTTGTCCGCTTTTAAAGTGGACCAAAACCCACAGAGATTGGCCCAAGCATCTATAAGCTTCCCTGACCGATTGATTACCTCCTCCTGGGGCATCCAAAATCAGGATGCCCTGCTGTGTGAGATCACCCCAGGTCGCCCATAAACTCGCCTTCTTTCCCGGGCCAACAGTGCATGCGCGAGCAACGGCTGCACCCTCGCTATCCTTCTAGCAGGGCACGTGCCCGCCAGGCTGGCTGGTGCGGACACACTCCTTGTTACAGAGTAGCGGGGGATGCGGCCGCCAGCGCGCATGTGCTGTTGGACAAGGAATCTTATAGATTGGACAGTGGGTTAACACTCCGCGCTGATTGCACGAGAGGCCACGCATGCGCAGTAAGCCCGGGAAGAGGTGAGTTTGTTTGGGCGACCTGGGGAGTAAGGACCAAAACTCAGAATAGTCAAAATCCTGGGTTTTGGTCCACTTTAAGTAACGTTGCATCTGTAAAACAAATGCCCATAGAATGCATTTACCTGAAATGACCATTAGATGGCAGCAGAATACAATGAATCAACAATATCACACTATAAAACACCATTTTTAAAGGGCCATTCCAGTCAGATGGGCCTTTTTGAAAGTTCACCCACCCTGCCACCCTTGCCTAGCACCGGGGTAGTTACATTAAAAAAAGACACTTACTTCGACCTAAATTCCTGTGCCGATGATCACCGATTCCAGTGCTGGGCCCTGCTATCTTTCCTCCTGCCGCCCAGAGCATTTTCCCTGCTGTATGCGCGGTCCCGCCTGCCCACAACTTGCATTGGCGGAGAACACGCTCTGTGCGCATTATGATCAGCCGGAGGAAAGATGGCGTGGCCCATTGCTGGAATCGATAGATTATCGCGCTGGATTTCGGCCGAGGTAAGCTTTTTTTTTTTTCTTATACTTAACCATCATGCCCTGCTGGGGGAGGGGCTTTTAAAAAGGTCCATCTAGCTTTAATAGCCCTTTAAGTCTCGTGAACTGGACCTGATGCTAAAGCCCGATTTGGGCATTTAAAATAATAACCTGATCATCTCCTAAAACTCGTCCTAACCCCCCGCCGTCCGGCTATAGCTGCTACAGCGCTGACCGGCTGACCAAGCACTCGGGCACAGTTAGGGCAGTTTCTTAGAGTGCAGTGTTTTTTATTAGAAATTCTTATCACCGGGCACTGGACAGAATGCCGCCATGGGCCGCAATGCAAGTTTTTATCTCTTTATAGCAATGCTGCATCTGTACAGAATTAAAGTGGACCCATACTGGAACTGGCATCTTTAGGATGATAGGTCCGGTTAAATATCCACCCCCTGGGGCATCCCAAATGCAGCGGCATACCCAGCATCCCTCTGACTGATGCACCAGGCCTATTTCACTGGCTGGCATGGGCACACACTGGGTTGCTCGCTCTCTTTCAGTGCTCTGTGACAGTCTCTGTTTTCATATGTACAGAATACATTGCTGAGAGCCCGTGAGAGAGGAGAAAAGGTAAGCAGATCTAGCAAACAGGGGTTTTCACACCAAAACCTAGGATATGCAAAAAAAGAGTAAAATCCCAGAGGCATTCTGATTTGGGATGCCCCACGGTTGTGCCACATCCTAATTTGGGATGCCCCTCTGTGTGAAATCCCTGGACCGCTGTGTAAACTCACCTCAATTAAACACAGCAGGGCATCACAAATAGGGATGACGCACAACCCTGGGCGAGGTAAGTATTCAAAGATCACAAGGGGGATTTCACACAGTGGGGCATCCCAAATGCCTCGCTGGACAGGAACAAAACCAATGCTTTTGAATGGCTGGCCATGGCATCTGTCGCATGCCTCTACGTTTTTCCACAGCTGTGCCCGCTCTGACTGAATGGCTGTGCAGCCTCGCACAACTCTAATGTAATTTAGTAATGCATTAATAAAGTAGTAGTGCATTACTAAGTTACAATAGAGTTGTTCCCTGTGATCTGATTGGATTTTCAGATCTGGTAATTGCACCCGTATTCATATTGATTCTTCTTCATTGGTTTAGGTGTGCCATATCCACTAATTCTAATAGTCTTGTTTCTGTGCAGCATCGCACAGCCATAGAGGGTGTCGCTGCCAATCACAAGGGCTGCTTAGCTCTCATTCAGCTAGTTGAGCTATATATATATATATATATATATATATATATATATATATATATATATATATAGAGAGAGAGAGAGAGCAGATGCGCACCTGTGTTGTAGGATTGGCTGGCCCAACTGTGATGCTCCAAGGGTATGGACCCAAACGTGCAATGCTTAAAATCCTGAATTTTGATCCACTTTAAACAAGCTAAACTGCTAATGTGACTAAAGTTGAAGAGACCGCACAGGCCTGGACCCCACGGGACAGAGTTGCCGGTGGAGGCGATCTATGTAGATCAGATGATTGGTTTCACACAGACGAGCATCCCCATTTGGGATGTCTCAAGGGTATGGACCAAAACCCATGATGATGATGAAAATCTTGGGTTTTGGTCCACATTAAACAGACTAAACTGGTAATGTGACTAAAACTAAAGAGACAGCACAGGTCTGGACCCCTTAAATGGATTATGCTGATTGGAGTATGGAGCTATTCTCACCACAGGCAGTAATATCCTTGGCGCGTGTCTCCCTTCAAATCCTTTGCTTGATGAACTACACTGTGCGTGTGTGTGTGTGTGTGCCAAAATAAATTCTGTGAAAATGCCAGTATATTGGCTTGTGAAATGTTCTACAGAAACCGCAAATACAATTGGTTGGACTTGTGACTACATCCACCCTGACCTGGTTAAAAAAGAACAGTTGTGGCCAGCGGTGGACTGGCCATAGGGAGACTTGGGCCGCACGGCTTTGGGGCCAGTTGGGCTGCTGATTTTAACACCCACATTCAATATCTGCCCCCTTAGTGTCCCTCTCTGCTCCCTGTACCCAACCCAGAAGACAAGAAAGGGGGACTTGCACTATACCCTATACATTGTAAAGGTGCCACTCCCAAAGCTACGTAGGCTCAAGTCAGAAACAAAAAATATAGGGAGGCACTCTCAACTCGAAAAAAATACAAAATTGTATTTGATATTAACACATGAATAATCACTACATATAATCCCTAAACATGTTAAAAACACTTAAAAAACATAAATCAAACAATAACAAACAAGACAGACTGACATAGATAGGTGTGTAGGCGATGGGAAGAGTAATATATATATATATATATATATATATATATATATATATATATATATATATATATATATTATATTCATTGTTATATTACTTCATTGTTAAAGAAGAAATCAAACAATGCAAATTACCATGTGTAAATCCTGACTATGATCCGGATCCTATCCTATAAAGTGCAAGTGCCAACCAATCAATCAAATAAATAAGCTAGAATTTATAGTCAGAAATGTAATCTAACATAATTCCTTACCACCTCAATCTAACCATTACTACAACTCAAAACAAAACAAAAATGTCATCACATAATTAACCCAGATTGATCGCTCAATAATATCCTCTAATATAGATCACAATATAAAACCCAAAATACGATAGAACCCAACAATATTCTATAATATGAATCACAATCTAAGTCACAAAATGAAACCAGAATATAGTAGATATAACATCTGGCAAATCTCCCCACCGCCTGTACCCAACCCCACTGTACCCAACCCCACGAACCCCAGCACCCAATGCTTTAGCCCCGGAATCATGGTTGGGGAGGCCACAGCTGGGATGTCTTGGGCCGGCCAGGGGCTGGTAAAATCCATTGCTGATTTTTGACCCCAGTCCGCCACTGATTGCGGCCATATTGTTGTCTAGTCTACCTTCCTCTCTACCCCTCTTCTTACCACTGTCCTCTCCTGCCCTCTCTGCAGCCATGCTGGTTATCTGCGGGGTGCTGGTGAACGGGCCCTACTCACTCATCACAACGGCTGTATCGGCTGATCTGGTAAGGAAATCCCTCTACAACCTGGATGATGATGTGGTATATAAGAGCCTGGTTGGCTGACAGTGATGCTGCCCCCTGCCTCTAAACTACTCCAATGTCTTTTGCAGGGCACACACGAGTCTCTACAGGGAAATGCTAAGGCATTGTCCACAGTGACTGCGATCATCGATGGATCCGGATCTATAGGTAATTGTGGTGATCATCTCTGCAACGAGTCTGCTTCTACTTCTGATGATTAGTATTTTAAGACATAATATGAAATATAAAATTATATAGATTATAATAGATTTATACTTTGTTTGCCTCAGTTTATGACCTAAGTCCAGAAGCCAACAGCTGCTGGAAGACCGTAGAGCAGGGGGCACAATCTTCTTCCTTCTTCTTCTTCTCCTTCTTCCTTCTTCTTCCTTCTTATTCTTCTTCTTCTTCCTTCTTCTTCCTTCTTCTTTCTTCTTCTTCTTTCTTCTTCTTCGGGCCATTTTGCCTTCTTGTTATACTTCCGGGGGAGGCAATAAAACACAAGTGGTTTACTGCATTTTATATACACAATGGATAGTCTTCAGAATCTCTTTATCACAACTGCATGATGGAGAGATCACCCACACGTCGCAGAAAGCTGTAAATCAGCTGTGAGCCGATTACATTGTAATAGCATGCATGTGGCTGCTAAATGATGGAAGTTATCAGGCCTTTGTTACATGGTAAACATCAGCCATACACCCATCTATTATAATGTAACACAGCAAGGAGCTAGACAGCTTTTTGCCCTGCTTGTTACATTGTACAACGCTAATGAGGGGGGGGGCTGAGGCAAACAGAGGTGTGGCAGGAAGGGGTGGGGTGGTGGGAAGAGTCTAGCAGAGACAGGCAAAGGTGGGTCCAACATATTTATTAAATAATCCCCCCCCTCCTTTTCACCACCCAACCCCGCCTAATAAATAAAGATTCTCTTAACCCAGACTAATCAATAAACACTTTCCCCCTCCTCCATGCCCGGCCCTGAGTGCTAAAGGAAAAATAAAATACTCTTAGACACACACCGGCTCCCAGAAGGTGAGACAGCCCCCCTCTTAAAGCGGAACATTGGGGGAGGTTTTAACCTCGCCGAACTGTTCCCCCCCCCCCCCCCTCTAGTTTTGCTTTTGGGGAATTTTTACTCACCTCGCCGGGGCACCCATCTTCTGGGTCTCTCTGATTCCAGGCGACCTCCCGACAGGCAGCGCTACCTCCCTTGCATCCCATCAGGCACTGTGCACGGCTCCTGATCTCGCGCCTGTGCTGTGCCCATGAATGGGATGCAAGGGAGACGTCCGAAATCCTTTGAGACTTCGCTGAGCGGTACAGGACTTTAAAGAGGGACATTGGACCTAAAGCTTTTGCTCTTCAAACTCTTCCAATTTATCTTGCAGGACACACACAAGTCTCTACAGGGAAATGTCCACAGTGGCCACTTGTTATATTGTACAGTGCGAGAAAGTGGCAGCAGCGCAAGTTTCATTATAATGAGCACTGCTTCCTCTGTGTATATAATCAAAAGGCACATGAAAGGTTGAGGCAAGCAAAGGTGGGATGGGAATAGGTAAGCAGAGGTAGGGCATGAAGGGGAAGTAAGCAGAGGTGGGGCAGGGAGGGCACATGGAGGGTTGCGGCAGGAAGAGGTGAGGCAAGCAGAGGTGAGTCAGGAAAGGGTTAAGAGTTGAGCAGAGGTGGAGTGGGAAAAGGTAAGCAGAAGCAGACAAATGACCCCAACCTATATAATAAATACCCCCCCCCCCCCCAAATCCAGCCTAATAAATACAAATTCTTCTACCCCAGGCTAATAAATAAATAAATCCCTGCCTTCATGCCCATCCCAGAGGAGTAAAGGGGGAAAGAAAACTCCTTCCAACACATAGGGGTCGATTCAGAGCCAGATGAGAATTCTCAGTTTTTTTTTTTTTTTTTAAGGAGCAAAAACTGCCAATGACTTTCATTGTCTATCTTGGGCTGATTCAGAGCCAGGTGAATATTTACATCCGGTAGACAATGAAAGCCAATGACAGTGTTCTCTCCTAAAAAAAAAAAAAAAAAAAAAAAAAAAAAGAGTGAGAATTTTCACCCTGCTCTGAATCGACCCCCATATCGGAAGGTGAGGGAATTCTGTCTGCACCCCCAGCTTTCTGTCTATTAAGCCCTGGGTGGAGGTCACGCTGGCAGGTTCTACCTTAGTGGACCACTATAAAGCATAGAGTATCATAATGAAGAAGCTGTCCTCTTACCCCGCTGCCTCCAGGATGAATATACGGTTCTTCTTGCAGCTGGATGGGGATTTTTTTAAATAGCACGGTGTTCTGAGGGGGATCCAGACCCATCAGAACCCCCTATGGATTGCCAGCTGTTGGGTTGTTCACCCCTGTTGTAGAGGCTTCTACTCTGCGTTTGGTGGATCGTAACTGGTCCGGCCTGCGCTGACTATGTTAGACAGGCAACACTTCTGGGACCCTACAAGGTGGCGTGATGTCCGAGTTCCAGGCTGATGCACGTGTGTAATGTCTCCCATAGGTGCTGCTCTAGGCCCAACACTGGCCTCCGTCCTCGCTGCCAAGGGATGGAACTACGTCTTCTACATGCTGATCGCTGCTGATCTCTGTGCATTCTTGGTAAGATTTCTGCTTTTTTAAATTGAATACCATGTATGTTAGACAAATGTTTTTGTTTTTTTTTAGGTTGCCTGTTATAGACCAATTTCATGGGTGTTCATGATCTCCACATAGCTGTCTCTATAGCTCTGCTGCTGCACTAATTACTTCACCAGTGCGTCTGTGTGGAGATCCACAAAACATGGCCGCCTTGTTGGGGAGGAGGGTTGGGGACCCCTGCTTTAAAACAGACCAGAACACCTCTTTTCGTCTAATATCCCCCATGTCCCTCACCCCACAGGCAGTGCCAGATTGCATCATGACCCAGCGTCTGGGATTCAAACATGCCCAAATATTGCTCAACTGGGTCCTCTTTAAAGAAGACCATCGAGGAAGGTAAAACCTCCCTCAAACCTCACCGATCTGCTGCCCCTCCCCCTCCGGACTTACTTTTAGGCACTATTTACTCACCTCACCATCTTCTGGGCCCCTTGGATTCCGGGCGACCTTACAATGGGCGAATGCCATCACGGCCCTCAATCTTGCACCTGCCCATTAATGAGAGGCAATGGAGCCGCCCGAAATCACGCAAAACTTCGCTGAGCGGCTTGGGACTTTGCTGAGCACAGCTATAGCCATGCTGTCACTTTCAGACGGCTAAGCAGGTGGCAGGGGCGAGGATCAGGCCCTGAAGCAGCTGGATGTCGCCGCAGCAGAAAGTGGTGACATCCAAAGGGTAAGTAGGGACCAATGGGGAGAAATCGGACCCTTTTTATTTTTGGTTCGATGTTCTTCTATAAAGTGGACCAACACCCAGGATTTTGACTATCCTGGGTTTTGGTCCACTTCGGCGGCTGTGTGAAACACCCCCAGAAACCCCGAAATCTCACCTCTCCTCGCTCCCACCTGACCGCCACTGCCAATCCCTGCCGACGGACAAGCGGGAGGCAGCGACGGACAAGAGAGCGTGCCTGCCGCCACCTCCCGCGCGTCACTCTTACAGGGCGCGCGCCCGCGCCGGCCATTCACAAACGGCCGGCGCGGGTGCGCATCCTGCTAGAGGGACGCACGGGAGGCGGCGGCGGGCGCTGCTGGATTGTGGATAAGGTAGGGATTTAGGGGTTTCTGGGGGGTTTCATACAGGGGTTTCTGGGGGTGCCCCGCAGTCAGGGGTCTGATCGGTCCGGGAATCTTATAGATTCCCGGGCCGATCATGGGAGGGTGTTGGTCCACTTTAATTCTGTATGAAATGCCAGTCCCCAGGGCTGCGATTTGATGGCGTAGGACTAGATCGCCCAGTAATAGAACACCAAAAACAGGGTTTACAATACGTCAGGGTAAATGAAAAAGGGTATTTTTCTACTAGAGGAAGCAATCTGGGGGGCTCCGTGGGGATGCTATCGGCTGGTCAGGGGTCATTTAAATCTCAGGCTGGCCCCAGATCGCCTTTGTGTGTATATAATAAATAAATAAATATATATATATATTATGTGTGTATATGTATGGCTTGCTGACTGCTGCTTATTTCTTCTAGTTACTGTCACGCCTGGTGTACAAGGAAATCCGGAGTATCTGCTCGTGTTTCAGAAGGGCGAGAGGGTAAGACGTCTACTTGCGCATTTCCTCCAGCAGTGTGCAATATACATGTAATAGCCTTCCACTGGGATTTGTGGGCACATTGAAAGGGCTCCTTTCTATCATCTTGGGGCAACCCAAAGCATGCTAGTTGGCAAGGGCTACTTATGCACACTCTGTGGGGGGGAAACCCTCTTTCTCCCAGTCTGTTGCTCAGAAACACAACATATTGTGTGCCAACATCTTTGCACACTTCCACCAATTTCTACAGAGGGGACATGGCAAGGCATTGCCCTATCGTGGGACCTGATCTCGGAACTGGAACAGTTTCTTAGCACCAGACCAGGAGGAAGCCTGTGTGGCAGAAAAGGTAAGTATTTTTCTTTTTTTATTTTAGACTTTACAGCCCTTTTTTCTGGAAGGGACTAGAATATTGCACATTTACAGGAGAGGTTTTCTGAGCTGTTACTGCCTGTCCTGAGCTAGCCTGTGGGAGTATGGTGGGGGTTTTTTTCTGCACAAAGCAATGCATGCAGGGTAAACATATTTGCAGGCTTTAGAAGAATTGCAGTAACAATAAGCCATTAAACCGGACCAACAGCCTGGCACAGTTGGAAAAGAAAGTTAGCGGCCATTGGAGCTTCCTCTCCCAGTATGCTGCTGCCTGGATTCAACTGAAAATGCACAGTAACAGGAAGCCCAGAAGCACTTCCTGTTTGCAGGTGGCCTGCAGATGCATGAGCCGCCATTTTGTTTCTAAAACTCACTACAGCAGGAGTTAGAAAAAGGTAAATGAATTTTTTTGTGCAGCAATCTCTATTGCCCTGGGAAGGGGTGTATATGAGCACTGTTTGTTGTGTTGGTCTGGATTAGGTCATTTTTGACTGTAATATGGCACAGTCTAGCCCAGGGAACAGGCAGAGATAGTTCAGCAATCCTCTCTAGTAAATTCTTAGGTATATTCTGCTTAGGTACTACTGGAAAGTATCATTTTATATTTGATCATCCTACAGCTGGCCTTTTATATCTACAGTAGCATATTTTATGTTATGACCGTTTAGGCTTTTATGCAGATGATAGTAATAAATGTGCTGTCCCTGTGTTTTTATAGCAATAGTATGACATTAAAGCACAATATTGGATCTCAGCAATAGTTAGTGGTACACTGTAAGTATATCCTCTTCCGGGAGCTTCTGCCTCCACAATCATGAGCTCGTTGCCACCTCTCGAGAGTCTGAACTCAGATGCAAAGCTTCCTCCCAGTCAGTGTGGTCGGTCTGTGATACCGGACTGAGTGTCCGAGGTCCTCAAATCCTGAAAAACAACTTTTAACTTGGTTTCAAAAATTTTCAATAGACGTAACCAACTATGGCTAACAATGCTCTAAAAACTGTGTCCCTATTTTACTTACTGTCCCTGTGTTTTACCTATGAGTGTGCTGAGAGTTGCCTTTAGAATGGGTCTGGCTGTGTTTTCCTTTTCCACCAGCAGAGGGCAACCATAGTAAACCATATTCATATAATAGGATGCAAGTTCTTGAATCTAAGGCAAAGGAAAAGAGGCTCTTTCTTAAAACAGAAAGTATTTGCACAGTACCCAACACAGGAAAAAATAGCATTACCCATCAATCCTTGTAGCAGGCGGAGCTATGCAAATCATCTCTTTATGTCTCTGAACAATCCGAGAAACACTAAGGGTGCAATTCCAAGGATTAGCTTTAAATTTACACAGCCAAACACATGCAACTAGCGGACACGTGTTTCAAACTTTAGGCTCTCATCAGCTTTAGGGCGGATGTTTTTGGCTGTATGGGGAGTGATCCACTATGTGGAGAGACCCATGTTAGGCTTAAAGGGGATCAAAACCCAGGATTTTGACTATCCATGCCCTGCTGTGTGAAACCCCTCAGGTCCCGGTCCTACGGTGCATGCATGGCCACTCGTCCAGCCAGCGCGTTCGTAGTCACAGACGTTGCGCCGTCTAAGGCTAGCGGCTCCGAGTGCGCTGGCGGACGCTTCCCTCCAACAGGAAGCGCACCCGTGCCGGCCATTCACAAATGCCTGGTGCGGGCATGCGTCCTGCTAGAGGGATAGTGTGGATGTGGCCACGGTTCACACATGCACCGTTGGACTGGGACGCAAGGTGTACAGAGCGACCTGAGGGGGGTTTCACACAGCGGGGCATCCCCCACCTTGGATGCCCCAGCGGGAGGTAATTGATCGGCCCGGGAATCGTTGGGGCTGGGTTTTGGTCCACTGTAATATAGGGGGCCAAAGAGACCATAAATCCTTGGCATTGCACCGTTAAAGTTCTCGGAAAATAAATGGTAGGAAACAAATAGAGAACAAAAGCATAGAATGAATGACAGAAACAAAGAAAGAATAACAGAAATGACAGAAATATAAAAACAGGAAATGGAGAGATGGAATGGGAGAAAAAACAGATGGAAAGAAAGAATAGAAGGAATGACAGAAAGGAAAGGTGGAATAAAAGACAGAAGAAAAAAAATTAAAGGAAAGAAAAAAAGGAAAGGAATGGCAGAACGAGCAGATAAAGAAAGCAAAAAGAGATGGGAAGAAAGAAAAGCATAGAAAGAAAGAACGAAAGAAAAGGACTGACAGGCTCTCACAATGGCCAACTTGCCCCGGCTGACAGTCCTTAGTCCTAGTTACTCTACAGCCCTGCGCAGCGGCATACCATGCAAATGCCAGGGGCCCCCCACCTACCAGGGGCCCCCCAGAGGCAGGGCCAGCACAACAACTTTTTGATTAAATAAATAAATAATGGCACTCGGTGTGTGGGCTGCACAGGGACATAGAATCAAAAGAGGGACAGTTGGGAGGTATGAATGTGATGGCTGGGCCCCTTGTTTTAAGTTTTCAATATGGTCTGAATATCGAGGTAAGCCTGGTTTCAGAGTTCAGATGCCCAGTTTAAGCTCGGGGCCAAGCCATCACATATAGGTTATAAGGGGGGCCCAGATGTTGTAGTATGGGGATCATACACTCCAGAAGGCGGCCCTGGGGGTAATTATATGTTGTTCCTGGTGTATGTTTGGCATGATTGTTTGGACCTGCTCCTCCCGACCACAGTGTGGTTAAAATAGGGACACAGATGGCATTAATTTTCTCATATGACACAACTAACCTGTAACAAGTGTTGCATCTGTACAGACACCTCTGCTTGCGCTCTGCTTTATGTTGCTTTTGATGATCTTATAATTTAGGAGGTTCTTATTTACATAAAGTATAAAATAAACCTCAAGAAGCTTTAGATCAGTTAAAGCAGACTTACAGCCAAAATCCTAAAGTAGACTAAAATAGAAATGAGACTTTAAAATGGACCAAATCTTTTGAACCTGGACCCCAGGGCTGGATGGAAGTGCCTTTAAGGGGCATCCTGATTTGTCAAACCCTGGCAATTTCCTATTTTACCTTGATCCCCTTCCCCCCTCCCACAGTGCATGCGTGGGCCTTTACCAGCAACCACACCTCTCAATCCAATTTGTGCACCCCCCCCTTCGGCAGGCATATCTAAATGGCTGGCCAGAGTTGTGCACAGCCTGAGGCAGTGACCAGTGATAGGCGCCCTGCCAATCCATTCATTCATTAATATGCACGGCAATCTATTGTTGAAAGAAAATGCATGTGCTGCGGGAGTGTGGCTCAAGGTAAGATTTTGGGTGATACCAATTCAGGGAATCTCTGGCCCTAGAGTCTCATAGGCTTATCATCTTTAACCCTTAACCTTTCCCTAACCCAGTCTAACTGATTTAACCTTGACTCTTCTAACCCTTAAACTAACATTTAACCTTTGCTCCTTAAAGTGCCCCGGGGGCACCACGATTGGGGGTGTCCCGCTGTGTGAAAGCCCCCAGGTCACCGAAACAAACTCGCCTCTTCCTGGTCCTACGGCGCATACAGGGTCGCTCGTCCAATCAGCGTTCTTGGATCTGCTCACGTCAGCGTGTCTAAGCCTTCATCTAAGGCTAGTGCCTCAGAGCATGCTGACGGCCGCATCCCCCGCTACCCTCTAACAGGGAGCGTGCCATTCACAAATGCCTGGCACGGGCACGCACCCTGTATGGGCAACCTGTGGGGTTTCACACAGCGCAGCATCCCAATTTTGGATGCCCCAGGGGGAGGGAATCATTTGGCCTGGGAATCCCCCCATGCAGAAATTTCAATTCAATTTTATTGGTTCGCCAAGTACATCAGAGATGTACAAAGAACAAAGAATTCTCTTTGGCGTATATACAAAGTACAACAAATAACTACCAATTGACTTAGAAATGTAACACAAAGATACAGACTACTTTAAATACAGAATACTACATGTCCATCCCCTAAGCTGGTCCTGCTCCTCCTCAGTGATGGCAAATAAGCAGTCCCGGTCACGATTCTGCTTTTGTTCGGATCCCCACTGATTTCAATAGGGGATTGAATTTGGGTCCAGTTCAGGAACCTTAACCAAACTTTTGTTCAAAGTTTGGCCGAACTTCCCGAACATCTAGGAGTGTGCACAACACATTCTAATCGATCACTGGTAGACTAGTACACAAATCAAGATGCCCAAAGTTGCTATACCAATAACACTTAAAGTGGCCCAAAACCCACGGAGATCAGCCCAGGAATCTATAAGATTCCCGGGCCGATTGATTCTCTCCCCCCCCCCCCACTGGGGCATCCAGAATCGGGATGCCCCGCTGTGTGAAACCCCCCAGGTCACCCATAAACTCACCTTCTTTCCTGGGCCAACAGCGCATGCGCGAGCAGCGGCCGCATTCCCGCTAGCAGGGTGCATGCCCATGCCAGGCATTTGTGAATGACCGTCGTGGGCATGCTCTCTGTTAGAGGCGAGTTTGTTCGGGCGACCTGGGGGGTTTCACACATCAGGGCATCCCGATCGGTGTGCCTGGAGGCAAGAACCAAAACCCAGGATAGTCAAAATTTGGTCCACTTTAAATCTTATTTAAACCTTACCTTTTCTTTGGCGCAACAGCTGCAGTTCGGAAACATCTTAGTTTCCGAGAACAGGTGGTGGGTGGGTGATGGGTGTCCCTCGTTCCACGACCAGCAGCGAGTGGTCCTGAAACCTGCTGCTGCCACTTGCTCCATGTGCTCACACCTCTCCGGGACAGAGGAAATAAAAAGGGGCGGTGCAGAATGGCATGAAGTGCTGCCGATGCACCCAAAGCACAGCGCACAACCTATCCATAAATCTTGCCAGAATAATATGTTCCTGTACCTGAACTGAAGCTTCTAGAGCCAGAAACTCTCTTGAACCTCAATCGAAGCACCACAATAACCCGTTTGCTTCCTGTTGCTCATGTAACCTCCAGTCTCTTTCTTGGTGCCCTGCACAACATTGTTTTTTACAAAGCACAGGATCCATGGACAGGGGGTCAGATACTTGGCTTGCCACAGTCCATTCTAAAGCTGGAGAGCCATCATTAAAGGGTCTAACCAGAAACGAAAAATAGGGAGGCACTCAACTCAAAAATGTATCCAAAAAGATTTTATTAAATTACACAGATATAATCACTACACATAATCATTACACATATTAAAACCCCTTAAAACACATAGATAGACAATTTTTGGGGTTTTGGGGGAGGTGATCGGCCCAGGAATCTTATAGATTCCTGGGCCGATCACCCGTGGGTGTTGGTCCACTTTAACAATATTAACCTACCCATTACCAAAAAATAAACATCCCATAATAAATATAATGACCACAAAATTATCCACTAATGTAGATCACAATGCCAATCCTAACATTTAAATTACAAATCAATCACAATACATCAGACCAAATTAATTAAAGGGTCTATCCAGGTCCATTAAAAAAGGGGGGAAATACTCACCTGCACTCCTCAAGCAGCTCCCTGCTGGGGTTGTATTCAGAGTCTTTCAGACTCCTGAGAAAGGGTCCCCCCTGGCATCCATGCTCACTCCCTCCTCCTCCTACAGAGGGGCAATGCCTGGTACACCCTCTCTATTACAGTAAATGGAGTGGCCGTGCTCCAGTCACTGTAATTGACGCAGGGTGGGGCGCGGCGACATCCACCTTTTTACCTGTGAATGGCAGACAGGTGCCCAAGGGATCCTGGGAACAAGCACGCTAGAGAGAAGGTGAGTAAGTTTTCCACTTTAAGTATCCAATCATCAGACCATCTATCGCTGCAGCTGCTCTGAGTACAATCCGGTGTTGGGTGTGAGCTGATCTTGCTATGACATCTAGAATTTAGTTAAGCTTTGTTGTGTGTCTGCAGAAGCAATAAATTAAGGTTTAGCTGATACATTTTATTTTTAGATAAAGAAGGGAAGTGTTAGAGCCAGTTTAATGTTCTCTATCCTGAGAAGTGTTGCCGGGGTGAGGCTCTGACTGGCCCACAGGGTTACCCGGGAATCCCCTCGACTCAGGGACCCCTTTGAATAATCAAAACCTGAACTATGTATATCTTGCTATAGCTGGCATCCCAAGTGCGCACACAGTCAATACAGTCTGACATAATAATACTGTGCTTGGGCCCTGAATGTAAGCCTCTATCTAAGTGTGGCCCCAGATTCAGTTTTACTGGTGGACCCCGGACACCAGTCTGGGTAACATGTTGATGGGTTTTCAGTCACAGGCTGCTCACTTAAAGACTCTAGGGCTGGTGGCCTCCCTCTATATGGAGCATTGTGAATTGGGATGTCCCACTCAATGTGGCAAAGAAAATCTGAATGTGTGGCCCACTTATGTGCCGTCGGAACAAAAAGTTACGTTTTTGGGTGATCCCAGGGATACATACAGCGGGGCATTCCCAAACCAGGATGACCAAGGCATGGAGAACAAAAGCCAAGATAGTAAAATCCCACTTTAACAGAATATCTAGTGGGTGCACTGTGCGCTGGGGGGCGGACTGGCCTTAGTGAGACCTGGGAGAATTCCAATGGGCTGCACTGATTTGGGGCAGCTGCTTCTAACCCCTTTATTCAAGCCCTGCCTCGCTAGCCTGCCCATCAGCCCCCTGTACCCCCCTCCAGCTTACATTCTTCCCCTAATTCTATATCCTCAGCATCATGCAGCCATATCCACCCCTGCCACATTATTTGCCCCTACTATACTAAAGATTCATTACCACTGAATTAGGAGTGGCTGTATTCACCCCTGGCAGTGGCCTGCAGCCTAGTGTATACTTGTTGCATTGGGGGGGGGGGGGGGGGCTTAAAGTGGACCAACACCCAGGGGTGATCGGCCCGGAAATCTATAAGATTCCCGGGCCGATCACCTCCCATCCCGCGGGACATCCGAGATCGGAAACCCCCCAGAAACCCCAAAAAGATCTTACCTGATCCGCCGCCGCTTCCGCCCATCCAGACGTGCGCGCGCCCATCCAGACGTGCGCGGGGGCGCGCGCGCGCCGAGAGTGACGCGCGGGAGGCGGCGGCGGCGGAAGAGGCTTGTACGTTCCTGTCCCCCGCCTAGACGTTGGCGGGGATTGGCTGCGGCGTTCACGTGGGAGCGGGGAGAGGTGAGTTTTTGGGGGTTTCTGGGGGGTTTCACACACCGATCAGGGTGCCCCACCGAAGTGGACCAAAACCCAGGATAGTCGAAATCCTGGGTGTTGGTCCACTTTAATGTGGATGTCACAGGCTAATCCTGGTATGACCAGGGCGCTTCAGCGCCAGGAGAGAGGCGGGGCTCTTTTAGATTGGACATTCCCTTTAAAGCAAGACTAAACTCTGTTATGGCCAGCTTGGTAATCTAGATGATTCTAGGGCTGGTCGCTAGCTTTCCCCTGTGGCATCCGAAATTGGAATGTCCTGCTGTGTGAACCCCCGGCCCCCCAGATAGCCAGTAAAAACTTACTTTTTTCTGATCCAATGGCGTTTGCCATGCCTGTGACATTCGGCAAAGGCTCCGATGTTTTGCAATGGGGAGGGCAAGCAGGAGCATGGCCAGAATCTTGGGGTGTCCCACCCCATCTGAATGGGTGCATGTGCTGCTGGGAATATGGCTGTTTGCGCTCCCTATTGAAGAACATTAGAGCAGTTTGCCAAATGTCATAGGCATGGCAAACGGCTCTGATTGGACAAGAGCCTGCGCTGCTGGACTGGAAAGAGATGAGTCCTTACCGCTGATCTGGGGGGGTTTCACATGGTGGAGCTTCCCAAATTGGGATGCCCCGGGCACATGAAACAAAACCCAGGATGGTCAAAATCCTGGGGTTTGTTCTGCTTTAAAGTGGAACAAAACCCAGAAATGTAACTTTCCCGTGTTTTAGACCGGTCTCTGGTTGTGTGAAACCCCTCAGAAAGCCCCAAACAGCTCACCATTTGCACATGCGCTGCTGGACTGGGAAGAGATGAGTTGTTACTTTCCAAATTGGAAGGATGCATGAAACAAAACCAGGGAAAGTCTAATTCCTGGGTAATGCTCTCCTTTAAGCAGAACAAAACCCAGGAATTTGACTTTCCCAGGTTTTGTCCCGTTCTCCCGTTGTGTGAAACCCCCCAGAAACTCCAAACCGCTCACCTCACTGCGTTCCAACGCTACAGGCGCTCAGCCAATGGGAGACGTTTGCAGTGTTTACTGCTTTTGGCAAGATGGCTCTCATTGACTTTAATGGGGAGCACATCCCCTGAATCCCCGGCCTTGTGCACACTTCAGAAAACTGAATGGCTGGGACGGGATCACGCGCACAGCGGCGGGGATGCTTCCTATTCAAAACAATGAGCGTCACCTGCCAAATGACGTAGTTATAGCAGGTGGCTCTCATTGGACGAGAGCCTGCGAATGTGCCGATAGACTGGGGAAGGGTAAGAGATTACTATTGGCCTGGGGGAAAGCCAGCGACCGGCCCTGGAATCTTTTAGATTTGAGGCCGACCGCTGGTGGGTTTTAGTATAATTACATTTTATTGGTTTAAAGGTATATGGGGGGACTGAGGGGGTACAGAAGTCAAAAAGGAGTGGTAAGGGGGTACAGCATATATATTCCACAGTTATATATGTTACCAGCTGTACATCTAAGCCATCTAAAGCGGTCATGTCTGTTGGCAGTGATCATACAGATGACGAACATAGTAACTCTTTATATCGGTGGACCACGGCACTTCCGCTGGTGGGTTTTGTTCCACTACAAAGGGATCTGGTCAGCAAAAAAAGGACATTAAATTGGCTCATATACTTACCCTCTGTATCCAAAACAAAAAATACATAAATAAATAAATCAAGCGTTTAATATTTTTGGGGTGTTTCTCCCACAAATACTTTGTTCTCGTTCACATTTTATGTTTCTGTTTCCAGGTTCCGAGAGATGTGATCCCTCTCGCATCAATATTCTCCCTTTCCTGTGTCGGCTGGCTGGTTCAGCCACGGTGCTGCTACAAAATATTGATGGACGCACAAAGGATCAATAGACTTTTTAAGGACCGACCGTGATCAGAAGAGCAAAAAAAAGGGTTAAACCCCCTCTGAGTAATAGACCTTGATTTTACTTTGACGGTCTTGATTTTATAATGGGCCGGTACTCTTTACGTCGCGTTTAGTTGTATGTTTAGCAGGACTTTGTATACATGTAAATAGACCTAGTAACAAATTGCCGAATGATCGCCCCTCGCTCTATAGAGATGGAGGATGATGTGTTAATAAATAAAGTCTAATAAAACTGTCTGTCGAAACGCTCTATGCAAGACCCCATTTGTCATTAGAACCTACCTGTGTGCAGCATTAGGGATCACTCGGCCCAAGATCAGGTTTCTTTATTGCGCTTATTAAAGAAGCAGAGTGCTTTCAAGTAGAACAAAACTAAGGATTTTCACACCCTGGGCTTTGGGCTGTTTTTCGGGGGCATCACAATTTGGGATACCCATGTTTGTGACCACCCCCTTGTGACGACTGCACGGGGTGATCAGCCCTCTTGATCGTTCATCTGATCAAACCGGCTAATTGTACCCCACGCGTGTCACCGCAACGTTAGAAGTCGTTGAATTGGCAACATGCGTGGCTATAAACTGCTGCCACCAGAACGCAAACAGTGTTCGCCCACTATCTAAGCCACACACAACACAATTAGATCGAACTAATCGATTGGCCCACAACCACTTCCAGGCAGGGGATGATCGAGCGTCCTAGGCAAATAATGTAGCCAGGCTCTTCAGAACTAGTGTGAGCTTTTTAGATCCTTAATTCAGAGCATCAGTGACCCTCTGCTGTATTTTGAGAATTTATTATTAAAAAAAAACTGAAAAACAACAAGAAAATGGTGCAATGTGCTAAAACAGCATTATTTATAAAACACAGTACAAAAAATAGATAGCAATACAAATAAAAAGGGGAAAATACTCCATTACTTTGTTTATGCTGGGGAGTTTTATGAGGGAATACAGTCATCCCAGCTGACCCTATGTGCATGCAGGGGGTTATATGGTGAGTAGGTAGGAGGATGAGACATGAGGAGAGTTATACAAAGCAGAGGGTCCATATACATACGTGTGTGTGTGTGTATATATATATATACACACACTAAGTGTTTGATCCCATGGTGCATGCACAGGCTCCCCTTAAATCATGTGTGAATACACTGTTGGGTGCCTCTGGCTGTGCATACCCTCTGCCACCCATTAAGGTGGACCAACAGACTCTTAACCTGGGTTAAATGCGTCCCTTAAAGTGGCTCAAAACCCAGGATTTTGAATATCCTGGGTTTTGGTCCTTGCCCCGGGGAACCCCGCTGTGTGAACCCCCCCCCTCTCAAGTCGCTCAACCAAACTCGCCTCTTCCCTGTCCTATGACACATGCGCGGCCACTCGAATCTGCTTGAGTCCTTTCATCCAGGAGCTTGTCTAATACGAGCAGATCCGAGCATGCTGGTGGCCGCATCCCCCGCTACCCTCTAACAGGGAGCGTGCCTGCGCTGGCCGTTCACAAATGCCTGGTGCGGGCACGCGCCCTGCTAGAGGGATAGCGGGGATGCGCCCGCTGCTTGCACATGCGCCGTTGGACCGGAAAAGAATGCAAATTTGTGGGTGACATGGGTGGTTTCACACAGTGGGGCATCGCGATTCTGGATGCCCCGGGGGGGAGGAAATCAATCGGCCCAGGAATCTTATTGATTCCTGGACCAATCTCCATGGGTTTTGGTCCAGTTTAAGGGAAACCCAATTTGGGTAGGTCTCACCTCATCCTCGATCTCACAGGATTTGCCCCCACCCCACCTTTAGTCTGCTTTACAGGGGCATCCCAGTTTGGGATACCTTTTGTGTGTGACCCTGGATGAACTGTCGGACCATTAAAGTGGACCCACAGACTCTAGTCTGGGTTAAATCCTTCCCTTAAGGGCATCCCAATTTGGGTAGGACTTGCATTGTTAAACTTACTGGCTTTACTGTATACCCACCACGATCCTTAATCTCGCAGCGCATGATCACGCATATTTTCCGCTCTATAAGACGCAGCTAAGAGGAAAATAAGAAAAAAAATATTCTGAAAGAAATATTGTGCTAAAACACCATCCCATCAAGAACAACATAAAATGCAAGGTGCAGCATCCCCCCCATTACAGTCAATGTGGCACTCTTCCCCTCCCATTCCCCATAGGCAGTGTGGCATTCCCCGCCTCCCATTCCCCATAGGCAGTGCGACATTCCCCGCCTCCGATTCCCCATATAGGCAGTGTGACATTCCCCCCTCCCATTCCCCATATAGGCAGTGTGGCATTCCTTTCTTCCATTCCCATAGGCAGTGTGGCATTCCCCCCTCGTATTCCCATGGGCAGTGTGGCATTACGCCCCTCCCATTCCCCATATAGGCAGTGTGGCATTCCCCCCTCACATTCCCCATAGGCAGTGTGGCATTCCCCGCCTCCCATTCCCCACATAAGCAGTGTGGCATTCCCCGTCTCCCATTCCCATAGGCAGTGTGACATTCCTTCCTCCCATTCCCCATATAGGCAGTGTGGCATTCCCCCCCTCCCATTCCCCATATAGGCAGTGTGGCATTCCCCACTCCCATTCCCCATATAGGCAGTGTGACATTCCCCGTCTCCCATTCCCCATAGGCAGTGTGACATTCCCCCCTCCCATTGCCCATAGGCAGTGTGGCATTCGCCCCTCCCATTCCCCATATAGACAGTGTGGCATTCCCCGCCTCCCATTCCCCATATAGGCAGTGTGGCATTCCTTCCTCCCATTCCCCACATAAGCAGTGTGGCATTCCCCGTCTCCCATTCCCATAGGCAGTGTGACATTCCTTCCTCCCATTCCCCATAGGCAGTGTGACATTCCCCCCTCCCATTCCCCATAGGCAGTGTGACATTCCTTCCTCCCATTCCCCATATAAGCAGTGTGGCATTCCCCCCCTCCCATTCCCCATATAGGCAGTGTGGCATTCCCCCCTCCCATTCCCCATATAGGCAGTGTGACATTCCCCGTCTCCCATTCCCCATAGGCAGTGTGACATTCCCCCCTCCCATTCCCCATAGGCAGTGTGGCATTCCCCCCTCCCATTCCCCATAGGCAGTGTGGCTTTCCCCCCTCCCATTCCCCACATAGGCAGTGTGACATTCCCCGTCTCCCATTCCCCATAGGCAGTGTGACATTCCCCCCTCCCATTCCCCATAGGCAGTGTGGCATTCCCCCCTCCCATTCCCCATAGGCAGTGTGGCATTCCCCCCTCCCATTCCCCACATAGGCAGTGTGATATTCCCCGTCTCCCATTCCCCATAGGCAGTGTGACATTCCTTTCTTCCATTCCCCATATAAGCAGTGTGGCATTCCTTTCTTCCATTCCCATAGGCAGTGTGGCATTCCCCCCTCGTATTCCCATGGACAGTGTGGCATTACGCCCCTCCTATTCCCAAATATGGATTAAGGTTAAATCCTTCCCTTAGGGTCATCCCAATTTGTGTAGGACCTGCATTGTTAAACTTACTGGCTTTACTGTATACCCGCCACGATCCTTAATCTCGCAGCTCAGGCCTTTGGCGACATCCCCACTCTGCCTGCTTGTAGCACCTGGCAGTGAATGAATGTCTGGCGCACTGGCCAGAAAGGAACCAAGTTTCTATGGAGTGTGCCTAAGCTTGGCTGCAGCTGTGGGGCCGAGGCTCAAGAAGATTATATGGGTAAACCAAGGGGTTACACACTGTGGCACATCCCGAATAGGGATGCCCATAGGAAAATCTCCTTGAAGAGGGCCAACTCACTTGTATGAGTTTTGGTTCACTTTAAAATATGCATCAAAGGAGAGGTGAAGGGATTGCGGGGCGGGGGGCAAGCACCATGGGATCGATGGAGTAACATTAGAGCTGGGGGATTCGACCGGCGATTTAGACTCTATGGATGGGTGGTATAGGTTTTGGTCTGCTTCTGATTTACCTGGGCACAAGAGGTGTCATTGAAAGTAAATAAAAAAAACCGAAACACAGCGAAAGCCGATACAAATGATGTGAGCAAAAAAGGGATATAAATAAGGTGGAGGGGCAGCTGACCTAACAGGCCCCATCGCTACATTTCTATCTTCTGTAGCACCTAAAATCTCACTACTATGGAGCTCCTGAGACTGGCTACACACTACAGCAGCCACCTCCTCCTGTGTGTTGAGTGGGATAAGATCACAGCATAAAGATTTGCAGGGAGGGCAGCCTGGGCTTCCACCATGCTTCAGCACAGGCCTCCCTGATTTGGGATGCCCACTGTCTCAATCCCCCCCCTTGAGACCAATAAACCACGTTATTATGTAAATTATACTTTTCTTGGATTTTCCTAAATCGGAGATGCAAATGATAGTCGGTATGTTTTCAGTTTCAAGTCACCAACCTTTTTTTTTTTTTTCCCCTTTTTTGTTTGCTGCTCCAAATTCTGCGCAGAAGAGTTTCAATACATTTTATAGGTTGTAAAGAACCAAAATGGACTTTGTTGAAGTTGCAGCAGTAACAGGTCACATTTACTGACATCAAAGGCTATTTAAATCTAAAATGTCTTAAAGAGTAACAAAAGCCCCCAGGGCATCCCGATTTGGGGTGCTGCGCTGTGTAAAAACACCCAGATCGCCTACACATCTTTCCCTGGCCCTAGGGCACATCAGCGGGCTCTTGTCCAATCAGAGCGGTTTGCCATGCATACTTGACAAACGACTCTGTTTACAGTACTTGGGGAAGGGGCTGCTTCCCCGGCAGCGGGTCTTCTCCCACCCCCAGCCTGTCTGAATGACTGGGGGCGGGTGTGCGCACACAGCCCAAAGATTCAGGGGATGCGTCTGTTCTCAGGTTTACATCTCCGAGGGAGCCGGCAGAAGAGGTGAGTTTTAGATACCAGCCCCTGCTGTGTTGGGTTTTGTTCCACTTCAACAGGTAGAGTGACATGGAATTTTCACCCTCACAATTCTTGCATCCATTAAACTTGTGTGTTTGTGGAGAGTTTTTGCTTGGATTTCTTAGCAAGATGTTGGAATAGCCTCCAATAGCTGCTGTTTTGATGAGAACTGCCTCCCTCCCTCATATACTGTATTTTTTGCCCTATAAGACACACCCAGGATTTAAAATATTCTGAACCAAATGCTGTGCTAGCCCCCCCCCCCCCCCAAGAACCAAATAGGCAAGGGACAAACTTTACAGTGTAAACATCACATATTGGGAAGCAAAAGAAACCATGAAAAATTATTTTAGCTGAAAAAAAATACATTTGGTGACATCTAGGTCCTGCGTTCCCATTATTGACAAGTCCCAGTGCAAGTTCTTTACAAATAAATGTGTGTAATATTATTATTAAGCATAAAACGCTTCAATACAGTTCTGCCCATTGTGCTCTATGGGATCTTGACCTACAGTGCCACTATAAACTGGCGCAGCTCCATTCACAGTGTTCGGCGCTAGCGCTAGTGTTAAAGTAGATGGATGCTGGTGGCCACATCAGCCCTACCTGTTTTTTTGTTTGTTAAATTGCACGCTGAGTGCCTCTGAAGCAAAAAAAAAAATGGCGCTGAGTAGTATAAACAGGCGCTGAGGCTTCATAAATCAGGCTCCTAGTATATATCTTCCTCCCCTCAAGGTAGCTAATCAAAAATAATTCCTTGTGTACCTCTTGCACTTGGTTAATAAGTGATTCTAAATCTGGTCTTGCAATCATTTTTAATAATGGGGCTTTATTCATCAAGCCATAGCGCCAGGTAATGACTGGCTGCATCAGGTAACGACAGGTAACGAACAGTGACCGCCGGGCGCTGTACGCAATACCACATTTATCAAAGCGACTCTAACAGTGACACGTAGCGACCGATTCATCATCACAGACGGCTCAGCATATACTGCCGGCGCTGTGGAAGCCACATTGGTATTACATGTCGCTACCTGTCGCTCTCATACATTTTCATGGATGTTAATTTTCTTCTGTTTAAACAGGGTTTTATTTTATTTATTTATTTTTTTAATTATCAAATAATTGTGTCACCTCTCATGGCCTAGAAAAAGTCATTTTTATGCAGAATTATCCTTACATGTCTGGTATTAAAGTGTTCATGTTACAATGTAATAACAATGTCATTCCATGTTTTCGCTTTGTTACTAGTGGATATGTGTTCAAAAACGGACTTTAATTACACAGCTTCTGGCGCTCTGGGCTACAGCGACCCAATTTTGAGCGCCGCCGCTGTGTGAGACTTTTCTTTTGATGAATATGATGTGAGTCGGTTGCACTGATCTGGCGCTACCGTTTGCATACAGCGCTGTACTGGTGTTAGAGCGACTCACACAATATATTCATCAATGCCGGGCAGCGACTGAGACGCTCTGAAACAGCGAACCATGGGCGAGCACAGCGACTACTAGCGGTCGCTCTCAATGACTCGCTACAGACGCTCATCTTTCGCTACCTGGCGCTAGTAATGAATCAGCCTGCCCGAGTTGTAAAAAACAGTGTAGTAAAAGATTCAATTCTTGAAAAAAAGCACGAGAATGTCACTTTTAGTGATTAGATAGGAAGACAATTGGGTTGATTCAAAGAAACATGTAACAGCTTGGATTTGGCTCACGATCATCCTATTTTTTACGTCCGCTCGTGCGTTCGTATGAACTTGCGAGTGATTCAATAAGCAAATACGTTTCTATCCTAAAAGATACGTCCGTTCGTATGATATCTCCCGAACTTGCCTCAGTCAGTTGCCAATCGTAAAAATCACGTTCATGTGCTCACCTGTTGCGGCGGCAGCCTGTTTTTTCGGCTGCTTCCATCGTCAACCTCTTCCAATTACTTGCGTTTGCCTCTGGTTTTCATTGGTTTTTGGCCTCTTAGATTCGTGCGTTCGTATGTTTATAAGATCTTGCGCATGCGCACCCTCAACCAGAAACTTACCTAAACCCCGTAGCGGCTGCATCCAACTTCATTTCTCGGTCCCTCAAACTTACCTAAACCCCTTAGCGCTTGCATCCAACTTCATTTCTCGGTCCCTCAAACTTACCTAAACCCCTTAGCGCTTGCATCCCACTTCATTTCTCGGTCCCTCAAACTTACCTAAACCCCTTAGCGCTTGCATCCAACTTCATTTCTCGGTCCCTCAAACTTACCTAAACCCCTTAGCGCTTGCATCCAACTTCATTTCTCGGTCCCTCAAACTTACCTAAACCCCTTAGCGCTTGCATCCAACTTCATTTCTCGGTCCCTCAAACTTACCTAAACCCCTTAGCGGCTGCATCCAACTTCATTTCTCGGTCCCTCAAACTTACCTAAACCCCATAGCGGCTGCATCCAACTTCAGTTCTCGGTCCCTCAAACTTACCTAAACCCCATAGCGGCTGCATCCAACTTCATTTCTCGGTCCCTCAAACTTACCTAAACCCTTTAGCGCTTGCATCCAACTTCATTTCTCGGTCCCTCAAACTTACCTAAACCCCATAGCGGCTGCATCCAACTTCATTTCTCGGTCCCTCAAACTTACCTAAACCCCATAGCGGCTGCATCCAACTTCAGTTCTCGGTCCCTCAAACTTACCTAAACCCCATAGCGGCTGCATCCAACTTCATTTATCGGTCCCTCAAACTTACCTAAACCCCATAGCGGCTGCATCCAACTTCAGTTCTCGGTCCCTCAAACTTACCTAAACCCCTTAGCGGCTGCATCCAACTTCATTTATCGGTCCCTCAAACTTACCTAAACCCTTTAGCGCTTGCATCCAACTTCATTTCTCGGTCCCTCAAACTTACCTAAACCCCATAGCGGCTGCATCCAACTTCATTTCTCGGTCCCTCAAACTTACCTAAACCCCATAGCGGCTGCATCCAACTTCAGTTCTCGGTCCCTCAAACTTACCTAAACCCCATAGCGGCTGCATCCAACTTCAGTTCTCGGTCCCTCAAACTTACCTAAACCCTTTAGCGCTTGCATCCAACTTCATTTCTCGGTCCCTCAAACTTACCTAAACCCCTTAGCGGCTGCATCCCACTTCATTTCTCGGTCCCTAAAACGTAAGAAAATCACATAATTTACATATGTCTATATGTTTCGAAGTGTGTTGTTTCTGGTTTGTGTAATTTTTTGGGTGTGTGCATCTTAGAAAAGACACATTTTGGAAGGCTTAAAATATAATTTATTTAAAATATTTTCTTAATTTTTTTTGGAATAATTGTAAAAATTTTTTGGGTTTTGGCCAAGTAAAAACACCTAAAATTGTTTTTTTTTTTTTTTAACTGGAAAACTTTTTTTTTTTTTGGTTTTTTTTTTTTTTTTTTTAAAACAACTTTTTTGGTTTTTCACCAAACCAATAAAAAAAGTTTAAAAATTTGTAAACATTTAAAAACAACTGGAAGAAAGGAGCCAGGACCAAGGGCACTAATCCTCCTCGTCTTCTTCATCTGTTGGCCCCAACGTCGCCTGTATGGCCAGCAGCTCGGCCACCAACTCCTTAATTCTTTTTTTTTTTCCCGCCAAGGTTTGGGGGATCATCCCTGTAACCAATAGAGAAAGAAACATAAATAGGAGTCCCAGACCGGTTTGTATGCTGGAAATAGATTTAGGGTTAATCAAATACATGTAAATGCATGACATATGTCCTTCTTCAAAGGGATACAGTTAATGCATTTCCCACAGGTAAGTGTTTAAACTCCTTAAACCGGACCTTCAACATTATTTAATGAAAACCAAAAACTATTCACAAATGATTCTGCACCACCTCAAAGTTAGTTAGGGTTTTTTGGGGATTACAGCGCCGCCATCTGGACTCTGAAGCATAACACTTAATGAGGAGTGGAGAGTTGGATAAAGTACAGGGGAGTAGGTTACAGTGGTGCGTTGGGAATCCAGAGCATAGCTGGGTTGAGGGAAAGGTCATCACTCACACAATGCATGGCAGCACCTTCCTTTTTTCAATCTGTATCCCATGCTGCCTGTAAATATTGTGCATTCCATATTCCCCAATATTGGTTTTGTTCTGTCTAATAACATGCATTAGATGGGTGAAGGGTGTTTTTCCATGTTTCTAATCTGTAGGTACAGTGTGATGGCTAAGTCTTTGGTTCTTCATACTAGTTAGGGTCCTCTTTAAGCTAACGAAGTGCCCACATTAAAGTGTGAACTACACATTGGCTACGCCTTTAGTTATGTGTGTGTTATTAGCTAACCAAACATTAATATGAATAATGGCATGGAGACTTACGGAGTTGGTGGCCGACAGATGGCTGGTTGGGGCCAACAGGCTGCCCTTGGTCCTGGCTCTGCTGTGAAGAAGTCCCTGGAGAAACATGTGACATTTGGTTAGTACTTGTAGAGAGTCACTATCCCCAACATATCTGGCTCCCAGTCTGGCTGACATCACTCACCTTCGCCAGGATCGACTTCAAGCATCTCTGCTGCCTCCTCCTCCACTATCTCACCCGCTCCTGAAGCTTCTACAAATACATAATAAAGGATAACTTAGTTTTTGGCCTGCCATGTATATCTTTGTGCCTATACATGAAGAGTGACATACCAGAGCCTTCCCCATGCGTGGCCAGGTATGACTCCACGCCCACGCGCCTTGGCCCCTCCTCTGTGGTAAGGTCCAGGGGCTGGTCTGAGGAGGCCACAGAGGAGGGGTAGGTCCGTCGCCCGGGAGATCCACCACCTTCACTCACAGATGCAGAGTCATGCAGCACTGGTCGGCCTGTACGTCTCCGGGTGCGGCGAATTCTGAAATCCATTTCCAACACTACCAAAGAAAAGTCATTATAAATAAAGGCATAACTTAGACATTTGGAACATATACCATGCAATTGCTTTGTACTTACTTGGGAAATGGATCCCAAAAAACCTCCGCACCCGGGGCATGTGCAGACGCTTCAGGTCCGACCAATGCTGCATTATCTGGGTGTGAGTGAAGGTGGTGCTGGTCACACGGTGGATCTCGGCGATGATCTCCCGGGCGATGTCCCTTTTCTCGCACACATTGGGCGCGAAGTCATACCGGCGCTGAAGCATGATCTGAAAAACATAATGGACACAGAGCTTTTACTTTTACACACAGACCCATATGTGTTGCATCACAAGTTGAGTATTTAATGTCATTAACACACACATTTCGAATGGCCGCCATTTTTGGGGAGTGCCTTAAAGAGGACGTTGACTGTGATTGACAGTCTGGTCTTATGTTATATGTATCACACACCATGTACATACAGATAATAGCCAACATCAAGAATCAGGCCACCTGCATCTATGGCATGTTAGGATGGTTTAAACATCCAAGATGTAGCCTAATGCTTAGGCTTTTGGACCACGTGTGTGGCTTCCCGTTGTGTTTTTATGGCTTAGGAAAACAGTGTTCCGCAAACATCCGCATCAAGGTCCGAGACAGGCCAGGTTTGACAGCTCGCCCCGCTACTCCACAGGTTAATTAACTGTTGCTAAGCCGGAGCAATTGGCCGAATTAGGACATCAGCATAGACAGGTGAAAACGTGGCCAGGCTCGGCCCTTGAGGATGAAGTGTGAGGAGCCAGTGATTAAACATTAAGAGACCCCAAACTAGTTCCCAACGCATCATTTACATTTAGGCCATCATTGACTATTCTATTAAAATGCACAGGCAGCCACTTACCAGCATGAGGATCTCTTCCTGTTGACGGGTGAAGATAGTGGGCGCCATCTTTAGTCTTCTTCCAGGCAGCAGATAAGTGAAACCCCAGCGGTTTCCTGGTTCCGCTCGAACGTACGTTCGTACGAGCGCGTAGTCGTGCGCATAGGCGTCACACGCTGGGCTCATTATTTAAAGGTCCTTTCCCCCCAAGCTCATTCTCTTTGAGCATTTCTGTACGATGGCACCAAAAAAGGCGATGAGCAAGCGACCCCAGGCAAGCAAGACCGCGGAGGGCCCCACCACAAGGTCCCAGCAAGCTGGCCGAAAACTGAGATCCAAGACTCCCACCTCGGCCCCACCAAGGGACCCTGGACCCTCAGGTACCCAAAAAAGGGGCCCCAAGCCTCGTGCCCCTCCTGCAGCCAAAAAGCTGGCAACTGCAGCACCCACCACCTCTGCCCCCAGAACAGGCAGCACCAGTGAGCCCACACCGGCCATGCCTTCAAGTCGGGCAGTTCGGAAACCCATGCCCCGCAGCAGGGCCCGAACCCCATCCAGGCCCCGAAGCCCATCCAGGCCCCGAAGCCCATCCAGAGGCCGCAGATCCAAAACCAGGGCCAGAAGCCCCTACAGGGCCCGCAGATCCCAAACCAGGGCCAGAAGCCCCTACAGGGCCCGCAGATCCCAAACCAGGGCCAGAAGCCCCTACAGGGCCCGCAGATCCCAATCCAGGGCCAGAAGCCCCGACAGGCCCAGAAGAACAGAATCCAGGGCCAGAAGCCCCGACAGGGCCCGCAGATCCAAAACCAGGGCCAGAAGCCCCTACATGGGCCGCAGATCCCAATCCAGGGCCAGAAGCCCCGACAGGCCCAGAAGAACAGAATCCAGGGCCAGAAGCCCCGACAGGGCCCGCAGATCCAAAACCAGGGCCAGAAGCCCCGACAGGGCCCGCAGATCCCAAACCAGGGCCAGAAGCCCCTACATGGCCCGCAGATCCCAATCCAGGGCCAGAAGCCCCGACAGGCCCATAAGAACAGAATCCAGGGCCAGAAGCCCCGACAGGGCCCGCAGATCCAAAACCAGGGCCAGAAGCCCCTACATGGCCCGCAGATCCCAATCCAGGGCCAGAAGCCCCGACAGGCCCAGAAGAACAGAATCCAGGGCCAGAAGCCCCTACAGGGCCCGCAGATCCAAAACCAGGGCCAGAAGCCCCTACATGGCCCGCAGATCCCAATCCAGGGCCAGAAGCCCCGACAGGCCCAGAAGAACAGAATCCAGGGCCAGAAGCCCCTACATGGCCCGCAGATCCAAATCCAGGGCCAGAAGCCCCGACAGGCCCAGAAGAACAGAATCCAGGGCCAGAAGCCCCTACAGGGCCCGACGAACCCAATCCAGGGCCAGAAGCCCCCGACCTGGCACCAGCCGGGAACAGAGCCCACGACCTGGCACCAGCCGGGAACCTAGCCCCCCAAGAGGGCCCCGAATTGCCCCCATGACCACATCTACACCTGGAAGTTCGGTGGCCAGCCACGCAAGAACACCCAGTCCCTTGGCCAGTCCAGTCCAGTCATTGGGAAGCCACCAATCCGGCCATTCCCCTACCCAGCCCCAGGCCATAATGTCACCACATGTGTCTGCACACATGGAGGAGCAGCCAAGCCAACCATCTGGCCGCACATTGCGCCGCGGCCAGTTGAGTGGGAGATTCTCCCATGACCAAAATATGGCATTGGCTAGTGGCCTTACATTATACTATGACGAGCTATATGGGAGCAAATCCAAACACACCACCAAGCAGCGCAAGATGGAATTGTTTGAAACCATCCTCCGACAAGTAAATGCAGCGGGGGAAGAGAGGAAAGATGTGTCCCAAATTCAGAAGAAAATCTCTGATCTGAAGTATGCTGTACGGCAAAAAGAAATTAAAAGGCATAATTACAGGTAACTAAATGTTTCCGCTAAATCTAATGTTTTGGATGTACTGTATGCACCTTTTCTGAGTACCAAACAATTTTCTCTTTTCAGCCTGAAAACTGGCGGTGGCTTTCCATCTAAATTGGAGTTTACCCCTGCTGAGGAGATTGTGCTTGGACTTCTCCATCCGGTCGCGGTCGGTGGACATGCTGGTCTAAGGGACACAGACTCACCGACCCGTACCCACGGTGAGTACTCTTAAATCTGCATGTTTGCCTGTTTGCTAAATAATCGACAGTTCACTAGTAACAAGCTAACGGGATGCCCCTATGGTTTGCCTTGCTTGGCCTCGCACTACTGTGGCTGTTTGTGTCCTCTTTTTGGCCCTGGGAATCACACATTTAGGCCCACAGCCATTATGGCAAAGTTCAAATGTCCAATTGTATTGTTAAAGTCATGAAGTTTCGCAAGATAACTGAGATATTTGGAATCAATCACAAAACACACATCATTATGTATGGGTTGCCTTTTGCTTGTGTGAGTTGTGTTTGAGTTAACAATTTAATTAGCCACCCACAAACATATGTGACCAAGAGCAGCGAGACTCAACTGGCGGCCCGGGGTCCCAATGCGGACCTTGCCACCACATTCAAGGACCCCTGCCCAGACAGCCCTGCACTCAGTTACTTCTGTGTTGACGTGCTCAGAGCTGCCCCCTTGATCGGCCATGTAGTGGTTGGTCTCCTGCCCAATGTCATGGCTCCGTGAAACATAGCATTGCAATATGAAGTACTGCCCAGGAAGTGGCATTGCAAGGTACACAGTAACTTATTTAAATTTTCACTGGCCACAATCGTGTCCCGCTGCCCCTGCTCTGGCCCATGTGCCACAGTCCCCCCATGCCCCCCCCCACATAAGGCCCATACATTTGTAACAGATTGGCTCCATCCATCCCATCACCATCAATACGTTAACTCCCCCCTTTAGCCATCCAATCCCTGTCCCCTCAGCTCTGGCCCATCCAGCCCAGCAAGGGCAAGCAGCCTTTATTAGTTGGCACTTAGAAATCTCCAGCCCCTCCACCAGTGTCTTTATTTTTAACTAGACACCCCCTGCGTCAGCACCATGGCCAGACATTCACCTCTCACCACATACCTTTAAATGGGCGTTTCAAACAATTGTTTGAGTAGGCCGGACCTAGCGAATGGTAGGCTAAATCCAAAAATGTGCCCTGAAAGTTGGATGCTGACTGGGTACACTTCATGACTTAGAACTGAGGTCACTTAGCAGTTTGTCCGAGCCATTGCACCTATGTAAACTTGCGTGGGTTTGAACAAAGGTCACCATTGCTCTAGAGTTGAATAATATTACAAATAGAGCTATATTTGATTACATATCCCAAAAAAGGTTATGTGTGTGTGTTTACGTGGTTTTTTTTTCTCTTCTTCAGCCCAGCATGATCCCTCAGCAAGGGTAAACTCACCCCCCAGTTTGGTTATGCCTACCAGGTCCGTACAGCATCGGAGCCCAGATCAGAGATTTTCGGTAAGTTAATTTAGTAGCATAAATACTAACAAGTGCTTAAGAATGTGTTAAACTGTTGAAATCCAAAATTGGGACGCAAACTTAGCCTTTTTTTTTTGATATGTCCCTACAGACCCGCACACTCATGGAAGAGATCCAGGACATGGAGGAAGATGATGATGTCTCCGTACAGGGCACGTCGGATGAACTCCCCCTGGGTCCCAATTTGGAACTGCTCCATAATGTTTCTCTGGCCAATCCTCAGCAGCAGAGTGAATCTCCATCCATTGTGCTTGCACATGGGGAGACTGACACTACAGTCCCCAGTGTTCACTCTGCTGCTGAGGATTTGCAAAGCAGGCCGGTTGCTGTTGAGGGTACGACACCACGCGGCAGGGCACGCCCAAGAGCCAGGGTAATTGTGCGGCGGACGCCATTACGCCGCCCCACAATTTCCCAGGGGAGGCAGAGTGCCCTGCTTCAATTATGGACCCAACAAAGGGACTCTTATGACGCCCAGCTCGTTACAGAGCGTGAGCAAAGGCATGCCGACATGGTGAACATCCATACCAGTCTACAGGGCATCCTCGCGGAGTTGCGTACCCTCAACAGCAACGTGGCCAATGCAAGTAATGGCATCCAGTCAGCCATGGCTGAGATGACCAATATGCAGAGAAACATTGTGGAGCAGTTTCAAATTCACAATGCTGCCATGGCCCAGGCTAGGTCCCATTCCCATGGACCTCCACCTGGACCTCCACCGGGGTATTATGGGCAGCCACCCTATTAAGCCATGGGTGTGTGGGACATCTTTTCTCTTAACCCCCACTGTATTTACTTGTCCTTTGAGGTTTCAAACAATCCATTTTGTGTTGCTCTGGCAGGTTGTGTTTTGTATTTGCTCCCATATAGCTCCTTAGAGTAATGCTTAAGGCCACTAGCCAATGCCATAGGTCTATGTGGAGTTTATCTGGCCACTTATGGCTTTACCTATGTATTTGGTTGGTGCTCCTCCTGTTTGCAGACATGTTTGTGTGACATTATGGCCATGCCCAAATATCCCTGGGCACAGGCAATATTAATGACTGGACTAGGCTGGCCTTTGGACTGGGTGTCCTTGTTTGGTTGTGCCACTCACTTCCAGGTGTAGATGTGCTCGATGTTTTTTTTAATGTTATCCATTTGTTACCACAGATGTATGTGGACTGATTTCTGTTAACCACTATAATTTTTCATTTGCTAAGTAAAACAAAAATTTCACTTCCAATACTTGTGGCGTTTTTAGTGGGAAGACATTTTTAACAGCTTGGGCTAAACCAGATAATTTTGGTTTGAAGAGGTGTAACAATGCAAAGCGAAAGCTAAGGAAACTACATGAAATACATTAGGCAACAATTAAGGTCGAAATGTTTTACTTAGAGGTAATGCCACATTAGGGCAAAACAACATATGTTTCAAAAAGGATAACACAGACATACAGAATGGTGAGACAGGGAAAAAAGTTAACTAAAATGCTGGCTGATCAGGTTGGCTCGAACAGATTGGCCAGACTCACTGGGGGGCCCCTCAAAATTCTCGGCTTCATCCTCGACGGCTGAAGAGGGCAGGCTGTCCACATAACGTGGGACACGTTCCATGATGGCAAAATTGTGCAAAACAGCACATGCCATTATAATGTCGATCACTTTCTTGGGATCATATTGCAGGGCCCCCCCAGTATGGTCAAGGCAACGAAAACGTGTCTTCAGCAGACCAAAGGCCCTCTCCACAACAGCCCGGGTCTTGCGATGCGCACGGTTATACGCTTCCTGAGAGGCATCCTGGGGCCGCAGCACAGGCGTCATGAGCCAGGGTAGAAGTGGGTACCCGGAATCACCTTAAACAGAGAATTAAATGTAATCAAAATTAAAAAGGCAACACAACCAACACCCAAAATTTCACAGATATCATAATGATGTAAGGTAAAGTGTTCCCAAAAAAATACAGGGCACATTAGGGCCCACAAAAATTGCACTAAGGTATCACCTAAATAAAAATGGCACTTCTATATACCAATTAATTAACAAACATCTGCACGGCCAAGGGTATTTGTATTTTACATATATTTGTAGTTTTCAGACATGTTACAATTAGGATGCTGCGGAGGGCCTATCCACATTTCTCTGGAAACTACAATGTATGCAGTTTAAGTCCACTTTGACATTTAACGACCAATAGTCCCAAAGGAGCCAAAGGTCAAAGATCCCTATCCACATTTCACTGGAAACTACAATGTATGCAGTTTAAGTCCACTTTGACATTTAAAGACCAATAGTCCCAAAGGAGCCAAAGGTCAAAGATCCCTATCCACATTTCACTGGAAACTACAATGTATGCAGTTTAAGTCCACTTTGACATTTAAAGACCAATAGTCCCAAAGGAGCCAAAGGTCAAAGATCCTTGGGTATAAACTCCAAACCAATATATTTAGGCACAAGGAACTTACAGACATCCTAACTAAAGGGAAAACATTCTGAAGGCCACAGCGAGACAAGGATTTTTATGGTAAGTTCCTAATATATGAGCCAAGAAAAAGGCAGTTGTACGCTTCTGTAAATTTATCCTTAAAAAACATATCAACAAATACAAGATTAATGCCACATTTAATAACACACAAATAGGACACACTTACCAAGCAGCCATGCCCCCGAAAATTCACCTGCCTCAAATCTCCGAAACAACCCAGATCGCCGGAGGATATAGGAGTCGTGGGACGATCCGGGGTAGCCGGCAAGGACACTCATAAACCGCATATCCGGACCAACCACGGCCTGGACATTAAGTGAGTGTCCCATTTTACGATTCCTTAAGGAAAAAACATACAAAAAGGGTAATTGATATTTGACCAAAACTAATAAATTAACCTCAAAACATGTCTGCACTCTATTGGGAAAGACTAATGAAAAGCCGAGATAAAGCAGCTACACAAATGAGGGATAAACAAATATGCTGGCGCAAAGGAAAACAGGTTACATGACACGTTGGGCAACATAATAACCAATCTCAATACCTATATATATACTCGTCGGCTGCCCTAGGTACGAGTGCCACATGTGTGCAGTCAATTGCACCAATAACGTTGGGCATGTCGGCCACATTATAAAACCCAAGCTTAATGGCGTTTCTGGCTGCCATATCATCAGGAAAATAAATATATTTTTGAGTTATGGCAGCCATGCCTTCCAAAAATTTAGACAGTGCGCGGCTCAGCGTAGGCTGTGACATCCCCACAGAGAGGGCACCCAGCCTCTGGAACGAGCCGTTCGCCAAAAATTGCAGGCAGCCAAGCATCTTGGTCATACCTGAAATTGCATGCCCCTTCCTTGTGGTGCGGGCTAACCATGGCCGCAGCTCACTATATAATTTATGGAGGGAAGCGCGATTAAGCCTGGTCAGCTCGAACAGCTCAACTTCATTCATGCTATCGATGTTCATGCGACGACGCAGGGGCAATCTGCTCTCAGACATCTCGATCAACTCAATGCCAAAAAGCATAAGCCCTTGATGTGCCACAAACTCGCTCCGCTCCATCCTACTCCCGAGGCCAAATAGCTGCCGGCAAACATTTCGTAAAGCAGCTCTTTAATGGGCTTCAAAACAATTAGCAATCACCTCTCTGAATTGGGCGCAAGCCCATGTGAAGGACGTAAAAAATAGGATCGGACGCAAATAATACGATTTGGACGGGAAAAACACACGAACTAACGCAAATTATACGATTCTCGTACGAAATGCGTATGTTCATATACGTCTATGCGCGAACGATCGTGCGAATACGAAATGGCCAAAAAAACCAGAAAAAATGACAAACACCCACCCAAACTTACGATTCTCGATACGAAATCACTTAACTTTTGCTCTTTGAATCGAGGGGATAGGCCCTGATTTATCAAGAGCTGAAAAAAATTCTCATGGTAGTAAAAAATTCATTTCATGAGAAAAAAGACTGAGAATTTCAATGATGAATCACCAGATAGGAAGACAATGAATGTCAATGGCACTGAGAAAAGTAGAGAACTTTTTACTCTTTTTTAAACTGTAGTAAAAAGTGCCATTGACTTATTGACTTTCATTGTCTATCTGGTGATTCATCATATTTGAAATTCTCAGGCTTTTTTCTCATGAAATGATTTTTTTACTACCATGAGAATTTTATTTCAGCTCTCGAATCGAGGCTTTTGTCTGGGGCCCCACCAGTCATAGTAACATAGTAATATAGTATGTAAGGCTGAATAAAGGCTTTAGTCCAACCAGTTCAGCCTGTTTAATTCCTTCCAGTGGTCTAGTAGCCATAGCTGGAAATGTTATTACATGCCAGGAAGGCATCCCGGCCACTTTTTAATGTTTTTACTGTATCCATCATTACTACCTCCTCTGGCAGCGAGTTCCATAGTCTCACTGCTCTTACAGAGAAGAATCCCCTCCTATGTCGGTTGCGCCTGAAGCAGATGGGTTTCTGAACTGGTGGTTCTGCTGCTATTCCAATGATGTTGTTTTAGACTGGTAAATTACAGGAGTGCTCTGCCTGCAGCTGGAACTAAGCGTACCTAAAGACACACAGGAAAGGTGTAAGCTGTGCCAAGGTGCCCAACAAGGAAGCTGTTCTGGTACTTTCCCTTGTCAGGATTGATGTATTACAGAACAACACAGTCACTGAGATGCGGAGGTTATTAGCTGAATTGTTCCCAAACAACTGACACAATAGGATAGGTGGTTCCGTGACCAATTATGTAGCCAATTATAACATAAAAGTAGATTTGCCTGCAAACACACCAGCCAGAAGCCACATATCTATCTGCAAAAGGGGGATCAACTTCTTATTTTCTTCTTTGGACTGTCAGTCTCCTCCTGTAGATGTCCAAATACTTTACACCACAAATTACATATAAATAGTGTTAGGCTTATAGACTTTTGGTTAACTTTAGGAACTAATTAATGAGTACGGCCCCTGGGAGGTCGGATTAACAAGATATATAAAAGGAGTTCCCTAGAGGTCACAAGAGCCCTACCTTCCCTATAATGTTACCCGTCAACCTGGGCATTATCTATATACTATACTACATATAATTTAAAAAAAACTATACACTTGATTGTTGATTTGACATACCGTTCATAAAAGAGCATCAAAAACAGACATGGGGACACACACACCCACATATTGCTAGTTACAAGTTCTCAGTCCCATGCCAAGGTAGGGACACTGCTCCGCTAAACGAACCGCAACACACGCTGCCACCACTGGCTTGGCGCCTTGACAATGGAGAAGAGACCCATCCATACCTCCCTTGGCCATTGACCTTGGCATGGAACTGAGCCCACCCTGCCCCACAGACTCAAACATTAATATACAGGACACCCAGCTGCCCCCACCCTGCCCCACAGACCCAAACATTAATATACAGGACACCCAGCTGCCCCCCACCCTGCCCCACAGACCCAAACATTAATATACAGGGCACCCAGCTGCCCTCACCCTGCCCCACAGACCCAAAGATTAATATACAGGACACCCAGCTGCCTCCTGCCCTGCCCCACAGACCCAAACATTAATATACAGGGCACCCAGCTGCCCCCCACCTTGCCCCACAGACCCAAACATTAATATACAGGACCCCCAGCTGCCCCCCACTCTGCCCCACAGACCCAAACATTAATATACAGGACACCCAGCTGCCCCCACCTCACGGACACAAACATTAATATAGAAGGCACCCAGCTGCCTCCTGCCCTGCCCCACAGACCCAAACATTAATATACAGGGCACCCAGCTGCCCCCCACCTTGCCCCACAGACCCAAACATTAATATACAGGACCCCCAGCTGCCCCCCACTCTGCCCCACAGACCCAAACATTAATATACAGGGCACCCAGCTGCCCCCCACCCTGCCCCACAGACCCAAACATTAATATACAGGACCCCCAGCTGCCCCCCACCCTGCCCCACAGACCCAAACATGGGAGAATAAAACAACCCAAACTATCAACTATAACAATGCAAAACCAAGGGTGGGTTGGAGCAGGACGTACTATATACTCATAATACCAATTCTACAGGTGAGTAATCACAGAATTGTATTATTCTTAGTATTAAGTAATATTCTTAGTATACAGTACGTCCTGCTCCAAATATAATACTTACAATCGGGACATCCAATAGCAGTGTCCATAAACATCCAATAACAGTGTCCATAAAGTAGGGTGGGATCCCCAAGAAAAAAGGCAGCAGCAGGCAGTTTAAACCACTGCCGTCTGCAGAACCTTTCGGCCAAAAACAGCATCAGCTGAGGCCCTAACATCAACCTTGTAAAACCTTGAAAAGGTATGAACAGAAGACCAAGTAGCGGCCTTGCAAACTTGTTCAACAGAAGCCTGGTGCTGGAAGGCCCAAGAGGCACCAATAGCACGAGTAGAATGAGCAGTAAGGCGGAATGGAGGATTCTTCCCCTTAGCAGAGTAGGCCTGAATCACAGCCTGACGGATCCATTTGCTGATAGTAGACTTGGCAGGAGCCAAACCCTTCCTAGGACCAGAAGGGACCACAAAAAGAGCATCAGTTTTCCTGAAAGGTGCAGTAGCCACGAGATAGTACTTCTGGCACCTAACCACATCCAAGGAGTGCAAAACTCTCTCCTTAGCATTGCTAGGATTAGGGCACAAAGAAGGAAGAACAATATCCTGATTCAAATGAAAGGCAGACACTACCTTAGGTAGAAAGTCAGGTTTGAAATGAAAGTAGTAGGGGGGCTGAATGGACAGCGCCGCCAACTCAGACACACGCCTAACAGAAGTGATAGCCACGAGAAATACAACCTTGAGCGTAAGAATGGCCAAGGCAGCATCCTGCACAGGTTCAAAGGGAGCACCCTGCAAGGCTGACAGAACCAAGTTCAGATCCCAAACAGGCACCATAGGTTTACGTGGGGGACGCACATGAGTGACCCCCTGTAAAAAAAAGTCCTGATCAGAGGGTGCTGAGCAAAGGACTTCTGGAAGAAAATAGCCAGGGCAGAAACCTGACCCTTCAGAGTACTGAGTTGGAGTCCCATCTCCACCCCATGCTTCAGGAACTCCAGAATCCTGGGAAAAGAGAACACAAGACAGGGAAGAGACTTAGACTCACACCAGTCAATGTAGGCACGCCAAACCCTGTAATAAATGGAAGAGGAAGACTTCTTCCTAGCTTTAATCAAAGTATCCACAACCGAGGAAGACAGCCCCTTCTCCATCAAGATGGAGGTTTCAGCAGCCAAGCCGTCAAAGCCAGAGTTTGTAAATTGGGATGGCGTAAGGGCCCCTGAGTGAGCAGATCTGGCACCAAGGGCAGAGCGTACTGATCTACTGCCAGCTGTACCACTCTTCTTGGCCACCTGGGGGCCACCAGAATTGCTGGCACCCCAGCAGGGGGAATGGAGGGAAGACATACGGGAACTGAAAGTCCTTCCATGACATTGGTAGCGCATCCGAGGTCAGAGCCAGAGGATCCCTGGACAGAGAGACAAAAGCTGGGAGCTTGTGATTGTGACGGGACGCAAACAGATCCACATCTGGTTGGCCCCAACGGTGACACAGAGATTGAAACACCCTGCTGCATAGGGACCATTCTCCCTGGCGAGAGGTCCCCCTGCTCAGAGAGTCCGCCAGGCGATTTTCCACCCCCGTGGATGTACACAGCTGAAATGCAGGGGACATTGGCCTCCGCCCAAGTCAGGATCAGAGACGCTTCCTGGAGGGCCCCCTTGCTCCGGGTCCCTCCCTGATGATTGATGTAGGCAACTGCCGTCTGGTTGTCCGGGCGCACCTGAACAGGCAGGCCCCGAAGATGAGTAGTCAAGCGAGCCAGAACTAACCTGATCGCCCGCAGCTCCAAGACATTGATAGGTGTGTGGGCCTCCTGAGGGCCCCACCTCCCCTGGAACCGCAGGGACTTCCAGAAACCCCCCCCCCCCCAACCTGACAGACTGGCATCCGTGGTGACTGTCTCCCAGGAAGGGGCAAGAAAGGACCTGCCCCCCAACAGGTTCCTTGAGTCCATCCACCACAAGAGGGACCTCCTGACCAGGGGGGAGAGCACACAGACCCTGTCCAGGGACGCTGGATCCTTGTCCCACACTGACAAGAGGTGGAGTTGCAGAGGCCTCAAGTGGAACTGAGCATAAGGGACCGCTTCGAAGCACGCCACCATCAGGCCCACCAGCTGCATCCCCTGCCTGATGGAGGGATGGGGACAAGCTAGGAGGGACTGAGCCTGTGCAATCAGACTGTCCACCTTCTGCTGAGGAAGGAAGATCCTTGCCTGAACTGTATCCAGACTCATTCCTAGGAAGGGAGTTAACAAGGAAGGGGACAGTGATGACTTGGGGTGGTTGATCACCCATCCAAATGACTCCAGAGTGGACACCACCAGCTGAGTATCCAACTCTGCCTGATGTAGAGACTGGGCAGTGATGAGGATGTCGTCCAGATAGGGAAGCACACGGATGCCCTGGCATCTGAGTAGAGACATCACGCCAGCCAGCACCTTGGTGAACACCCTGGCAGCTGAAGTGAGGCCAAAGGGCAAAGCCACAAATTGGTAGTGTTGATCCATCAGAGCAAACCTGAGGAACCTTTGATGACCTGGGAACACAGGAATATGAAGATAAGCATCTTTGATGTCCACAGAAGTCATGAAATCCCCTTGGCGCAGGGAACTGATGGCAGAGCGCAGAGTTTCCATGCGAAAGCGCCTGCCCCTGACAAACTTGTTGAGGATCTTTAAGTCCAGGATGGGCCTGACTGAGCCGTCTTTTTTGGGTACTGTGAATAGGTTGGAATAAAAGCCCTTGCCTTTTTCTCTTAAGGGGACCTGGCAGATGACCCCCAGCTCCAGGAGGCCTTGCACTGCTTGCACTAGCTCCTGAGCTGACACAGGGTCCTGAGGAATCCGGGACCTGATGAATCTTGGAGGGGGATCGGCAGCAAACTCCGACTTGTAACCGGAGGACACTACCTCCTGAATCCACCGGTCTGAGACATGAAGCCTCCAGACGTGAGCGAAGTGCTGCAGCCGTCCCCCCACCCGGATGGGTGAGGGCGCCCCATCATGCCTGAGGGGGCTTGGGAGAGGATTTTGCTTTGGGACCCAAGGAGGAGCCAGGACGTCCTCTGCCTCTACCCCAGAAATCTCCCTGGGCCCCAGGAAAGGAAACCCCTCTTCCCTGTCTTGAACCACGGTAAGGGGAGGAGAAGGAACCCTGACCCCGAAAGGGCCGAGATTGCCGCCTGCGCTGGGGTAACCTGCCTCCCTTAGCAAAAAGGTCCAGGCGGTCCCAAAACAGGCGCAGTCCTTTAAAGGGAAACCCAGTGAGGGCCTTCTTGGCAGCGTTGTCAGCAGCCCACTGGCGCAGCCAAACCGAGCGGCGTATAACCACCACGAGGGCAGAAGTTCTGGCACACATTCTGATGGTGTCATCCAATGCTGATAGGACAAAATTTACAAAAACATCACAACTGGAGAGTGCATTAAACACCTCACAAGGCAAATCATCAGGGGCACTATCAAGCATATTTCTGATAAGGGTTCTAGTGGCCACAGCAGTAATAGCAGAGGCACAGACCGGTACCAGTAATGACATGGAGCGCGCCAAAGACGGGCCCCACCCCCCCGAAAAGCGCAAAGCCACGAACGTGCAAGCAGCCAATGATGGCGCATCAGCGCCTAAGGTAATGCCGCCGCCAAATGCAGAACCAAGTCAGAGCGCGGCGGCAATTTTAAAAAAGACAGTAAAGACAAGCCAGCGTGGCGGCTGACACAAGACTAAACAGAATGAAAAACAGGTGTAAAACACAGAATGCATAGCATACATATTTACATCCCCCCCTCCTCTTTTCCCCCGAAGACTACAAGGAGGATGAGGGAGGACGGCGGCCACTTAAACAGGGCCCACCGATAGGCAGGGGCAAGGGGCACTAGTGCGGGAGGGGCATCCCATAGAGGCTCACCATAAGCCTGAACCGCCTACCATTTGGTGGGAGATTGCGGTGGAGCAGCGCTCCTAAGCCCGACCAGCGCAGCCAAGGCTGGGAGGCATATTACTAGTGGAACGGGTGGGAATAGTCCTACAGGGCAGCAGGTTAATAGCCCCGCTCACCTACGAGTAGAGAGCCAATTTCTCGTCCTTCGCAGCCAGACTGCAGAGAAATTCTGGGGGTTTGTGGGAGGTCCCCGGGTATTTGAGGGGCCGGGAGGAGCCTATTTTCGATGTCTCTGCAGTCCAGCGCCATCTGGCGGAGTATATCCCAACTGTAAGTATTAGATTTGGAGCAGGACGTACTGTATACTAAGAATAGTTAAAATCAGCCCATAGTGACAGACAACAGGAAAAGACAACCATACAAAAGTCCCCTGGCTGTGACCGTAGTGTGAAACATTTCAGGCTATGTTGCTGTTAGTCATTCCCGCAGACAAAAACATTATAAAAGATCATTACCTCTTAGTTTGCTCACCTGCCAGCCATGCTGCCCAAAACTCCGGGGGGAGGAGGTGGAGCTACTGAGTCATGGAGCCTCCCCACAGTGATTGGCTGAGCAGAGAGATTCATCAGCCAATGGGAAGGTACCAAACTTTGACGGGGGGGGGGCAGTGCAGTAAAAGTTGCACAGTGTAGCGCACTGCAGTGGTAGTAGTAGCGGTACTGCCACACTGCACACATGCCCTGAAATGCACGCTCACTGGCTGCCAGCCTGCCACTCAGGTGCATCCCCGCTCACCAGCCAGCCACCACCCGATCCATCCGCTGCTCACCAGCCACCACCTGTCCCCCCCCCCTCGCTAACCGGCCGCGGCCTTCCCAGGTGCCGGCCTACCGGGATTTTGCCCGGTATGCCCTATGGCCAGTCCGCCCCTGGGTGGGGGTAACATATAAGATAGGCTCTTATTCAGGGTGAAGGTCCGGATTAATGTGAGCAATCTGTATGTACAGGGGCGGAAACATATAAGATAGGCTCTTATTCAGGGTGAAGGTCCGGATTAATCTGGGCAATCTGTATGTACAGGGTGTGGGAACATATAAGATAGGCTCTTATTCAGGGTGAAGGTCCGGATTAATGTGAGCAATCTGTATGTACAGGGTGGGGGAAACATATAAGATAGGCTCTTATTCAGGGTGAAGGTCCGGATTAATAATGATAGTTGAGGCGAGGTCAGGTTGTTTTTTTTTTAATACCTTCAGTCATTGGTGGATCAGTGGCCCCACCCCTGCAGGGACGCTGAGCCGCCAAAGATGGAATTTATTTAAAAAAACACACACATGATGGCGGCCAGCGGTGCCCCAGCTGAATCACCAGTGAACTAGTAAAAAAAAAAAGAAAAATGACTCCAGCAATTTCTGCTCCCCCCGCCCCAGATGGTGCTGCCCGAGGCAGCTGCCTCTCCTCACCTCATAACAGGCACATCCCTGGACCCCACCACCCAGCTTGTTTATGTGGTTTTTCAATATTAGACCATTTTGGGTGAAGTTCTCCTTTAAGAAGACGTAAATTATATTATTTTCTTTTTATATATATATATATTTTTTTTTTTTTTTAATATACTGGTATTTGCATTACTCTGTTATATTTGTTGTTTCTCATAGATGGTGACAGTTGCCTTTGCCAGTGCAGATGGGGAGAAAGTTGTGCAAACAGTTTCTGTCAATGAGCGAGAAGAAGTAGGCGTCATATATGTCCGCAGTGATAAGTATTCCGGCACCTACCTCTTTGATTACAGGCGGGTGAGTGTTGATTTTTACTTTTTTTGTGTTGATGTAACTAATAACTGTAGGCAAAGTGCAGAAACTGTGATTCAGCATCTCACCTCATCATGGCTGCGCTCTCCCTTCCTGTCAGAACACCGCTGCTTCTGATAGTAGAAACAAGGCAAAGAGTAGTGGCACACATCCTGAATTCCTTTGCCACAGACCACCAATCATATGACTAAGCTGGGGGTCTAAAGTTCCACATAATCAGACTGTGGACACTGGGAGAGAAGGAGGACAGCCAGGGTGAGAAGGCCTGTCTTACAGACCCCACCCATAATGCTGATTATTGTGCGGCAACATAGAGCCAAGGGCCATGCCCCAATATTTCAAAAGATAAATCATAAGGTGAAACTGTAAACCTTGATATCTCGGCCATTCTTCAATTTAAAAACGGAAAACAGATTAGGACAGCACCAAACGCAGCCCGACATAATGGTGTAACAATTAATTGCCTTTGCCTTTTGTATCCTTTTAAAGAGGAATTTTTGGAGTCCTACTCCCCAAGGTATCCCAAATTGGGATACCCTGCTGTGTGTAACCCCCCAGATCGCCATTCCACTGACCTGTTCCCAGAGCCGGTGCCGTGGCCACATCCCCGCTCACCTCTAGCTGTGCGCAGGGGCGGACTGGGGCTAACAAAACTGCTGGGGACCTTTTGGGCACTGTTCCTTGCCCATTATAGTATATGAATGTCAATATATATATATATATATATATATATATATATATATATATATATACATTAATATACTATACTGGTGTGTATATATATATATATATATATATATATATATATATATATATATTATTTTGTTCCATAACATGCACCTAGGTTTTAGAGGACAAAAATAAGAAAGAAAATGTTATGATCAAATGGTGTGCTAGAATCCCCCCATTACAGCCAGTGCACAGAATCCCCCCATTACAGCCAGTGCACAGAATCCCCCCATTACAGCCAGTGCACAGAATCCCCCCATTACAGCCAGTGCACAGAATCCCCCCATTACAGCCAGTGAGGGGCATCCCACATTAGAGGCAGTGTGCAACATTTCCCATTACAGACAGTGAGGGGCATCCCTCAGAGGCATGTTGTGTCATCCCTCATTACAGGCAGTGAGGGGCATCCTTCATTACAGGCAGTGAGGGACATCCCTCATTACAAGCAGTGAGGGGCGTCCCTCGTTACAGGCAGTGAGGGGCATACCTCATTACAAGCAGTGAGGGGCATCTCTCATTACAAACAGTGAGGGGCGTCCCTCATTACAGGCAGTGAGGGGCATCCCTCATTACAGGCAGTGAGGGGCATCCCTCATTACAGGCAGTGAGGGGTGTGCCTCATTACAGGCAGTGAGGGGCATCCCTCATTACAGGCAGTGAGGGGCATCCCTCATTACAGGCAGTGAGGGGCGTGCCTCATTACAGGCAGTGAGGGGCATGCCTCATTACAGGCAGTGAGGGGCATCCCTCATTACAGGCAGTGAGGGGCGTGCCTCATTACAGGCAGTGAGGGGCATGCCTCATTACAGGCAGTGAGGGGCATCCCTCATTACAGGCAGTGAGGGGCGTCCCTCATTACAGGCAGTGAGGGGCATGCCTCATTACAGGCAGTGAGGGGCATCCCTCAGAGGCATGTTGTGTCATCCCTCATTACAGGCAGTGAGGGGCATGCCTCATTACAGGCAGTGAGGGACATCCCTCATTACAAGCAGTGAGGGGCGTCCCTCGTTACAGGCAGTGAGGGGCATACCTCATTACAAGCAGTGAGGGGCATCCCTCATTACAGGCAGTGAGGGGCATCCCTCATTACAAACAGTGAGGGGCGTCCCTCATTACAGGCAGTGAGGGGCATCCCTCATTACAGGCAGTGAGGGGCATCCCTCATTACAGGCAGTGAGGGGCGTGCCTCATTACAGTCAGTGAGGGGCATCCCTCATTACAGGCAGTGAGGGGCATCCCTCATTACAGGCAGTGAGGGGCGTGCCTCATTACAGGCAGTGAGGGGCATCCCTCATTACAGGCAGTGAGGGGCATCCCTCATTACAGGCAGTGAGGGGCGTGCCTCATTACAGGCAGTGAGGGGCATGCCTCATTACAGGCAGTGAGGGGCATCCCTCATTACAGGCAGTGAGGGGCGTGCCTCATTACAGGCAGTGAGGGGCGTGTCTCGTTACAGGCAGTGAGGGGCGTGCCTCATTACAGGCAGTGAGGGACATCCCACATTGGAGGCAGTGTGCAACATCTCCCATTACAGGCAGTGAGGGGCATCCCACATTGGAGGCAGTGTGCAACGTATCCCATTACAGGCAGTGAGGGGCATCCCTCATTACAGGAAGTGAGGGGCATCCCTCATTACAGCTACGTTGGACATGTATGGTCACCTAAAGCTTTGCACTGCACCCAGGACAATAGCAAGCTTCTGGTGCTAAAGCCAGGGGCCTCACTGATGATAGGGGCCCTGGGAAATTGCCTAGTGTGCCACCCCCTAACACCAGCCCTGACCAACCCAGCAGTTTCAAACCAGGACCAGTACATTGTACAAACCAGATTGCCAGGTGTGCATGGTGGTGGGGTTACCACATTCAAACAGCTCTGGTGGCCTAAATGTATATGGGGATGGCTAGTGATTAATGACACAGTGACACATCTTGCCTCGTGCTGTTGTTGGCTTTAACGCTGTTGTACATTTTTGGCAGACAATTATCAGCATCAGGAAACCAAACAGCACCACATGCTACATTCTGAGGATGGAAGACAAGACCCCACCCTTGAGCGCTCTAGTGAAAGGGGTGGAATATTTCCGTACACACGTAAGTCTTATATCGCAAACCACTCTGGGTATTTAGGTTTCAATCGTTTTTTTTATTTTTTTTATTTTAGCAAAGGAGAATACAAAAATACAAAACAATTGTCAGGAGCCAATGCTGGCGTATGGCACAGTACGGATAAAATAATAAAAAAAGTAAGTAAAATAATAAAAAAAAAGTCTATTACGGTAGTAAGTCCACTAACAAGAGGAAGATTGTTAGTTTGTGTTGTCCTCAGGTAAGCCTTGTGTGTGCCGGTGTTTAGGAATAATAGGTTCAAGAGTTATGGGTAATGTGTATGCATACCTCCCAACTTTTTAGGGTAGTTTACTAAAGGGGGACAATTGTTAAATTAAGGCACGCCCCCTTGTTGCGGAATGGATAGGAGAAAGGTTGTTACAAATGAATAAACACTTCGAATAGGCAAATGAATCATTTATTGATGCAGATCTTTATGTTAAACCTCAAAGAGGGACAGAGGATAACAACGAGGGACAGCGGGACATGGACTCAAACGAGTGACAGCCCCCCCAAAAAAGGGACACTTGGGAGGTATGTATATGTTAAAGAGACCAGCTACTTGGGCCCAAAATCTGACCACCCTTGGACAAGGCCACCAAGTGGACATAGTTCCTTCCATACACACAGCTTCGAAAACATCTATCGGAATAGTTTGGAAAATCTTTTGCTATTCAGGATGGGACCAAGCATACTTCCAACCAGAGGTGGGATTCAAATGTATAACTACCTATTACCTATATTAAATAATATACACCTTTATATTTGTATAATAAATAAACAGCAAATTGTGTAATGCTATTAAAATGTGTCTAAGCAATATTAAGAGATTGTATAACTGGTTTGAGCCAGTTCTTCTCAGTTCTGAGAACCTGAGCGTAAGAAGGACAAATCAGAACTGGAGGGCGTTCAAAGGAGGGCAACTAAGGTAATAAAAGGAGTGCGGGGACTCGAGTACCCTTAAAGATTGTCAAGGTTAGGTTCATTTCGTTTGGAAAGAGAGGCCTAAGGGGTGATCTAATAACTATGTATAAATATATTCAGGGTCAATACAAAGATCTGTTCCACAAACTATTTATACGCCCGAGTGTAACCATAACCCGAGGGCATCCACTAAGGTTAGAGGAAAGGTGATTTTTCCACCGACATAGGAGGGGATTCTTCTCTGTAAGAGCAGTGAGACTATGGAACTCGCTGCCAGAGGAGGTAGTAATGATGGATACAGTAAAGACGTTCAGAAGTGGCCTGGATGCCTTCCTGGCATGTAATAACATTACCAGCTATGGCTACTAGACCACTGGAAGGAGATCTATAGTGGCCGGGATGCCTTCCTGGCATGTAATAACATTTCCAGCTATGGCTACTAGACCACTGGAAGGAGATCTATAGTGGCCGGGATGCCTTCCTGGCATGTAATAACATTTCCAGCTATGGCTACTAGACCACTGGAAGGAGATCTATAGTGGCCGGGATGCCTTCCGTGCATGTAATAACATTTCCAGCTATGGCTACTAGACCACTGGAAGGAGATGTATAGTGGCCGGGATGCCTTCCTGGCATGTAATAACATTTCCAGCTATGGCTACTAGACCACTGGAAGGAGATGTATAGTGGCCGGGATGCCCTCCTTGCATGTAATAACATTTCCAGCTATGGCTACTAGACCACTGGAAGGAGATCTATAGTGGTCGGGATGCCTTCCTTGCATGTAATAACATTTCCAGCTATGGCTACTAGACCACTGGAAGGAGATCTATAGTGGCCGGGATGCCTTCCTGGCATTAATAACATTTCCAGCTATGGCTACTAGACCACTGGAAGGAGATCTATAGTGGCCGGGATGCCCTCCTGGCATGTAATAACATTTCCAGCTATGGCTACTAGACCACTGGAAGGAGATAAACAGGCTGAACTTGATGGACTTAAGTCTTTATTCAGCCTTGCATACTATGTTAATATTATATATATATATATATATATATATATATATATATACAATTTTAACAACTGATTCTGCAGAACCACGGAGAACCTGCTGAATCCCAGCCCTGCTTCCAACTTTTCAAGATGGGAAAGAGGGACAATTTTTACATTAAGCCACACCCTCCCCATTAAAGGATGGATAGGAGATAGGTTGTAACAGTCAAACAATATAAACACTTTGGCAATAGGCAATTCAATCATGTATTGATGCAGATCTGCATGTTACACCTCACATAGGTGAGTAGCCCGTTCCGTCACTGCTAATATCCTCCTACAGGCCTGAAATTACCAGCAAGTGAGCCTTCATGGGAAAACAGGTCCTTCATGTGACCCGCACATACCCACATGGATCTGATGTATTTGATGGTATTTAGGTATCCCTTTTTTTTTTTAGGGAAACCCTGCAGAACCCTATTTGAGATAGAGGATGGCAAATGAGGAGAAGTATTCTCATCAGGAATGCAGAGTAATATCAACCTTAAAGGGACATTCTAGGCAAAGTGTTGAATTATCCTGCTTTTAATTGCCCCCATGTTGGCTTTCAGAGGCTGCATCTTTCATTCACAAGCACTTTTCATTCCCTGATAAACCCTATAGAACTTGCTCCCTTCTGCTCATTTTTCAGGGCCCCCACTTCTTCTGAAGGAACCCTCACATTGAAAAATGCATGGATGAGTCATTATCTTCTACTAAGGAGGCCCCGCAGAAAGAATAGAGTTCATTGGGAGTTATTGAGAAATATAAAGCAGGCTGAATGAAAGATGCAGGCTGAATGAAAGATGCAGCTCCTGGTAGCCAGCATGGGGGAGCACAAAGCAGGCTAATTTAACCCTTTGCCTGAAATGTCCCTTTAACCCTTTAAATACCAAGCACGTATAATCTACATACTTGTTTCTCTGTCCGTTAAGTGCCAAGTACGTAGATTCTATGTACATGCTATTTTCTCCCAGGATCCATTTTCCCCCGAGAGGCCTCCTCTTGCTGGTCTGAGATGCTCCGGCTTCTGTCAACTCCTTCCCATAACAGGGAGGGGCCTTTTATACTGCTGAGTGAGCTGACATAATCACACTGCACCAGGCCCCTTCCTGTAGCGGGAGTGAGAAATAAAGCCTGGTGTGATCGGAGGAAGATGGTAGAGGGCACCAATCCTCTGCTTGGCTTCCGTCAGTCACTTTGGGCTGCCAGAGCAGCGATGAACGGCACTGAACAGCAGCGAGCGGCAATGGAAGGAGGTAAGTAGTAAAATAAATAAAATAATAAGGGACTTTTTCTGTGTGTATTTTTACATTTAACCCGTTGTAAACTTCTAAGGGTTCGGTGGGCCCCCTATACCAGTTCACTGGGCAGGAGCCGCTGGCAAATCATCTGCTGGAAAGTGGTTGACTTGCCACAGCCCTCCCCCCATTACCTGCATTCCCAAAGCCCAGGGGGTGCAAGAGCCTGGTACCCATTGGGGCTATATGGAATAGTATCTTCAGGGTCGGCCACCCGGCCTCCCCGGGCCTTAGTCTACCAGCCCAGATAGCTGGTGCCTGGGCTGATCTTGTTGGAGAATGGGAATCCTATATCTTTTATTTTTTAATTTTTAAGGGTTTAATCCTTGATTGTTAACTAGAAGGTGCAGTTAGTTGTATTTTATTTGAAAATCTGATATTGATATTGAGTAATTGATTTATATATTTATAGGCACTGACAGACGGCTTTATTAGGAAATAAGCAGTAGATTGGTGTATTATTAGTTTATTTGTGGCCTCTAGCTTATGACATCTGGGTGGCCTATACAGTGCCGCCCCTTCTTTTTTCCCCCTCCTCCGTTCTTCCCCTTGTCCCCCTTTGTGTAAGGGGTGTTGTGTGTATATATGTATTTTAATTAACATTTTAATGTGTATATATGTACATCTTTTGAGCAATAAAGAAGTATACCATTAAACTCATATTTTGAATGGTGCTATTTACATAGAGGATGGATTAGGGAGTGTGGGACTCTTTATCTGTGTCGTTATTTGAAAATCTCATAACGACCCTTTCAGTTTGGAGTGTTTTACTATCCTGATGATTGTTCCATTTACCTTTGGATGCTCCATTGTCGGAAACCCCATCGAACCTCATAAAAATTTCCAGGGGTCCCATGGCACATGCATGAGCTCTGATTCATTCAGTGCTGTATATACATTAAGAAACCAAAGTTTGTAGGGCACTGCATGCTAGTAAATGTGTATCTTGATTTGTGTGACACACGGGTATCCCCCTGAATTCTCTTTTATATGCTTAGGATGCATCTGCCAATGATCAGATTGCTTTCAATGTTACTCGAGGTGAAGAAGCCGACCCTGCCGAAGTGGGCACCAATGTCTACCTTATGTGCAGCGATGCTGTCATCTACTGGGCAAAGAGGGTAAGTCATCATTGTTCTAGACCACCTATAATCTTTGTTCCTCCTGCCTCTTCCTATTTGTGTGTGTGAATTTATAGAGATTTTACCATCAGATTATTTGATATGATGCCAGCTTAAAGTGGACCAAAACCCAGGATTTTGACTATCCTGGGTTTTGGACCTTTCCCCCCGGGGCACCCCCCCAGATCTCTGAAATCAACTCATCCCGGTCCTACGGCGCATGCGCGGCCGCCCGTCCAATCAGCGCGCTTGGAGCTGCTGACATCACGACGTCTAAGGCTCCGTCTAAGGCCAGCGGCTCTGAGCACACTGGCGGCCGCATCCTCTGCTTCCCTCTAACAGGGAGCGTGCCTGCGCTGGACATTCACCAATGCCTGGCGCGGGCACGTGCCCTGCTAGAGGGATAGCGGGGATGTGGCCACGGCTTGCGCATGTGCCTCTGGACCGGGAAGCAAGGTAAGTGAACGGGGCGACCAGGGAGGTTTCACACAGCAGGGCATCCAAATTTTAGATGCCTCGGGGGGCCGATCGCGCTGGGTTTTGGTCCACTTTAAAGCGTACCCGTGTTGGCTGTCAAAATCCGACATTATACTAAGGGATGGGAAAGCTCAGATGCTGCAACAGGTCAAAAGAGTAGTGTCTTGACTTGAAGTCTTAAAGCAGCACTATAGTCAAGACCAGGGGCGTAGCTAGGGGAGGGGCAGGCGGGGTACGTGCCCCGGTTGCAGGTGCCAAAAGGGGGCCTAAGCACAGGTGGGGGGGGGGGGGGCACCGCTTTAAATCTTTGCCCCGGGTGCCAGAAAGCTTAGCTACACCTCTGGTCAAGACAGCCAACTTTCTCATTGTAAGTCTGTCAATCACCTGACTGTCGGTGACCAATCAGTTTCCTGAGTGGGCTTGTATATCAAACCTAAATGGTTTGCTACCAAATATTTGAATGAGAAAGTGGTGACTATAGTCTCCCTATAATTTGCAGAGATTTCTACTACCCTGAAATAATCAGAGACCCGGAAGCACAGAATAATAATTAAAAATGAAATGAAACGCGATGTTTCATATATGAGGTTAGCAAATTTAGGCTTTTAAACCCCTAAAAGCACAGGATAATTAAATTAAATATAAAAAAAACACATTTGTAGACTAAGAGGCCGATTCAGTAATAGCGCCAGGTAGCGACAGATGTGCGCCAGTAGCGTGATTTTCACAGCGACCGCTAGTATTCGCTGTGCTTGGCCGTTGTTTGCTAGTTGACAGCGACTCAGTCGGTGTGCGTTAATGTTGAATACGGGGTTAGGAGTCGCTGTTTGACAGGTTCCGCGCTGTATGGGTGCGCCTGACAGCGAATGGCCAGAGCGAACGCCTCCCAGCATATTCATTAACAAATCACGCTCAAAAATTTCTCGCGCTGTGAAATCCTTGTTTAAACCCCAGAGCGCTGGCGGCGATGGGTGTAAAATAGTTTTTAACCCCCAAACAACCATATTTTTGGATTTAAAAGTTATACAAGTTTTTATAAACATTTTGTAATATGAATACATTAATATCAGACCTGTAATATCAATTCTGCACAATGCAAATTTTTTTTTTTTTTTTTTTACCTTAAAAAAAAATCCTAACATTGCAGAAGTGGTCACAGAATTTTTGACATTTAAAAAAAAAAAAAAAAAAAATTAATATCAATTAATTATGAATAATTAAAGATTGTCCCATTGAAATGCATTGGAGAGCGCCAGGTAGCAAGAGGTCATACCTGTCGCTGTTCAAGTTCGCTCTCTGGCGCTGTGTGGTGAGGCTGGAATAATGATGAATGATTCGCTATCTGGCGCTCTGTCGTTCGCTAAGCAGGATCGGCTTGATAAATGTGTGATTGCGTAGGGGAGCCGGCGTTCTCATGGCGGTGCCTGTCATTACCGTTCGCTCACCATTCGCTACCTGGCGCTAGCCCTTGATAAATAAGGGCCATAGTAAATAAATCCCCAAACATTCTGTGACTATTTTAAGGTAAAAAAAAAATGTAACTGTCTTCGGAAGGAAAATTGTGATCCCTTTTAGGTCCGCTTGGAGTTCTGACATGAGTTGTTTGAGGATTTGGATGGCAGCACCATTATAATTCAGTTGTTTTATTTGGCACTACATTTGGATTAGATGGTCTAATAATTTTTGTTTTTGTTTGTATTTTTAAAGTGATTCACTTTTCTGTTATTATTGTTATGGTGATTACTGTGTGGGAGTTCTAGAGGTTTTGGGGGGGCTTACATGGTGTGTTGTTTAAATTATATATATGGGGGGGGGGGTTTAGGTGTGTTTCGGGGTGTTATATTAGCAAGGCAGGAGTCCAAATTTCAGCAGAAGTATATAAAAGAGAATGACAAAAGGAAAATCTAGTGTAATTCTGCAATAATTAAGTATTTAATTGATAATGATAAAAAATGCAGTCACAAACATATAGATATAGAACCTCACCGGCCCTGGAATCCGACAGCCGAAAGCAGATTAATCCATAAAACCTTTAGGTAACTGTGGAAAAACTTTTATCAACCACTTGCAAGGACTCCACCACTCGCCACCGCCAACGCGTTTCGTCGCCGTTAGGCAACTTTGACAAGGATGAGCCTTCCTTTTGTCCTTTTTTATACTTCTGCTGAAATTTGGATGCCTGCCTTGCTAATAATATTGGCGAGCATATGCCTTTAAGAGGAATACATTGGAAATGTGCCTGTCGTTGATCTGGATACTTGTGAAGCCTGGTATATTTCTATATCGCTGGTAAAAGTCCAGATTGCTGGTGGTGGATCGGTTTTGGATATCTCAGTGTGAAGTGCATGCACCTTGGGACATCACCTTACTGCATCATCTGACCAGTTTTCCTCTGTTTATTTGCTCTACATGATGGAATCTGGCTGGTCCTGCCACTCAAACCCCTGGCAATCTAAAACGTCTGAGAAATCGCCAGATCTATTGCTAGGAAAGGAGAGAGAACATGATGGTACCAGGTACTGCCTGTGGGGTGAGGGATGCAGGGGGGGAGGTTAGTCAATGAGATGGGTTTTGGTCCTCCTTAAAGATGAGCTAGGAAAAAAAATCATAGAGGATAAAGCAAAACCTGAGGACCTTAAGAAGCCTAAAAAATCAGGATGTCTCGCAGGGTTTTATACGGAGGTGGTTGCTTCTGTTTAAATGCTCGAATTCAGCACAGCACCCCGCAAAGTGCATCAGCAGTAAAGTCCAGCGGAGGCCATATTTCCGTTTTAAAGAGTAACATCTTGCTAAGCCTAGCCATAGATCCAATGGCACTTGTGCGGGCCGCTTCCCCGGTATACCTTTAGCTGGGCGTGTACCTGCACCAGGCTAAATGGAGTGGAGAGCTCTCAAATCGGACCCTCACCCTGAATAAGAGCTTATCTTATGTTTCCCACACCCTGTACATACAGATTGCTCACATTAATCCAGACCTTCACCCTGAATAAGAGTCTATCTTAAATATTTCCCACACCCTGTACATACAGATTGCTCACATTAATCCAGACCTTCACCCTGAATAAGAGTCTTAAATATTTCAAAAAATATAAACTATGAGGTAATGAACACCATAAACAAGGTTATGCATGATAGCACATGATTTTAATGCTTATGGGTCGTGAAAACAGATGTGCAAGCTATATACAGTGCAAAATATAGGTTCTATGACAACCGTATATATATACAGAAAATGGAGGGCATAATACAAATAGGGCAATTGTCAGAAAGCAAGACAAGGTACAAAATCAAGTAGCACTTAGAAATAAAGGAAGCCCTGTTAGTGCTGCCTTTCAGACATAGAGCACCAAAGTATCAAGGTAACAAATGCATAAAAAGCAAAATAAACAGATAAGTCAGTACAAATGCTTACAGGCTGACCGCAGGTCGTCAAAATCCCTCAACGTTTCGATCTGCTATGAGATCTTTGTCAAGAGGAAAAATGCGGTCTGTTTATTTTGCTTGTTATGCATTTGTTACCTTGATATTTTGGTGCTCTATGTCTGGAAGGCAGCACTAACAGGGCTTCCTTTATTTCTAAGTGCTACTTGATTTTGTACCTTGTCTTGCTTTCTGACAATTGCCCTATGTGTATTATGCCCTCCATTTTCTGTATATATACTTGGTTGTCATAGAACCTATATGTTTCACTGTATATAGCTTGCACATCTGTTTTCACGACCAATAAGCATTAAAATCATGTGCTATCATGCATAACCTTGTTTATGGTGTTCATTACCTCATAGTTTATATTTTTTGACATATGTACCAGTGTCCAAAAAGCAGAGGGCACTATTGAGGTGGTTGAACCCAGATCTGCTGATCTATATTTTCCTCTTTTGAAGCTACCTATTTTCAGTGTGCTACAACCAAATCTAACTAACTCTATCTTAAATATTTCCCACACCCTGTACATACAGATTGCTCACATTAATCCGGACCTTCACCCTGAATAAGAGCCTATCTTGTATGTTTCCCCCACCCTGTACATACAGATTGCTCACATTAAAAATCATCCTACCTTCATCTACTGTATTTTCTGAGCCTTCAAACATCCAAGATGGCGGCCCATGTAGTGCAAACAGGAAGTCTTCTAATTGTGCCGCTCTGCATTCTGGGATTGCTGTCCTTTTCCTGACCCCAGCTCTGCTCTGTCTATGCAAAGCACAGCTATGACTCCTCCCCCTGTACTCCCCCTCTCCTCTTCTTAGTATGTGATGCTACTGAGCCAAGATGGCGGCGCCCGTATCCTAGAGCCCTGAACAGAGTTGCAGCCCAGTGGGGGAAATAATAAAAAGTGAGTGACTAAAAACACAAAATATATTAATTTTAGATGCTGGTAATAGTTTTCAAAGTGGACCAACACCCAGGATTTTGACTATCCTGGGTTTTGGTCCACTTCAGTGGGGCACCCCGATCGGTTGTGAGTATTACTTAGTCCATTATAACCAAATTAAAGTGAAACATCTTCATATGACAAATACAAGTGCCAAAAAGTGACCTAACAAATAACAATAGAAACACACAGAAATAACCATACAAAATATTTAGTACAAAATAATACTAAAAAGAGATACTCAGCTGCGCTGGCACAGAGAGTGCAGTTACCGGGGAGGACAATGAAGGCGAGAGGCGAGAGGCCAATGCCACCTTGCTGAGTCTCTATTTACTTACTTTAAAGGGTACGCGAGACTATTTCATATTATCTACTCTTATTCCTTAGGCAACACTGCCATCATGTGGATTCATGATGCAATGGTACCTAAGGAGTTTATTCATGAAGGTCTAGCGCCAGGTAGCGCCTCATAGCGGCAGGCAGCGTCTGGTGAAAGCCGGGCGCTGTACGCAATACCACATTTATGAAGGCGATTCTGGTGGGTGACTCGAATAGCGCCATGTAGCGTCTGTTTCAGCATTACAGACGGCTCAGCGTATAGCGCCGGCGCTCCAGCTTCCAGAGCGACAGGTAAAACCTGTCGCTACCGTTCGCTCTCCAATACATTTCAATGGACCTTCTAATTCCTTTCCTGATCCCATTTTTATTTATTTTTTCTTTTTACTCACAAATAATTATTTGATCTCTCCTGGCCTGGAATTTTACATTTATTTTTTTTAATATTTAACAATTTTATGCAGAATTGTCATTACAGGTCTGGCACTAAAGTGTTAATGTCACAGTTCTCCGACAATGTAATTCCATGTGTTATCGCTTTGTTACAGGTGGATATGTGTTCAAAAACAGACTTTAATCACACGCTCTGAATCGGGTCGCTATAGCATAGAGCGCCAGACGCTGTGTGATTAAATTCTGTTCTAAGCGCCGCTATACAGAAGCTCTAATCTTTCCTAAGTGTAGTGTTGACCATTGTATCCACCTGTCAAACATGATATGGAGGCAATAAGCACTGTAGGGGCAAATTATGGGCTGGGGGTTTATAGGGGGTTTATAGGGGGTTGGGGACTTGGGAGGGAGTGGAGGGTGGTAATAGAGGAGGAATGACTGAACTCCAGCACAGTATGGTTGGTGAGATGTACCGCTTGCTGGAAGCTACGTCCAGCCCAGTTGGCCCCATTGGGGGTCCACCAGGAATTCTCCATGTCAGAACCACGTTGGCTGTACAATCGCTGCCTGGCTTTCTGTAATTCACAATGTAAACTACTGTACTTGGGTTTAATGAGTTTGAGCGTTTGTCGTCTGTGTTATGGTAAATGTCACAGATAATAAATTGTCTTTTCCTAGGTGACCTCTACATCCCAAAACCGTTTCTGGGAATTTGAAGTAAACCTTGGAATTGTTCGTTTTAAGGTTGGAGGCTAATTTTATGTGGATGACAGCGACCAGTTCTCCAGGCTCGGAAGATGATTGCTGGCAAATGCTTCAGAATTTCCATTGCTTCTCATTCACGCATTAGTCGCCTTGATCGTGTTCACACTTTTTTTCTTTGTCATTTAGATCACTGGAAAAAAAAAATTAAACCCCCGATCCCTCCTCTTTGTCTTGCACCAATAAATGATTCATTTGAATGTTTAACAATATATTCTGTTTATATTGTTTTAGCTGTTATAACAGCTCCTATCCATCCCCCAATGATGGGGACGTGGCCTAATTTAACAAATGTCCCTCTTTCCCACCCTGAAAAGTTGGTAAGCATGCAGTTATGATTGGTGCCCGCTGTCCAGTTAAATTTCTTATTACATTCAATCATTGGTGGCTCAGTGGCCCCACAGGGTCAGGGCCGCTAAAGCACCAATGATCGAAAGTATTAAAAGAAAACACATGATTGCTTGCTCCTTGATCCAGTGTGTCAGTGGGTCCAGGCAGGGCCAGGTGAAAGTGGACCAACACCCAGGATTTTGACTACCCTGGGTTTTGTCCACTTCGGTGGGGCAACCCAGAAAGCCCCGAAAACTCACCTCTCCCCGCTCCCACGTGACCGCTGCAGCCAATCCCCGCCGGCGGACAAGCAAGAGGCAGCGCCGGACAAGCAGAGCGCGTCCGCCGCCGCCTCCCGCGCGTCCCTCTAGCAGGGCGCGCTTCCGCGCCGGCCATTCACAAACGGCCGGCGCGGGAGCGCGCCCTGCTAGAGGGACGCGCGGGAGGTGGCGGCGGACGCGCGCGGCGGCACGCATGTGCCGCTGGAACGTGAAAAAGGTAGGATTGTGGGCTTCCTGGGGGGTTTCACCCCGCGGGACACCCCGATTTTGGATGCCCCGCGGGGAGGGATCTGATCGGCCCGTGAATCTTATAGATTCCCGGGCCGATCCCCCCTGGGTGTTGGTCCACTTTAAGTGTGGGCAGATAATCTGGTGGAGGCTCCCCATACAGTATTTATTTTTGCTCAGGCTCCTAGGCCCTAAATAAACCTTACCCACCTCCTCCAGGGAAATCTAGGAGACATTTTCCCATCTGTTTCTGAACTGCGAAGAGTCAAAGAGCTCTTGCTGCTTGAGATCAGCCAATCAGTGATCTCAGATCTGTCAGCTGGGTGTGGCTACAGTGGGGGAAAAAAAACATTTTTTTAAAAAATGGACCAAAACCCAGGATTTTGATTATCCTGGGTTTTGGTCCTTTCCCACAGGGCACCCCAATCGGGGGTACCTGGCTGCGTGAGACCTCTCAATTGCCTAAGGCAACTCACCTCTTCCCGGTCCTACGGCACGTCTAAGAGCAGCGGCTCCATTCGCGGTGACGGCCGCATCCTCTGCTTCCCTCTAACAGGGAGCGTGACTGCTCAAATGCTTGGTGCGGGCACGCGCCCTGTAAGAGGGATAGCGGGGATGCGGCCGATTTGCGTTGGTTTTGGTCCACTTTAAATACTTCAGGTTGAGGGGGTGTAGGGGGCTTGGGGGGTAGTTTTAGAGTGTTTGGGTCTGCTTTAAGTAATACTCTGCATATTATCCAATTGATTATACATCTTGGTCATCAACAAATAAAATCATATTATAAATGGCATTGTTTTTGTTATTTGTGTCATTGTTTGCATACAAATTGTGAGGTCTGGTTCAAATCATTTTTGACTGTTGGTCTACTTTATGAGAGACACCACCGCAGCTGATGGAGTTCACCAAGGACAAATGCCCAATGGGCCGCACTGCTTTGGGGCAGTCTGAGCTGCTACCTTTACTAAAACTCCCATTCCCTTCCCCACTCTATCCCCTCACCCAAGCAACCCCCAGCCCATATCCTCACCCTAATGATATAGCCTCAGTCTTGGAGCCAAGCAACCCCCAGCCCATATCCTCACCCTAATGATATAGCCTCAGCCTTGGAGCCAAGCAACCCCCAGCCCATGTCCTCACCCTAATGATATGGCCTTAGCCTTGGAGCCAAGCAACCCCCAGCCCATGTCCTCACCCTAATGATATAGCCTCAGCCTTGGAGCCAAGCATCCCCAGCCCATGTCCTCACCCTAATGATATAGCCTCAGTCTTGGAGCCAAGCAACCCCCAGCCCATGTCCTCCCCCTAATGATATAGCCTCAGTCTTGGAACCAAGCAACCCCCAGCCCATGTCCTCCCCCTAATGATATAGCCTCAGTCTTGGAGCCAAGCAACCCCCAGCCCATGTCCTCCCCCTAATGATATAGCCTTAGCCAGGGGCGTAGCTATAGGGATCGCAAGGGTCGCCATTGCGACCGGGCCCCTAAGCCAGGGGGGGCCCGCAGGGCCCCCAGAGGAGAGACAGAACGGGCTGCCTGGCAATGGATGAATGAGAGGCCTCAGCCCCGCCCCTCTCCTCAACAGGCTGCCTGGCAATGGACCAATCAGAGGCCTCAGCCCCACCCCTGGCTCCTCTACAGGCTGCCTGGCAATGGACCAATGAGAGGCCTCAGCCCCGCCCACTGACTCTGCAGGGGCAGCTGGGAAAGAATGATGTCTGTCACAGCGCGCTATTTACTGAAGAAGCCGAGTGCTGCAGGCGAAGCCACAAGGTAGGAAGTGCAATAACTGGAGGAGCTGAGGGAGGGGGCAGCAAAGATATCTACTGAGCCACCAATGCTAAGCTGTGTAATGTAACTAGAGGCCATTGTAGAGTAACCCTCTGCCAGTCTATCTATCTATCTATCTCTCTGCCAGTCTATCTATCTATCTATCTATCTATCTATCTATCTATCTATCTATCTATCTATCTATCTCTCTGCCAGTCTATCTATCTAT